>VXBB01007110.1:440564-622977 GCA_013399915.1 Illadopsis cleaveri | reverse complement strand
CCCCATCTCACTCATTGGTCCGAAGTTCTCCCCTGCTCAGGGTACGCCCCAGGGTATTTAACGGGAGAAACGAGGACCAGAGCTCACTCTTGCAAGGGGTGTTCCCAGGAATAAACACCTTCTAAACCCACACTCGAGTCCACTCTTCCTTCCAAACCTCAGACCACACGACCAGCCTGAGATCGGAACCCACCAAACTTTCATTGTGTGCTGGTCCAGAGCGACAGCTGGCTGGTGAGCAGCTTAGGAACCATCACACCTGCAGAACCTGCTCTTCTCCCCTGCCTGCTCCACTGTGTATCCTGTGAACAGGGCAGCCTGCCCATGGTGTGGGAAGCAGTATTTTCTGTGATGAGAAAAGGTCTTGATCATTTTGTCTTTTATAACTTTTATATAAATATTTGTACATGCTTTTTTTTTTCTTCCAAGAGAGGTATATTTTCACATGTATCATCTTTGTCATACTTAAACCTCTCTGCTGTAGAAGCAAAGAATGGTGGATCCAGAGGGTACTGAAGAACAATATCAGCCCAGGACCACTGTTAGTGAGGGCACCTGGGAGTAATAGAGGAATAATGCAAGACTGACACCAAGCCTCTTATTTGGGGCATGAATGGCATGAGTGTTGTTGCTCTCAGAGTCAGTGCTGTGCAAAAGAGCTCTCCTGAGCAAGCAGGAGATCCTGCACCCCCCAGCCAGTCTGTTGGGTGGCCACAAAGCACAGTGACAGACCTACAGGAGGAAATCCAGTGGGAAAGCCCAGACCTTGGTGTCTTAGAGGAGTTCTCACTGCTCAGTCCCTCTTTGGGCTATCTCTTGGATATCAAGGACTTACAGGTGCATATCCCACATTTTTCAAGGGTGGAAAATGATATGTGCCTAAAGGAAATTCCACAGCCTCTAGGATACCTGCTGTGTTTCAGAAGCAATGAAAGGGTTAACAGGCCAGGAACTCATTTCCAAGGGAGAGACATTGAGAATAAGCTACTAAAAGTAGCTTAGTGGTAGTACTGAAAATGAGACTTAATGTGTTTGTGGATGCTGCAATTAATAATTCAAAGCAGAGATGGATCTGAGACATCTGAAAGAAACTTACCTAGACAGTTCATGGCTTTGGGATCAGAGTCTACTCACGAGGCATCACTGCTGCAAGTCTGCGTGCAAACACCACTGCTCTGCCTTTGAACCTCAGGACAGCCACAGAGGGCTCAGCAAGACTGAGTGTGGCATAGGAAAGAGGTAGGAAAGTCCCCATGCCTAGATATCCTACTTGTGTAGACTTGTTTTAGAGTGCCCCAGCATCACCTGTAAGCCCAGATATGTGCATGAAGTGATGAATGCCTTGGCTGTTTTTAACCCAAAAAACTCAGAATCCTGTTGTTACCTCAACATTACTCTAATAATTCTCTTTCCATCCTGCATGTATATATCTTACATATACCTGCAGTTTGGCATTTTCCTACCAGTATCTCACTTTTGTGCGTACTGCTCTGCAAGAGTTCCTCAGTCTATTGCTGATATTTTTCTTTGTTTTGTCTCCTGTACCCAGGACCAACCGTGGTGCTGTGTACAGAGGGGTGTCTAATGATGGCTGTGTAGGGAGGGTAGGGTACTGGTGTCTCCTGAGAGCTTAGCCCAAGCACAGGGAACTGCAGAGGGAGCTCTTATTGCTGCCAATTACCTCCACAAAGCTCTGTCACATTGCTCATCCAATCACATTGCTTCTGTTTGTCCTTCTCTGCCCTGATGCTTTTTGGACAGTTCTTCTAACCAAGATTCTGTATTTGTGTTTACTTTTCTCTCTTTTCACATGGTCCTAACCCATGTGTCCCCAAAGCTGCCTGTTAGAAGTCTGCCTTGGCCCCAGTGTTGTCACAGTAGACAGCCAGAGCAGCCTGTCTCTCTGCAGAGCAGTGAATGCCCCACAAAGTGCAAATGGTTCAAAATGATCTTGGTTGACTTTGATGACCTTCTGTGGCTTTTACACAGGGTTCTTCATTTCCTCGCTTACTGCACTTCTTAACTCAGTTTTTTTCTTGTTAAATTCTGTTTTTAAGTTCCAGAGATCTCAGCTGCTTTGAGTGACTGACAATTCCATATTCCATCAAATTATTAATGGTTTTCCTGATCAGCTGCCTCTGATCTCTTGATATATTTGAAAACTTCTTCATGACCTCTTGAAATGCTTTGCTGCTGTTTAATGCTGATACCTATCAGACTGGTGTAAATAGACTAAAACGGCATTCAAAGCAACAGTTAATATGAAATTACATTAAAAGAAGAATTTGTCCTTCTCTTCAGCTGATGCTGATGTTGAAGAGACCATTTGGATAAAAGCTGAAGAGACTTAGCTATATCAGGCACTCTTAATATTCCTACACAGCTGAACAGATCAGCATTGACACAGATCAGAAGGCATGAGAGAGTGGCAGCTTTGAGGAGACGTTTTAATTACTCAGGGATTACACAGCTGTGCTAAAATAATAGGGGAAGTATGTCCACAGAAATAAGCCTGAATTGCTTTCAATATTGCTTGTTCAGGAGTCAGATGCTCTCTGGCTTTTTCCTTGACTTTTGAATGGAAAAAGTGTTATTTGAAGGAGACATCACTATGGCAAAGCCATGCTTGATTAATCAAGAGAGAGCCATCTGACATTTATTTTTATATCTCTTACAATGAACCCCTAATGTCTCTGAGGAGAGCTGACCTATGGAAATGCATGTTCTCTCACTTTCTCCTCATGTCTCTTCTTGCTCTTTCTCTGCTGTTGCATCCAGCACCAATTCCATCAAGCACCATGCTGGACTCTAACCAAATCTCTCAACTTGTTTGGTTCAGCTCTGAGCTTTGGATAGTGCCAAATAGGATGAGGTTCCCATCTCTCCAAGGGCTACCTGAACTACTTATTCAGATCGTGGCAATGCGCAGGGACCACCTCAGTGCTGGCTGAGGTTTGCATCATTGGCACTTGGTGGGGCACATCCTGTGTCATCTCCCCAGTGGTGTGGCAGAACATTTCTGAGCAGGAGGAGCAGGGGGCAGATTGACAAGTTGGTTAAATACAGATACAAGTGAAGGGCAAGGTGGCTTGCAGGGACAGCCTGTGGTGAGTGAAGGGCAGCACATCTGCAAGGGTCAGCAAAGAGTTATCAGTGGTATCAGACCTGGCATGGAGGATGCACCATCATGTGTTTTAAAGGAGCAGGACAGATCATCCCACATCAGCTCCCCATGTCCATGTCTGGGCAGCCTTCAATACCACAGCAGGTTTGTTCAGAGCTTGCTGATACCTCTGCCCAGCGCTGCAGTTTTCAGACTGCTTTTGTGGCCTGTTGTGAAAATTCTAAGGCGTGTCAGCTCCTAAGAGTGTAAATCTCCTCTGAAAATTAGAATAGGCAGAGAGGGAGACCCATGACAAAGCTTGGAGCAATGTTACAAATAAAACCTCCCAGACCCTGCACTGAAGCATAAGCATTTGCAAGGCTAGCTGGGCAGGGAAGCAGCTAAACTGGTTGGGGGTTTTCTTTATTGAGCAGGGTAAGTCCCAGCTGTCTTTGCAGATCAAGGCCATAGATCAAAGCATGTGAGTAGCTTCAAGGATACCAGTAGATCAAGGGTTTGCTTAAAATACTTGCTAAGAATATCCTGACTCACCACAGAAAGGGTTAAGATGTCTAACAACTGCTGTTTCATCTGGTTATTGAGCTTCAGTAAGACCAGGAATTCAATCACAAGGTTAATCCCAGTGAGATTTTTTAAGTTTGGATGACAGTTTTCTACTTGCAAACAAAACTGATTGGGATTTTTTTGGTGTGGTTTCGCTTTTGTTTGTTTGTTTGGTTTGTTTGTTTGTTTGTTTGGGGCTTTTTTGTTTGGTTTGGTTTGTTTTTTTTCACAGGAACTCACTAATATTTCAGATCTTCGTATTTCAAGGAGCCCTTGCCACCTTCACCCTTCACTATTACTTTCTGCCACTTTCCAACATCTTGTGCTGGTAGGGGCTTACAACAGGTAGTGGTGTACGTCTGCCTCTGTGTAGGATCATTCTTTGCAATTAGTGTTGTGTCTTTTATGTCCAAGCTGTTGCAACAGGCCCAGCACACTAAATGGCAGTGTTGGCACATATGTGGCAGCAGATTAAACCAGAACAACAGGAGTGAGTGTGTGCTTGTCTGCTTGAGCCCTGAAAGTCATGACAAGGACACCTGGATGGATTGCTCAGAAGCTCACAAACGACTTCAACTAATGGGAAGTTGAATTAACCTCACACCCACCTCAGTTTATTTTTGTGCTCTGTGTTGACCCCGCTGGGGTATTCAGGAAGGGAGTGGTGAAAGAAAATACTCCTGCCTTCCCTGTTTAATCTGCAGCCACGTGTAGATCAACACACGGTCAAGTTCCTTTGATTTTGGCCAGGCGGACAGGCACTTTCTGTATTATTGCTCTGCTTTCCTCTCCAAAGAAAGTCATAATCCCATTCTGTTATTTTTTTCAGGGAAGCAGTTTGAGACTTGTCAAAGAACAGGCAATATAAGAAAATACTGTCTTGTGCGGGGCTGTCAGCTCATCCGTTGTATCCCTCTAGGGGGAATGGGTTTGCCCAGAACCCCTGTGGCAGATAGCCATATGGTCCTTTCCCCCCATGGTCCTTTCCCCCCAAATCTTGCATTGGCTGAGAGCCAATCTTGTCTATCCCAGAGAGTCCATAAAACCCGTAGAGATTTCCTGCCTCTTTGTCTCTTTGCCACCAGGCTCTTTACCATCGGCCCCTCTTACCATCCTGCCCTGGCCACTCGCCCCTGCTCTCCTGCCTCGCCTGTTACCCCCCAAGAAGGCCTGAATAAAACCATCTCTGCGAATCACCATCTGTGGTAAGAGCCTGTTCTAATATCCTTGTCCTGTCACCTATGAAATAGTTTTGCCCCCAAGATCTCCCTAATACCTGAGCTAGTCAAAGATCCCTGGGGGGTCTGTGAGGGGAGGTTATTTCAGTTGGCGCCCAACCACTCATCTGAGGATGTTACCTTTGTCACTGTGGTACATATGAGCCGGCAGCCTGAAAGAGATTTCACTGCCATCCTGAGGAGGGGACTTCCAAGGATCAGCCCAAACTTAAAATATGATTGTGGGAGTTATGGGAAATTTATTTTTATGAAAAGCATGAACATTTCCTTACTGACTTCAGTGCTGTGATCTTTTAGGACAGGAAGATTAATCTCATTTCTGGGACTGGGAAATAAAAGCTAGATGTTATTCCCAGTCAGCATGGAAGGAATAACAAGAGCTGTCAACAGCTGAACACAGTTATCTCATTGAATTGGTGGAAGACCTGTGGTCAGATATGAGCTTTTAAAGATGGGCAGCCAAGACACACATACTGATATGAACTCAGTTACATGCTGCTGAGATGACTACAATCCTGCTGAAGACCTGAGACATGAGGGACATTGCAGGTATGAGCTTGCGTGTGTATTTTCCTGTGTAATTCCAACACCTGAACCCCCAAAATACCATATTCTACCTGAAAGCTGCCTTCAAGCTGGGGGTTCATGACAATACCTTGCAGTTCACGAGTTACTTTTTACAGGGGAGACCAGTAGCTCTGACTAGTGTTAAGAGCCAGTTATCCTGTGGTAGATACAGAACAAACAGAGATAGTGTGGAGCCAGCCATCGAAAAGAACTGTTTACTCTGTTACTATGAGAAGTTTATACATAGAGTGTGGACCCACAGTTAATAAAATCTCACAAGTTACATGCACATGTGTTCACATGTGCAGCCATGGCTTGTGTCTTTGGTCAAATGTGATGGTTGTTAAAGAAAAGAATTAGTGTAAGGATTTCTGTTATTGGAGGATACCACTGTAAGCTAAACCTCTATCTCCTCTGGGAGCAGAGTTCCAGTAATTGTGTTTTGGTGATTAATAATTAACACTTCAGATATCAGACGGAAAGAGACTGACTCAAATGCAGAGTATATACCTTAGTAGAATGACATTTACAGAAATGTCACAAATACAAAGTTTTGTGATCAAACCTACTCCCACACGTGATCCCAAATTGCCAGCATCTCAGTTCCACATTTCAGGGGAGAGCAGGATGACACAACCACTTTTACAGCCTTCTCCATTCATGACAGCTCCGTTCTTTTTATTTGCAGTCTTCTGTGGATATGGAGCCCAAAAACCATGTGTGTCTCTGGCCCAGATCCATCAAATCCACCCATGGGCAGTGCAGATAGTGAATGCTTCCTGATGTCATCATTTCCTGGCAGTGGAAACCTGCCTCTGGACAGATGGAGATGAAATGCAGCTGCTCCTCCACGTCACAGGACAGGTCACACAGCGGGCGAGGAGGACACAAACATCTGCTCCAGGACAGGACAGGATTTTTTAACCTTCTCAATCATCCTGCTAAGCCAAGCCACCCACCAGAGTGGAGAACCTGAATGAGAGTCCAAGGCACAGCTCAACATAGTTAAGCTTTATGCTCTGCCATATCTTTCCTGGCAAGGTGCCCTGTGGCTTGGCGAAGGTTGTTGGAAAGCCCGCCCTGCTTTGCTTATCCAGCCTCACTCTGCCAAGGGGATTATCAGCCAGCAATGTCTCATTTCTGTGCTGCAGAGAACCGGAGATGTCACTGAGGTTGATGTATTTGGGTTTCCTTGGCTGATGACAGGCAGGTGTGTGCTCAGTGCTATCCTCATCACCTGCCTTGGCTCCCAGGTGTGCTGCTAGACCAGTAGAAGCCTGACTCTTGCATGGAGTGACAAGGAAAAAGGAGGAACCTCTCATTCCTGGACAGTCAGAGATGGATGAAAAGAGTAACTGAGATTGGGGCATCTGTAGGTCCAGCACCAGACCAAGGCTCTGAGCGTTTGGCAACCTGAGACTCTTGGTAATACCGAGGTTAGAAATCCCTGGCTCAACTGATAGAGTTGTGCTAAACAATATCCTTCAAGATTCCAACAAGCCAAATCAGAGCACAGTGCTCAGTGTGTTCTGCTGGTCTCTCACAACCCCTAAATCTCATTGTGGTGCTCTGGACTCCACTCTTGACAGTTAGATGCAGGATGAAATTTTCAGAATCTATTATAGATTTCCACTAAGAAATGAAGCACGTGTTAAACTGTATTTGGGCATTGAGATCAACTGGAACATGTACACTGTGAAAATTCAGCCTTCAAAATAGGAAAGCCACATCCAGAGTGCCTGCTGGGGACAAAATCTGGTCTGTGCAAACAACTTCTCTGTGCTTGGGAAGGGTTTTGGTGGGTGTTGTAGCATTTGCACAGACTGCCAGGGCCCTTCTAGCAGTTTGAGAGTACAGACCAGACTCCCAGTGTCTGCCTGTGTTGCTTAGTTTCTTGATATGGAAGCTGTCTGTATGAACTTTGATTCTGAATCCAGATTAAAAACCTGAATTATGGCAGCCTTTCTTAAAGCATGGCCTTTTATGAGTGCTCTGGTCATAAATACTGAACTTAGAAATTGGTGCTTGGACAGAGGTTGTAGACAGCTCTCATGGATAAGCAACAAAAGGGAAACCCATCCTGCTGCTGCCAGGCATGTGTCTGTCTGGGAGACATTCTAGGATAATCAGCTGGAGTTGCCTGGTGAATCTGTTGTCATTCAGAAGCTACAGATTGGTTTCTTGCAGATATTTATGTTGTCATCATGGTCATTACCAAACAGAGTTTCTGTGTTCACCAAGCAACTTCTTCTTTGAAAAACTAAGCCAGAGTGTTGTAGATGCATAATCACGAAAATGTGCTCTATCTTATAATCCTTAACTCAGGAATAGTCTGTGTTGAGGGTGCGGATTTGGTCCATGCCCTCAGTGGCACCACCAGACATGGAAGAACATATTCAGTAAGGCAAGTTGCAGAGTCTGGATTTCTGAAGTTGTCCATTAATAGCTAACTCATTTCTGTGGAAAAATTTCAGCTGTATTTGTATTTGTAAGCCTGCTACACTCTTCAAGGACTTGGTTCTGTAAGAAGCTCAAACTGATTAGGTACCCATCTGAAGAAAATTTAAATTCCACACAGTCTCTTCTACTCAACTGACACAAGGCTATCACGTTGTTATCATCATTATTATTACATCTCTGGATAGCAAGCCTCCAAGGGAAGCAATGGAATAGCAGTCATATTTTTAAGAAAGTTTTTTCCTACAAACTCCTGCTGATTTAAAGCCACCTGCAATAGTCACAGATACAGACTGGCTGAATGAAGTTGCTAGACCTAACTGAGGGCATGCAAACTTCCAACAGGCAGCAATGTTTATATTTTACATATAATTTTCTCCCTTGACTTCCATTTATTTTAATCTCTCTGTGTCACTGCAGATTTGTTGCCATAGGATACATATCTGTGTTGGGCCTGAGTTCAGAGGACATAAGTGAATCTGGAGTGCCATAGGATGTAGAAATGTTTTTTCAACAGGCAAATCTTTCAGCACAGACATTGTGCTTTAATAGGGTGCAATGTTTTGCTGCAGCTTGTGCATTTCTGATGAGCTAGAGAACTAAATTGTCACTAAATGTGGTCATAAATGATCCCATGGCATTTTTACAAATGCCCTCCCTCTGTTAATGCAGCTTTCTGCTTAAGTTCCAGCCATGAATCCTATCCTGACATCTTCAGTACTTGCAATTGCAGATGTATTCAGTCACTTGCTATGTAGGGTTATCAGGGTTATCAGTCCTGTTAAATCACCACTTAGTGTTTCTAAGTGGATGTTTAAACCAACTGCAGCTGCATAATCCCTGAACAGGCTTCAGCAATCATCTTTACTAATGCCCTTGGCTTTTATAAGATGATTTTTTCCTTTTCTAGCCATTGTTAAAAATTACTTGAGCATCTGTGACCTGGGCATGCGAACACCACCTTAAAACTTATTTTCCTGTGCCACTGTTCAGACTGGAACATAACTTTCTTGAAGCAATCACAGGACAGTTCATGTTGGAAGGGACCTTAAAGATCCTGTAGTTCCAAATCCCTGTGCTGTGAGCTGGAACACCTTCTGCTAGATTAGATTGCTCAAAGCCCCTTCCAGACTGATCTCAGTTCCCGAGATGAGGTGCCCACACTTTTTCTGGGCAACTTGTTCCAGTACCTCACCACCCTCACACTCAAGAATTTCTTCCTAATATCCAACCTAAACCTACTTTCTTGCAGTTTAAACCCATTCCCTCTTGTCCTATCACTGCATAGTCTTGTAAAAAATCCTTCTCTCCCTCTCTTGTAGTCACCTTTGGGCACTGCAATGACACAGTTTAATGCATGGCCAGAGTGTTATGAGCCCCATGTAAATGTACCAGTCTCTGAGATTGTCTTGCACTTTTCAGAATGGCTAAAAATAATTAGTGAGAGGGATCTTTAGATGGGTCTTGTAAAGCAATAAGTTTTAATAAAAGCAAAATAACAAACAGTACAAAAACAAAAGGAAAAACCGAACACAGGTGTCAGAGAAACCTCTGACACCTTGCTAAAAACACTCTAAAAAGCCCAGAGCACCTCTGTGCTGTATCTTTAGTACTCAATGATCTAGGTGGGCTATTTGGCACCTTGCCCAATGAAGTTGGCAACAGGCTTTGAAGTACATTTCCAAAGCCCGATGCTCCTATGCTGGCACCAAGCCAACCACAATGACAAGGCTATAGAAAGTTGTAGTTTAACTTCCTAAAATGTCTAGAGGTAAACTGAAACCCCTTTCCTTATACAGGAATGCCCACTGGGGTGTGGGGGCTGCCTTCCTACAGTGGAAGGTGCTCTAAGGTCTCCTGGGAGCCTTCACTTCTCCAGGCTAAACAGCTCGCTCTCTGTCAGGCTGTCCTCATAGGAGAGGTGCTCCATCCCTCTGAGCATCTTTGTGGCCCCCTCTGGACTCGCTCCAGCAGCTCCATGTCCTTCCTGTGCTGGGGAGCCCAGAGCTGGATGCAGCACTGCAGGTGGGGTCTCACCAGAGCAGAGGGGCAGGATCTCCTCCCTCACCTGCTGCCCACGCTGCTTTGAATGGAGCCCAGGACACGTTTGGCTTTCTGGGATGCAAGGGCACCCGGCTGGGTCATGTTGAGTTTCTCATCAACCAGTATTCCCAAAGACCTTCTCCTAAGGTTTGTTCTCAATCCATTCCCCACTGAGCCTGTGTCTGTGCTTAAGACTGCCGTCACCAAGGTGCAGGACTTTGCACTTTCCCTGTTGAATTTAATGAAGTTTGCATGGGACCACTCCTTCAGCCTATCCAGGTCCCTTTGGATGACATCCTGTCCCTCCAGCATGCCAACCACACCACACTGTAACCCTTTTTGATACTCCTTGGATTCCTTCTGGCTGTGTCACTGTTCCCAGAAGAAATATCTGTTAGTGTTCAAGGCCAGGTTGAATGAGGCCCTGAGTAACCTGATCTAGTAAATGGCATCCCTTCCCATGCCTGAGGTGTTGGAACCAACTGTTTTTCCTATGATCAGGAGAGGATAATAGTCAGTGGACTGTACCAGGCTTGCTAGTGGCTGAATGGCATTAACGCATGGCTGAATCTCTGGCAAACTTTCTGTGACATCAAAGCACATTATTGAGATGGTTCTCTTGACCTCTTTTCAAAGGTGAATTTCAGAAAATCATAACACTGTAACAGTGTAATTTTCCTTTTGTTATATCAAGCCCATGACTGAATTGCTATCTGTTGTTGCTTTCCCTGAAATTTCACTCCTGGGCTCTTAGAGGAAACAGGGCTTGGAATGAAAGTTGCTGTTTGCTAAAGCTTGGAGGCAAAGCCTGAGAAAGTAGCTGAACTTTTGACTCAGTATTGTATCTTGAGGCTTACAGATTTATTGGTTATATCTGCTAAGGTCAATCTGGCCTGTGAAGCCAGTACATTACTGTGCTGCCGTCACCACTCTTTTACTCATTTGTAAAGACACCCCATTGCCAGCATTGACTTTTAGCTAATTTCCCCTTCTCTTTCAATCCCTAAGCTCTTATGGTTTTGTTTATTCCTTTCTGATAGGTAGAGTGGGAGAGAGATGAAGAAAAATGTATTCCAGAATAGTGTACAGTAGGTGTCCCATGATGAATCATCCTTCCTGCCTATCTACCTCTCCTAAAGTGAGTCATTAGAAGAAGAACACGAACTCTCTTAAGGGTTAGGCTTTTCTTAGTAAGACAATCATTCACTGTATTCTCATGTATAAGAAGATCCATTCTAGTTAAGCTATTATTGTGCCAACATGAAATAATTGCTGAGATATTTTAAGTATTTGTCTAGTGCAAATATAAGGAGGCTCTAAAACGATGGTGCTCTGAGAAAAAAGAGCCTTATGGTTTAGTACAATGCTATCAATTTATTTAATAGCCCATGCTTCAGTTGGTTGCTTGTTTATTTGTTAAGATGCTAAGATGTTCTGCCTTTTCCTTACTTGCACATAGAACAGTGGGAAGTAGCAGGTGGCCAGCTCTCTCTTGAGAGTCCACAGGGACTTCAAACCTTCTGGCCACACTGAGAACTTTCTAATATCATTTTTGTACAAATACAAAAGCAGAGGTTATCCTTCCTGTCTCCGAGTGCCAACACCACATGTACTTCTGTATTATTCCCTTCGCTACTCAGAAAAATCAAGAGCCACATTCAAGTCCTCTAAGAGCCTGGCTGAGCCGCCACAGCTGGTATGGGAGGGAAGTTTTGAGTTCAATGAGCCATTCAGATAATTTTAGTTGCAGAACTACCAGACCATTACCCAACCAATGAAGAGAAGTTACCATGGTGCTTACACTCGGCACCAATAGCTGAAGTCCTGAATGTGTCCCATGTTAAGCATTTATTCCCACCTTCTTTCCATCTTTCTTTGAGTCTCATGCAGAAGTCAACAACCCTTCTGTTATCCTTATATCTCCATAATGTGATCATCAATAAACCATCTCTTGAAAACTATTTGAGCCGGGAAGTGCTTGCATTGAAAAGAGCATCAGCTGTGAGCAAACAAACCACTGTGAAATATCTAAGACAAAAGTAAGAACTGGCCTTTGCAGAAGGTGTAGAACTGCAGGGTAGCACCCTTAAAAGTCTCTACTTTTCCTGTCTCCCTTTCGCTAACTGCTACAGTAATTAGAAGGTAAATCCATATTCATAAAACCACCATGATATCATGTGCAATGAATTCATTAAAGCAAAATGACACTCTCTTGAAGGAGCTCAGACAAGAAATGAAAATTCTTAATGGGTCGAACCCTTTCAATTGGTCGTGGTGGCTCTGAGCATTGTGCCGTGGCTGCTGGAGGTCAAGACAGCACAAATGAACTAACAAGGCTGGAGACCTGGATTAAATTAATTTTCAAGTCTAAAACTTGTCATTCCATCACAACCCCCTGTCTAACTTTGTTCTCCTGCAAGGTAAAGTTGAAATCCCCGTCATGGTGGAGTTAAATTGCAGCAAATGTGCCATGATGGCATTCTCTAGCAAATAAATCAAGAGGGAAGCTTTTGGTGCTGTGTTTATTGAGCTTTTGGGGACGGAGTTATTTGATTCATCCTAAAATTGTTCTAGCCCTTCACACTCCTCTAGGATAATCTAACTGAACAGTGAAGATAACTGTGTGACACTTTTTGTCAAGTGGTTTTGTGAAGTAGCAATACTTCATGCTACTGCAGCTGGCAGTGAAGGAAAGATTAATATATTTTGCCACGTTTTCCCAAATATTTCAAAATCCCAGAGGTATTGTCAGCTGTTGGTACAGGAGAGGGAGACACCACAAGCTATGGATTTTCCACTTACTATAGTGGAGCCCTGATGAAGAAGGCTGAAAATTGGGTGTGGAGCAGCAGACAGATACGGGCCAAAGTTGTCCCTGTGATTGATCCCCAGCTGTACCATTCCTGTTTGCAGCACAAGCCAGATTCTAACTCTCCAGGACACTTCTACTTAACATCTACCTTTTCTGTCCCCTCTTTGTTCCTCTTCCTGCAGAGGGAGAAGTGTATTCTCCTGCTTACCCTCTCTTCCCTAGGGCAGCAGAGCTGTTTTTCCTGATTCTGCAAGGAGATCTGAGCTGGCCCTGGCCAAGAGCTCAGTTTGCATTTGCACTGCTACATTTTCTAGGTTTTCACACTCCTGTGACCTGTCTGCAAGAGTTGAGCAGTACCAGTGAGCCACAAGGTTAGTAAGAACCATCTTTTAGAACTGCATCCACATTCTTCTCACTTGAAGAATTCTTCCAAAGCTATATGAAAAAAATCCTGTCTGATAGGATCATGCTCAGGGCCTATTCAAAGAGTCAGTTCTTTAGTATATGATTCTTCTGCATACAGGATAGAGTAAAAAATATTCACTTGACAATTTTTCAAAGGCAGTTCAATTTGAAGAAAGACTTTAATGGCAAATGTAAAAATTCCTCTTGAGAATGTTTGTGGCTTTTTTTTTTGTCCAAAGACCTTAATCTTTTCCCATGCAGTGAGTAATGTTTCTATTTGCAGCTTTTGAAAACCAAAATCTTGTTGATTTATTTTTATAACCAAAATAATTGTATGTCTGATATGTCAATAATGTAAAAAATTCTAGGCAGCTCTCTCTGTATTTATGTCACCATAGCACCAGTAGTCCTGGAAGGAGCTGGGAGCTTTTACAATATGTGCTGTACACTCAGAGTCCTCAAAAAGGATTTATTTTGCAGCTTGGTTCTCTTTCACTGAAACCCAGTTTTCTGTTGTATCTCTGCCACAATGAGAGAAGACGAGGTACTGAGACAGCTGTCATCAAGCAATTAGTGAAGGCCAGACTTAAATCACCAGCCAAAAGCTGATCTTTTTCAGCTACAGTAAGATAAAACCAACAGGATCTTGTTTCTGTTAGGATTGTAGGTAGAGATTGGATGGTATATTGAAGATAGCTAACACAATATCATTATCTGCAAATTTTCATTGCTAGCCTCTTCTTGTGGTACTACTAAAAACTTTTCATTTGGATTAATTTAGTCTGTGTTTAACTATGTCTTATATACTTAAGTAACAAGCTGAGCAGAATGTTTGTTACCTTGGGCAACTCAGAATTAACTGACAATAATTTGAGGGTTTTTTCATTAGCATTTTATTCCTAAACAGAGCTAAACAAACAATAAGCAGTAGGCAATTCATCCATTTAATTTAATTTTCTATTTTCATCTTCCTTTTTTACAGGTTTAGACCCAATTCTCAGTTGATATGAACTGCTGTTAGACTGCTACTGATGCTGCTGTTGTAGCCATACAGATTTAGCTCACCTAGATTAGACATTCTGTCTTTCACTGAGATGTGAATTACCTTTAAAAATTTGGTATCCACAAAAGCAGAAATTTGTACCTTTAGCTGGTTAGGACTTAGTCTTTGCATTAATGATTTTGAGCTTTGGCTGTTCTTTATTTATTCGTGGTGCTTGTGGATGTTCACCTAAATCACACAGCTTTGTTTCTGCTCCAGGCTGAATGTCTGTGGCTGACACCTCTGGTGTAAGTCATGGTATATGCATGTTTTTTGCTTGTATGAGTGTGCATATGAGAGTCTGAGTCTGATAACCATTGGATAACTTTCATGCCAGCACCATCTCAATTGCAATAATTTTTATGGAAAAAATAGACACATATTGCAGAAAAAACAGTCAGGATGCCTGCATTCACATTCACCCACTGTATTCATTAGGCCCAGCACATTTGTCTGCATGTAGAAACTAGGGAAGCACCAGAGCATGGTCCATACCAGGTCATACCCAGCTCAGTCCAATCACCTGAGGTCCTCAAGGTCTCACACTCTGCTGCTGGTTTCATCTCGTAACCTACAAAGGTCACTTTCTGTAAAGGGGGAAGAGCTTTGACTCTGGCCTTACTTCTCCTACAGAGTTGCTGTGGCGTCAGGGAAATTTTATGTTCAGTTTCTCTTGATGAGATGACAAGCCCAATTCTCCATCATATCACAGAAGTCTGCTGCACAGTTCATGTCTGAAGAATATTTTCAGAGCTTTTACATGATGATGTTGAGCAGTGAAACTTGTAGCTGCTGTTGTGAGATAAATCTGTTCTTGCCACTGAGACAAATTTATTCCTAGAGACCTGGAGCTGCTATCTTGAGAAGTCTTTTCTGAAATAATCCAGTATTTCTCTTATTGTTTAGTAGTTATCTCTTTCTTTCTTTCTTTGATTTTTGACCAGATGAGCCTGGACTGTGGACGAGTCTGTTTTAATTCATGTTTTATTTGATGTTTCCTCTTTTCTTGAGTATACCAGCTATTGGGATATTCTTGCTTAACAAAACACAAAGAAGTAAAACAGAGGAGAAAATCTAAGCTGAAGTTCAAATGTTCATCTAGCTTCTGTTTAATGAAGAAAAAACCCTGTATTACCTAAAATGTCCACCACTCTTTCAGAGCTGTCAGTTATTCACTATTTACATGGGACTTAATAACACTATTTATTAATCAATAGTGATATCCATGGCAACCTTGGCATAACAGGGCCTGATATCTTGTGGGAACATGGCTGAAGAAACACTAACTCTTAATCTTCAATACACAGTTCTTTTGTGCCAGGTTTCAGAGGAAGGTAAATTTTCCATTTTGTGTCTTAATCCTTTCCTTAAAGAATAAATCTGCTTTTGGTCACTATGCCTTTCATTTCCTTTCTCTTTTAACACCTGCAGTGTGTGGTACAAGTAAAATGCTACCAAGGGACCAGGAGAGGAATGATGCAAGCTGCAGTGGCATCAGGTTGCATTTGCATCCCTATATCCCTATATCTGCATCTGTATCTCTAGAACCTTATATTGAAATCTGTAGGATGGACTGCTCAGGTGCCACTTATTTGGCCAGGAGTATATCACTGACTGTAATACATTTTTACCTACCTTTGACAGGTTTTTTTCTGCTCCGCAGGAGTATTAAACCTCTTTTTCTTAGTATTCCTGCACTTTGGTCACAACAACCTCATGCATTGCTATGGGCTGCTGAAAGAATGGCTGGAAAGCTGCCTAGTGGAGAAGAACCTGGGGGTGCCAGATGAACACGAGTCAATGTGTGCCCAGGTGGTCAAAAAGGCCAGTGGCATCCTGGCCAGCAGGACCAGGGTGATCACCCCCTGTACTTGGTGCTGGTGAGGCTGCAACTCCAGTCCTGTGTCCAGTTCTGGGCCCTCCACTGCAAGAAAGACGTGAAGGGGCTGGAGTGAGTCCAGAGAAGGACTGCCAGCTACAGAGCTGGTGAAGGACATAGAGAGTGAGTCATATGAGGGAGCTGGGAGTGTTTATCCTGGAGAAAAAGGAGTCTGAGGGAGGCCTTATCACTCAGTGCAACTACCTGAAAGGAGGTTGCAGCCAGGTGGGAGTCGGCCTATTCTCCCAGGCAACCTGAAACAGGACAAGAGAGAATGGCCTCAAGATGCACCAGGGCAGGTTCAGGTTGGAAATCAAGATTTTTTTTTTTTCCATTTGTTAAGCATTGAAACAGGCTGTCCAGGGAGATGGTGGAGTCACTGTCCCTGGAAGTATTCAAGAAACAACTGGACATGGCATTTAGTGCTATTGTTTAGTTGGCATGATGGTGTTCGGTCTGAGGTTGGAATCAATGATCTTGGAGGTCTTTTCCAACCTTAATGATTCTATGATTCTATTCAAATTTCTATTGCTGTTATTTTAATTGCAAAATAATGAAGGTTTTTCTCTAATTATTCTTGGTCTTCCCATCAAATGTCATCACCTGGTTCTGTTTCAGCCCTGATTTTATTAACATGCTGGTGGAATTTTAGGTAGATTGCCAAGCCTTGATTTTCTTTGCAATAGTCTTTCTGTTTAGTCCTTATGGCATTTGTACTTGAGCATTTTATTGTTCTATTTTTAGTTAGAATTTCAGCCAATTTCCTGATATTAAAATGATAGTCTGGCACAAACTCTCAGGGAGATCCTTACAGACCTGCTGATAGGTATGATTAAGGCTGGCTGAAAATTTTCCATTGAAACTCTCAGTTAATGAAAACAGGTTCATGACTCAGAGACAAGTGTTGAGGTTTATTTTTGCCTCAGAAGTTTTCATTGAATGAAAAACAAATGCCAGTAGAGCCATTTCAGAAAAGTTGTGTTATCCCATCCCCGGAAATGTTCAAGATCAGGATCAATGAGGCTTTGAACAACCTGATCCAGTGAAGGACATCTGGGACTATGGCAAGAGGGTTAGAACTAGTTGATTTGTAAGATCCCTTTCAACCCAAGCCTTCCTATGATTCTATGATTTACATTGGTGAGTAAGCAGCCCCCATGGAATCTGATTTTCTTTTTTTTCTCCAGTAAGATGCAACAAGCTGATACAGGTAAAATTGCCTGAATGGATGAAGATATCAAATAATATATATCTGAATTCTCAAAGCAGAAGAAATTGTAAAATGGGTTAAAAAACATTCTTTCTCACAAATGGAGTGCACTGTGTAACCTGTTACATCTGCAGCTGGGATTAAATGGAGTCAAAACATGTCTGTGACTAATAAAGCAGCTATAATTCCAAGTACATCTTTACAGTTCCACAGGTCTGGTATGAGAGGCTTTGTGATGTAAAATAAGCTTTCAGAAATGGAGATCAGGGAGAAAATTCAATTCTGCATTAGTTGCTGCAGAATCTCCTCTCACGATCTGGATGCTGACAAAAACCCCTAGGAAACAGCTGGAGGGAGCTGGAAGTTTGATCCCTCATGGAAATAATCTCAGTTTGTGGACTAATATTAGTGTAGAGGTGGATACCCACCTTCCACCAGCCTGCTGCCATGTGACATCTTTCTCTCTTTTTCCTATCAGCTTAGGGCAAATGGTAAAAAATGCTAATAGCAGAAGGATGAGCCTTAGGTGCCTAATGAGCATTCCATGGTCACAATTAAAAATGCATATCCCAATCCTGGAGGTCAAATGTATATCCCAACCCTGGAGCTGAATAAACATCTTGCAGGCCAGTTATTGCAAGGGAAGCTGTGCTTAATGTCCTGTAACTCAAGAAATGTACAGGCCCTACCTTCTCTCTGGGTGTAAGGAGAGTGAAATTCCTACCAGTGTGATATGCAGCACTGCAATAGCAACTACAATATCTCTCTATGGCTAGTTCTTACACGGGGGATCTGCAAGTAAAAATTTTACAGAATTAGATGTAATTATTTCCTCTCTATTTAATATTTGCTGTTTCCAATGTTCCGCTGTCTATAGGACACTAATGGAGTAATAGAAGATAAGCCATTATGGAACATGGATCGAAAATACATCTAGATATATGCTTAAATTATATTTGAAAAGAATAAATCAGAAAATGATGTATACTGATCACAGAATTGATTAAAGAGATGACATTAATTTTTCAAAAATAGTGGCTTCCAAAAATTCAAGGTTTGTCTGCAAGGTTCTCATTATGACATGATGAAGGAAGAATCCTGAAGATCTCTGCAGGAACTTCAGTGACAACTGGAGATCATAATCCTGTAGGAGAAGAGTTTCCAAGAACAAAACTCTGATTTTCCATCTGAGTGTTTGGAAAACCAGCTGCTTTCAGGTGCCTGCTGTGTCTTTTAAGAAATGTCCTGTTCCCATTCCAACACTGACTTCAGAGGTATTTAGACTCCTAGAGCCTTTGAAAACCTACTAGGTACCTTTGAACACCTGTGTATATTCATAATCATTCATGACAACTGTTGGTATAACTCAGTGCTTGCTGAAGCTGAAGGTACATTTTCTATTCCCTTTTCATTAAATTAGGCCAATACTTTAAGCATTCTGGAAAGATCAGAGTTTTGCTTTGTTCCAATATACCTCTAAGCTTGGATTAGTGCCCAAAAATGCATTGACATATAACAACACCTGAATTCAGCTCTGTTGAGAATGCAAATACATTCACCAAGATAGAGCTATATGGTTTTATTGACTTTTCCAACAAAGCACAGATTTGAGGGGGTGGGGAGGGAATCATCTGTTTGTTTAATTTCTTTAATTTTTGGAAAATCTAGAACGTTTAACTTTTCAGCTTGCAGCCCCCTCACATAGCTGTGATCTACCCCATGAACAGAGTTGAAATGACGCTTGTTATACAAATTAAAAAATGTAGCTTAAACAAATGTTTTGTAGAAACAGTGAAATATTAAAGAAAAAGAATCATAAAGCTCAACTGATACAAGAAGCTAGAGGCACAATAATGCTCTTTTTTCAAAGGCACGTGAGGTGGTCTCCTGCTATATGAAGAAGGAATAGAAAATTCTCTTGAGGTCCCAGCAATCATGTATCAGATTCCTAGATTATGTTACTTAACCTTCAAATGTTGTTCAGAGCTTCATTTAAGTACTACATGTTTGAGAAGCTGGTATCTGTTGGCTCTTTTTGACTGTGAGGGATGATCTCCAAGGTGATATTTAATTAGAACACCAGCTATCACCATGATCTCTCAATGTTGGCTGAGGCTTTCTTAAGTTTTATCTGTAGATAAAGCATGGCATAGTAGAACTTGCATTAATTTTCTCCTTTGCTCTAAGTCTTTTCCTTGGTGTGTGTGCTGTGTGTGAAAACATTGGTAGTTTCCAGGTCCTGTGCACAAGAAATGTTGAATGTGTAGGCAGTGGCAAAATGCTCACTGATTTTGATGGGGCCAGGATTTCACCTGAGAAATCCCAGCCCCAGTGAATTTTAGATGAATGGTTTGTTTCCAGACAACAAATGCAAACTGGAAATCATCTGTCCTCTTAAAATGAGTCTTATTGCCTCCTGGTTCCAAATTAGTTTTTGGTGTTATGCAAACATCCTCCCTTCATGCAATCCTTCAAACAACGAGCTTTCCTGACATCTGAAAATTTAGAGGGATATATACATGAGACATAGAAACCATAGCAAAAAAAAGAGCAGGGGGAGAAGGAAGTGGTGTCCTCCTTACAGATGTGTGTGTTTGGTGACTGGCTGGCTTAGCTAATGTGCCATGTGTGATTTTGGTAGTGCATCACATCACTGGCTTAGCAGAAATTAAATTACTGCAGTCACATATGAGGTCTGATAGAAATACACAGCCCCAGCTTGCCTGGAGACTTCAGTGAGAAGGCCCAGCTGGACAGGTCTGTCTGCCAGCAGATGCGAAATGCAGAAATGCCCTCAAGGCTTTGGAGACATTAATGGTAGGGGATGCCCTCAGCGGGGACCTGTGTCTTGTGATCTGATGTGGAGAGAGCCCACAGTGCCAGACTCCAGATACCTGTCCCAGCAGCACTGCTACACAAATCCTAACCATGAGAGAATTGTGGCCAAGGAGAATCCCTCCAAGTGGAGGGGTCATTTGGGAGGTAAAGTGATACTGTGCATGCTGGCTCTTCCAGCTGCCTGCCTGTGCAAAAGCATTCAATACAAATTGAAAGCAAAGCATTCGAAGATATGAAGTCCTATTAAATACAAACAGGGATGTGTTTTATTCCTATGAGCGTTTTATTCTTTTAATTTTTAGCATTTTTCTTCAACCTTAAAATATTTGTCTTTACTCTCTCCTATCATTTTTTCCACTTGTCTGATACTATACAGCAAGGAGAATCCAACTAAAATACCAAAGTTAAGGTGCTTATTTTCTGCTGTGGATGACACTCCCAGGTGATGATTTCTTAGGAAACAATATATGTCCTCTTAGGAGGAAATATATTCTGCCAGTCATTGGAGAGTTGGTGTTGGAGCTTATGCTGACAGGTGCTGGCTCTTGGAAGGGAGCAGATGGCAGAGAGACATCCAGCAGATCTAATTAAACTATGAGACATCACATTAACTATGAAGGAAATGTACTTAAGTCCAGTCCCGTCACACTTGGAAGAAGTTCTGCCAGGGCTGCTTGGGGCTTTGGGAAAAAAATTGTATGTTGTTATTATTAATTTTATTAAGTGGATTGACAAGGGTGTTAGCCTCTCCAATACACACTCATCTATGCTATCTCCTCCTCGGGATGGAAAGTCCTATCAGTGGCAGCTGACAGGACTTCAGAAGGAATCAATGTGAAGAGTACAGAAGGCAAGAAAAGCAAGATGCTGAATTATGGTCTACAGAATAGGAGGATGCCTCCTGCAATAACCCATGGTTTAGACTTCATCCTCTGATGATTTTCTTTTTTTCCTAGTCTTTTCTTTACAAACACAGGTGGTCAAGATGTTTCTGTCTCTGTTCTCCTTTCTCTGCAATATGAATACAAGAGATTCAGAATGTTTAAAAGTCTCATTTTCCAAGTGAATGCTTGGAAAATGCTAATTATTGCATAGAAAAAAGGGTTTGAACACAATACAGGATTTTTTTCACTCAGAAAATATCTAGTTTTTATTGAAATAATTTTTCTTTGAAGCTGCAAACCATTAGGCATTGTATACAGACAGTATACAGATATTATGCTTGCAGCCAAAATATCATCATTAAAACACCACTTTCTAAACAAAGCTGGAAACTTTTTGTGTAAAAACCATTAGGATCACTCATATGCACAGATACCAATTCACTAAGTGGTAGGATAATGAACAATATAAGGCATACACTAAAGTGCAGATAATGAGACTCCTACTTATTCACATTTCATTAGCAGTATAAAGGATCTAAATCAGCTCTGTTGCTACTCATTTCATAAAGCATTGTCATCACTTTAATTTAAAAATACTGATCTTAGTTCTCTATAATTACTGTATAAAAGCCCGAGATATTGTTTCCAACAGATCAGGTTTACTTTCCTGAACAAAAATGGGTATGGGCATCATAATGAGCTTCGTATCAGCTAGTCAGGTTTATTCACCCCTACAATGGCTCACCTTACTCTGGAAATAAAGGGACCTCTGGCTGACCTTTTGTTTCAGAGTTCATGGGCCAGGAGCCTCTTTTAAAGCATAGTTGGCCTCTGCTTTGGAGCTAGAGCAGCTGTTCCCTTCAGACAAAATACACTGAGATAAAACATTTCATGAGCAACGGTTTCAGCAGCTCCTGGGGACTGGGAACCCTGTGAAGTGCTGAGGGTGTGAGGAAGAGGAGGTCTTTACATCCCTGGACCCTGCTGCAGAACCAGGAGGCTGCCCCTCTGTTGCAACACCTCAGTGCTCATTGCTGCAGCTGCAGGGAACAAATGTTACCCAATACTTGTAGCCTGTTACTGGACAGTTACACTGACCCTGTCCTGGCTGGTTTCTACCATGAGGATGGCTGGTTTGCTCCAGTTGTTTGGTATTGCTAGCTCAATCGCCTTTCTCCTCCTAAAGACACTTTAATACCTACATAAAAGTTACGTTATTGGTTTTTTCCGTCATCAAACCCATAGTTCTCAAATATTTTGAGAATAAGAACCTAGAGCAGATTATTCTGAGTGCTGCCAACTTAACATTTAATATCTTTTATACTCCTTTCTACTAAATGTGCTCTATTTAAAAGGAAAATGGCTCTTGCTTATGTTCAGAGAGCATGATTGATAGTCAATTAGTGTTTGGTTCACTGGCATTCCTCATCCTGAACCTGCAGCTCATCCTAGACAGAAGTTACTAAACTTCATTGCATTTATGTGAGAAATATTCCTGAAGTGTAATAACTTGACTTCACATGAAGGTTGCTCCAAGTAGTGAGTGAAGGATTGAATTGCCCATAGTTTCCCAGCCGAACTGTGGGCAAGACAGATAGAAGACACTGTCCTAGATGTTCTTTGAAGCTCTATGTGTCCTATTGCTCTGAAAATAAAACACATTACTTTTATTTAAAAACAGTGAATGGATTAATAGAACAATGCTGCAAAAAGATTAATTTTGGGTCACAGTCGTTCTTGGAAAATATTCATCATGACTGAATAATTGCTTCACAGTACAAAATAAAAGGGACAATCTTGGTTATTTAACCATATTCTTATTATGTAACAATCACTTTATATAGCAATGGAGTATTATTTTTAATACCACGTTACTAAGAAATAGAGCATTTTTGGGTTTAGTAGCAATCTTTGAAAGCAGAAAAAGATTTTTTTTTTTCTCTACAGTACCAGCAACCCATTTATTTATTAGGTTGATACATTTTTCTTCTTGTTTTTAAGGTTTTGTTTATTTATTTATTTATTCAGTTTTTATAGCATTAAGGAGGTTAAATATTTGTGACATGATTTCATTCAAAATTCATTGATGTGTCACTGTGTTGAGTAGAGCATGAAAATACTTGGGTCACGGGCCCCAGATGCTACAGACAGAAGTCCTTCATAGGCTTCACTGGCACCACCATGACTGATACCAGTTTGATAATCTGCTGGCTTCAGTCAAATTAGCTTTGGTAGAAATTCTGTTGACTCATAAAAATACAGCTGCTATGCATGAAACTGATAATCAGAGTCCTGCTTATTAAAAAAAAACAAACAAAAATTCTCAGTATTTTTAGAGAGATGAGCCTTCATGAGCATTTTAACATCTTCTATAAGCCCCTGTTTTGTTTCTTGAAAAGATGAATTCAAATATTTCTAAGTGCTTTATCAAGGAAGAAAAGACAGGAACTCATCCTCCTGTGCTTTGCAATTTAACCCTGTAAACCTGGGGAAAAAACGGTCCAAAATGCTGCTGGATCTACATGGAAGTTGTTTTTTTTTTCCTTTCCTGCTTTGCACCAGTGAAAATAACTTCCCAAAATGCTGTAGTTAGTAGACTTATTCTGATATTCCTATCTTCTATGTCAAATTTTAATCAAGAAACAAAATCTGCATCCAATTAAATGAGAAAAAAGTGGGTTGATTTTTGCAATGCAGTTTCCATTCAGCTTGATACCCTAATGGTTCTCTGAGCAGTCTCCAAAGGTGGCGCAGTGTTTTCTGTTCCAAGCTGAAGGCTAGTCAGGCTGGTGGGGAGGCAGTAGGAGGTCCTGGGAGGAAAGATGAGGCTGATCACTGCTGTTCCCCCTCCCTGCAGGCTGTGGTGGCTTTCAGCCCTCCTATTCAAGCCCAGATATTCACTGATTTTTGACACCCCAGGACTTTGTACTGCCAATCACAAAGGTGGGATCACACTGACTGGTTCAGGTGTCCCCTGGCTTTGTGCAGGTTACATCTCTCCTGAGAAGTGATGTGAGCTGATAAAAGGCTTTGTGCTGCAACTGATGGTGATGATCCAGGGTCCACACCAAGTGCATTTCAATGCTTATGAGGCACCTCTGTCCTGGTCCTGTGCACTGATGCCTCTTAGAGTATGGTAAGTGGAGACAACTGTGAGGCAACTCCTTTCAAAAGTGCACTCATGAACCAAACTAAAACATTACAGCTCCATGCACTGATATAGGCAGAAATATCAAGAAGGAAAATAATGGTAAAACATTCTGGTGAGTGGCCCCAGAATTTCACTGAGGATTGTCTTGAGAAGAAAACAAGCCCAGGGACATAACAGAGAGTGAATGAAAGGCCAGTGAAATTTCTGAGAGATAAATGGTTAATAATAGCAAAGTCCCAGAGATAAATTCTCAGGGATTTAATTTTTAATTACATTTTTTGTTATAAAATAGGTGCTTAGAAGAAATTCAAATTGACAGAATAGAAAGAAGATTATTTGGAAACTTGAATTTCCCTTGTTCCCTTGTTCCCTTATTCTTGTGCTAAGCAAAAGCCCAACAAAAAGAGGAGAAATGAATCCCTTAGGTTTTGTTTCTAAAAGCAAACTGCATTTGGACAAAGGATTTATTAGTACCATTTTCATATAAGCTAATGTAATGATTAATATTTTGCATTAGTTGCAAAATACTTGCTTCTTAGTCCCTTAGGATAGTCAGTGAGATGCATTGCCATAGTTGTCCGCTCCTTTTCCTTCTTTCTTAAGTAAAAATTACCTCCTCCTTCCCCTGATTTTCAAGTGTCTTTCCAAGAAAAAAAAACCATAGCAACTCATTGTGATCTGGTAGGGTGGAGAGATGATGTGCAATGGAAGCTATCCAGAGATGTGTTTCCAGGGAAAAACATAAGTCATGAAATTCTGAGTGAACCAAACTGCAGACTACAACACTACAGAGGGGGACTACAACACAGCAGAGGGGGAAAAGGGAAAAGGCATTTAAACAAATGTGCATTAAAGCATCTGAGCCTTCATGGTCTGTTTAGAAACTTCTTGCCAAATATAACATTTAATTTCAATACCAGTGTCAGTCTTAGATGTTATCTCTTCTACTTGATGCCAAGAGTTATTATTAATTGCTGTCTAAGTGCTCATCTTTATGCAGCATGTGGAGACTGACTAATGTAGCATTTAGGGACTTTCAACCAATTCACATAAATGCAAGCCAAGGACAATTGCAGGGAACTTCCACAGCAAGCATGGGAACGGATTTAAAGTTTATTTGCTGGAAAGATATTAGGCAATCATCCCTTCTTTTACTGTGCAAGATGGTGTTTGGGTTAGAATCTGACCTAAAATTACATGATTGTTGTTATTCTGACTGTTTCCATAGTTCGGTAGAGAACAAATTAGAAAATGTAATTTCCAGTTTTACAAATTTAAAGATAGTATTGATACTTCTCCCCTCTTTAAATTGTTCTAGTTACTGCCTATTAATCTCTGTATTTCATAGTAAATTATTATTGCTCTTTGCAAACCCTTTCCTTCTCAACTGCTAATTTTTAAGGGTGAGTAATAATAGCAGATAGATTCCAGAAAATTCTTTACTCTGAGCTGTTTTCAGATCTACTTATGTTTTTATGATAGATTGATATCCTTACATGCATAGTGAAATCTTCAAAGCCTGCTGTTCCTTTCTGAAAGAAAATAAAATTCTTCAAACAATGAAAATTATTCCTTCCTAACCTGTGTATCTGATGTCACTCCATCTCTCTTTCTGAAGCTAAATAGAGCTTTTTCTAACCAAGGAGTAGGAAAACTAGGATATTATTTTTTGCCACATCTGAATGTATTCTTTTCTACTCACTGATGACTCCACTTCTTTGGAAATCTTTAAATACATCTTAATGTAAAAAGGTACACTGATTAGAGTGCTCCTTCTCTTGTTTGCAGTCAGGCTGTGTTTTGTTCCCCAAACTTCAAAGAGCTGATTATTATGTATCCTGGCTTCTTCTGGGTCTGGATTTTGATCTCATTCATAATAGGATAAATGAGAAAAACTTGCTTGAAATCACTGTCTCCTGTCAACAAAAATAAGACCTGACTTGGATTTTATTAAGAGAGAACTGTATTTAATCTGTTACTCACACTCCAACTCTCCATCAGTTTACTGCCTGCCTCCGAATCCTCACTGCAGGGTGTCCATACAGTGTAGGGACACCTCAAGAACTCTAAACCTTGTTTAAATTTTTCCCACTACTAATTCCTGCTTCTGGTGCTCCTGTCTTCTGCTTGCTCTCTCACAATACCTCTATGGGGTTTTTCACCCTCCCTTCTTCTCACAAATCTCTTCATCAGAGCTCTCTGTCCTGAGCCACTTAGCTACTTCAGCTGTTTGATTCACTAGAAATTATTCCAGATGCCATCCATGTCTCTCCTGTTCACTGTTGAGTCCTCTTGCTGTGACTAATTAGGACATTATCTGCTGTATGAAATAATGGCTTGCAATATTTGCTTCTTTTTGGGTCACGACAGTGGGCAAACATAGAATTACAGTATCATAGAATGGTTTGTGTTGGAAGACACCTTAAAGATCATCTTGTTCCAAATCCCTGCCATGGGCAGGGACACTTCGGAAAACTACCAGACCAGGTTTGCCTCTTAATGACATTTTGCAAGTGAAAGTGACAAGGAGCAGAAAGCATTATGTCCTTAACAAGCAAGAAGAAGAGAGAAGTGTGGAGCTATCAGAGAACTTCAGCACAGAGCAGTGTGGGACAAGGGATATGTATTTATTTCCTGGAGATGTTTTTCTAAAGGAAATGCAGTATGAGAAAAAGTCCACTGAGGTATCTATTGAGATAGAAATAATTCAGAGAAAATGGAGTAATACATTTACCTCTGGTTTTTTTCCCAAAAAACAGTGAGCAGTGTAGATATTTTCTTAGCTCTATGAGACATTCGAATGCATTCATGTATGTTGTTGGGTTAATTGCAAACCAGTTAATGTTACTGGTTTCATGGATCCCTGAATGTAACTTGGTCTTATCCCATGCCTGGCATTGCAGTGGAGAATTTCTACTATCAAACACAAGGAAAGAGTTTGCTTGAATAATAAGTAATGGCATCTGTAGAATTTCTTAGAGCATTATCTTGCAAGGCCATTTGTTTATTAGTGGCATTCACGTCAGGTGTCCAGAAGTCAACCTTGTGGGACAGCAAACATGTTTGGATCTGCATTTAACTGGAGCTGCTGGAGAGGAGAGATAGCTCTGGAAGGACCTGTGGGGGAAAGTGGTAGCTCTGAGTTTTGAACATTTGTAAGTCATCTGAATATTACCATGTCTGAATTGAATGTTCAAAACAAAGCAAAAAATGCCACCATTATTGATCAATGAGACTGTATTGACAAGGTTTGTGTTCCCCTATTTTTATGGAGGAATGGTAGTAAAAAGTACTGGAAAAACTCTAGGGGAAGTTCTAGACTTGATGGAGGAAACAGGTATGCTCCCAATAGCTTCATCTTGATTGTGAGATGGCATCTTCCCCTACAGCAGTGATCCAAAAGACTGCTGCCTGGTCCGTGTGATCTCCCCAGAATCTGCCTTTAAATCATTATTCCAGACATCAGAGAGGGCAATATCTCCTCTCAAGAAATTAATCCCCAAGTCCACTGATATTAAGAGCTTTTCCATGGGATCATTTGCCTTACTGGAAGTCTCTCCCAGTTGATGGTGTTGATTGTGCTTTGTCTGGGAAGAATAAAATTAAACAGAGGAAAGCACTGAAGTGAACTGATGTCTGGATTCACTGGGGTAGGACCAGGAAGAATTGTCCATTTGTTCTTACCTATGTCACTAGATCAGCTTGATGCTGAAGATCTTTCCCACAAAAAACCAAATCAATCCAAATCAGACCAAAAACCAACCCACCCAAACCCTCCAAATTCCAGATACTGACATTTGGAAGCTGTATTATAAATGGTGGCCACCTGCCTTGCCTCTGAGTGTCTTCTATATAACCACAAACAATTCTTTTGAAGGTATTGTCTTCTGACAAAAATCTTGCAAAATGTGTGTTTTCTAATGCTGGTTGTAGTCTCACCGCAGACAACTGGGACATAGAGATCCACATTTGGTCATATCCAGATGACAGACTCCTGAAGATCTTGGACTTTTTGGAAAATAATGACTACATCACTCTAAGAAAATTCAGAAGGTTTCATTTAGGAAAGGGGGAAGATTCTCCTGTAACTGTTTCTAACCATATCTATCATATAAATTAAATAATGTCCTTCCCCTACTCTCTTCTATTTCTTTTTTTTTTTCTTGAGTGGTAGACAATTTTTTTTCCTACACAGAGATACTAGCATTGAAAATTGGGGCAAACAAATCTGGAGGAGTTTTTTTGAAATGTCATGTGGGATTTTATATCTGAGAAATACTGAAATGGATACTGAGCTAATGACACATGTGTCAGTCCAAAATGATCTCTTTTTTCCTGATTGTTTAATTTGGAAAAGATGAGCATCTTGTCTTGTGTCTCCTCACTTTACTGGAGTTTTCATTGGTGCATATGGAGCCTGGGCATGGATCATAACTCTCCTGTTGCCAGGTGGGGTGGGAGGGGAAGCAGCCCACAGAGTAGGCTTATGCTGCCTCACACATGGTAGCAGAATTCAGAGAAGGGTGGAGAGGTGAGAATGAAATTTGTGGTTGCAGGTAAATTAGTCTCTAGAATAAAAATTAAGACTATTGATGCAGTTTGTGGGTGGTAGGCTGAAAGAAGTGTCAGAGGATTTTGTGGACACTCTCTGTGATTTAAGGCACCTATTGCTTTTAGGGATTTTGATCCTGCTTATCACCTTCCTTCTGCTCTAGAACAAGGTCCATGACTTCTTGGCCTGTCCCATAGACCTGGAGGAAGGATCCCCATTAACATCTTGGAGAACAAGGACAGCCCATCCCCATCTGCTCAGGCATATGCAAAACAGACAGTCTGAGGGCTGAACCAAAATTTTCATGGAAGGTTTGTCACTCAGTTCTTTTTCATGAATATAACTTGAATGGTCTGTAACAACTGGAAAGCAGATCAGTTAGCTGCAAATGTGCCACGTTAGTGACCTGTTTAACGGGATATTTCTCCTCAGATTACATGTGCGCATTTCCAAGTGTGGGACCTCAGCTCACCTGGCACCTGACAGATGAAGGTTTGAACAGGAGACTTTGTGGGGCTTTCAGCTGCTGCCTGGGTGGGGATCTGTGGTGTGGCACACAAAGATCCAAAGTAGCAGGAGGGATCTGCATCTCCCTGCTCACCTTGTACCCACCCCTGGCACTCCTGCCCCCTGGGTGTTGCTGTCCTTACACTGCTGTAAATCTGGCTGCTACCTTTGCTCATTCTTAGCAGACACTTTCCTCATTAATAGGTTGATACCCTTTCT
Organism: Illadopsis cleaveri; assembly: GCA_013399915.1. Classification (NCBI taxonomy): domain Eukaryota; kingdom Metazoa; phylum Chordata; class Aves; order Passeriformes; family Timaliidae; genus Illadopsis; species Illadopsis cleaveri. The sequence goes on along the minus strand of VXBB01007110.1, from coordinate 593,506 downwards.
GGTTTCTTGGTCAAATTACAACCAAAGAATTGCCTTTGTTCTTTCATGCATCCCATCTCAAAATTTGCCACACAGTCTTTTTCCTTCTGGAGGCTCTCTCCTGAGTTGGCTGAGTTTCAGTAGTGGATGAAAAAAATACTTTTGCAGAAGGTGATCAGCTGCCATCAGCCAAAGCAGGTCTGCTCATTATAATGGAGTTTTTCTTGGACCCACTGATGATCTCACTCAGGTTCCCTAAAAGCACCCAGGATTCAGGTGATGAGAACACAGCATTAGCTCAGTGCTGGCTGGGAAGATCCCAACCATAGCCATAAGGATAATTTTTATAAGTAGAAAGCCTCTCAGCAAGGCTTTGCCCTACAAGACAAATTGGCCAGGACAGTCTCCAGCTACAGCCCTGGTATCTGTCCTGGCCCGGTGGAGTGGGCTGTGAGTACAGCAGGGCTGCCTGGGCAGGTTTGCTTAGATTGAAAGGTGATTACCACTGCTGCTCTGAACTGTCTCTGAATGTACAGCCCAAATGTTATTTGTGTTGTAATAATGCCTTCAGGTTCCCAAAGACATTAAAGACCTCTCTCTGTTATACTCTCCTCACAGGAGACCGTCACTGGCCCATGAGCAGCCAGAATAAGGACAAATGCGTCATTCTGTGAGCTGTGCTGTTAATGAAGCTCAGATCCGTACAGATTTGAAGCCTATGTGTCTATCCTTTTCCAGAATGCTCCCTCCCTCCCCTTCCCACATCCTCACTGTCCCTCCAACTATTGCTACAGAAACACCAATTTTTCTCTACAGTGACATTTTTTCCCTTCCTCAGGCCCAGCCCCAGGCCAGGGGCAGAGCCCACCCTCGCTGTGGTTGGGATGCAGGCAGTGTGTACCCTGGCTGTTTCAGAGCTGCATGTGTGGTTTGGGCAAGAAGCATGCACTCACTGAATGCCTGGAAAAAGGCTGCACTGAGGAGGGAGTTTCAGTGCTGACTCTGGTGGGGCCACTGGGTTGGCTTTAATTCCTTGAGCTCACAGAAACATGATGCAAGCAGCTCTTCAGCCAGGGAGAATGTTTGATGGCATTAAAAATGATCAGGTTCAATATAGCTTTATGCCTATTAAAATCATGTAAGATCTCCACCCAGATTTTATGGCAAACAATTCCTCTCTGCCTCTGACCTGATTTTTAAGTACTCCTGGACTATAATAGGAACTCTTTACTGTTCTTTTAAGAAACTATTGAGAAAAGGAGCACTACTAAGTTGTGGAAAAGACAATATCAAAGTATGTGCAATTAGTACGTGTAACAGTATCCTTTCCAAGTACATTTATCACCATGTATCTAATCACCTTTTCTGCTGCAGCTGCAGATGCATTGTAGTCTCTTAAAAATGTAAATTAGATAATCCACTGATGAATCTGTTGTGCAGATTTAGCATATTGATGAAGAGGATTTCAGGTGCATCAGAGAAGCATTTTTTTACAACATGCATCTGGTTATTACTGAGTCTTGATGAGGAAAGGCTGTATGGTGGGATCTCTTTGGTCATCATGAGCACAAGCTCCATATCAATGGCTTTGCCTGCATTCGGCTGGGTTGTAGTCTAAGGATCAAACATTATCCCAGCCCCAACAGGGGCACCTGAGACCCACACATGTATATTAGAATCAGCCCTCTGAATGTCTGAGGCAGTCTAATCTAATGCAATAAGGTGAGTTTAAGAGACATTTGATCTTTGGCTACTATTGGATCTTCTCTGAGTTCCATGTCTTATTTGGATATTTTTCTGCCTATCCATAGTTGCTGTCTAGTAAGAAGCACATTTCCTAATCTTCCCACATAGTTAGTGAAACAAAAAAAGACGACTCCTTCTGAAATTGCTTTTATCCCCTTTGTCTCAGCTGTGAGCCTATGAGAATTGCAATCCTACTTTAGGTACTTAAAGATTACATTGGGTGCATTTAGACTAGATTTCCATTCTCTCTTTGGTTACAACATTTCACCTCTAAGGAATGAAAGATTTCTCTCACAGTGCTAATATCGTACCACAACCTTTAGGAGAAACTGAAAGGCAGAAAACAACAGTGATCACAAATGAAAAAGAAAAACACAGTTGCTGCACCCATCCCCCCCATCCTGAGTTGTCAGCCTGCCACTAGACCTCCATACCCACTCATTTCTGCCTCCCCTGCTGGGCTGGGCAGCAGTTTTTCTCCTATTCTTTATTTTTTCAGTAGACTTATAGAAATCGATGCAAGTAAGAAAAGGAAGAGAGTGAAGGAAATGATGAAGAGACATGAGTGACAGTTAGGCGGTGGAAGTGAATGTGTGGGTGGGAATGCTAGAATGAGAAAAAGAGAGAGCTTGCCTTTTAAAAACAGGAAACAGCTGATAAATAACCCTGAGTAAAGCCATGAGTACCGGAAAGAGTAGAGTAGACACGGGGAACACAGATCAAATGAAGAAGAAAATAAATGCAAATGAAGAATGAATAAGAAGAGTAAGACAAGAAAACTGAGTTTGGATAAGCTAATTTTATTTACACTTTCAAATAAAAGTTTCTTCCTGAAGACAACCTATATCACAGCTAAAAACAAAAACAAAACAACAAACAAACCAAACAAGTGATGTCAGGCAGAAAAGGATGACAACTCATACTGCCTGCCTTCTTCAGTCTTCACAATAAACATAGGAAAATGGCTCTAAGCCTGGAAATCCTGCTGCAGAAATCCACTTGTGCTGGAAGTCCTGCAATGGAAAGATTGCAACATGGATAAGGAAGTCTTTGGAAGCCAGGCATGTATCCCATTTTGTCTTGCACCACTTGCCTCCTTTTCCAGGTACATCTATAAAAACGATTGACAGGAAGATGGGGGCAGATGTATACAAAAGATCAATACTTTGATAGAAGGCAGTGGCTTGTGGTTAGGTGTGTTTATCTCAGCTTCCTGGGCTTTCAGAGGCCTCTCTCTTCCCCAGACTCCAACCTGCTCTTGCTGCTGCTTTTCCCTTGAAGGAGTGTTAGGTTACTGCTGCAGATCTTTTAAAACAGTCATGTAAAATATCCTGCTAAGACTCCTTGAATTAGTTGGAGCAGAGCCAGCTGGGACTTATTGACAATTACTCTGAGGGAAGGATTGTATTCTTCCTCATCTTCCATCGCTACAAATCAAGCTGGCCAGAGGGAAGAGAGGCTATTTTTTATATCAGGTAACAGTGTTTGATGGAAGATAAGCTGAAACAATCAAAATGAAACTATAGAGTTTCTACTTTTTGAAAGGAAAATAACCTTGTCTACCAGCTTTTGCTAACAATGGGACATCAACTCCACAAAATTACCCCCTTAAGGATCTGGTCCAGACACACTGTAAGCGTCTATAGATCATGTAGGAACAGGAAATAATGGCAGGGAAAAGGAAAGCAAATGGCACTGTCTTTCATCTGGAGAAATGAAGAGAATAGGCAAAATTTTGCAACCCTTGGTAAGATGGTGTGGGAAAGATGAAGATTAAATATCAGCCATAAAAGTAAGCAAGACAAGCATAGAAGCAAAAAATTAATAACTAAATTATTCTGATCTTGCCAAGGGCCTTTCATTTATGGTGTTTAGCTTTAGAAAAGCTGCAGGGGGTCTATAATAGGAGGATAAGCCAATCCAGAAAGCATACAGCCGCTTTCCTGATATCAGTAGAAGATCTGCTCTGAGGCATGTTCCAGGTTTTGACGAGCTGGTGATCATGGCTGGTGGTCATGGCAATCCAGCTAGATGTTTGTGGTGATGTGTTGAAAACCCTGGGTGTGGCAGGGGAACTCTGCTGTTCCCGTCAGCAGACTGCTGGTCTTCTCCTAGGTAAAGAACATGCACTTCAGTGTGTGTTCAACCTTACCATGTATTAAACAGTACATCTCCCAGGAAGTAAAAAGCAGGCTGCAAGCAGCCTTCTGTTTAGCCAATTGAATTTTACTAGTCCAGTTTAAAAGATTGTCCTTACGTCTTCTGAATTAGCTGACACAGGGATCAGTGAGACTTGTAAGGAGAACTGCTTTGGTTGGATGACTTACCAAAAAGACAGTAAATGCAGATTAGTTGTGTGTATGATTTGAATGGGAACATATTGACAAATTCCTCATTCATGGCTTCAGTCCTGTTTCTTCCAGCAAAGACACATGATTGTCAAGTTGCTGCTAAGACTAAACCCCATAGAGTTGGAGCCTTGGGGCCTTGGATTTGGGCAGAAGTGCTCAGCATATACAAGTCATTTGGAAAGGATGATCTGTAGGTCTTTGTGAAATAAAGTGTGTAATCCAGCAAGTGCTAGCATGAAGGCTAGTGGGAGTCTGCTATTCTGGAATTCCTAGACATTCATTTTGTGGGCCAGTGTCCTCTGAAAATATCCTCACAGATCCTTGTTGATGCCATATTTATACATCTTGAATTCCAGCTCAGTTTATCAGATGGTGTCACATGCTATGCAGTCCAGAGAGACAGCCATGGTTTTAATTTGTTCCCTCTCTCTCCTATCCACCCAACCCCCCCATTAAAAATTATTCTTTGCCTGGCTCCACTGCAGTCACCCCTTTAGTTTTTCATGATACCTTATTTTATTGTGCCTTTCAAGTAAGAAATCATGAGGACAAGCAGTTAATTGGCTTTTATTTTAATGAGCTGTAAGACATTCTTGTCTTCATCCATTCCTTTGGACTGTATCATGGAAATTTTATACTTATGTCATTTTTTTCCCCTTCTGGTTCTTCTGTTTATTTTTGTCCTTTTTAGAGAGTATGAGCATTGAGCCCCTCTGTTGATGTGTCTCGGGTTTTATGCTGCACCAAACTTCTTTGTGAGGGTCCCTTCTTCATTTTAGCATGCACATTATTTAGCTGAATTTTCTCAGAGTTACAATTTGGGCTGTGTTGATTCACGTTCATTTCTGAGTTGTGCATGTACAGAGAAGGAGCTCTGCATTTTTTTTTTCAAGACATATTTATAGTTGTTTTTCTGACCGCAGATATCTGACTGGGAGATTTCCTTGGAGATTGCTTGAGTTAACTTTGAATGTGGTCAGTGGTGACACTGCATGAGATGCTGACAGCACACTGAGCTCTAACACAGTTGCTACAGTTCCTACAAGTGCAATTACTGAGTAATCTCAGTGTTAGTTGCTGTAAACAGGGTGGATGAGCCTAAAGTGAGTCCAAGTGCTAATCAGCACACTAAAGCACACCCAGGTTCATATCACATATGCTGTAATTACCAGCCAGGAGGAATCAGAACTGTTGACAGTGAACTGAGTTAAGTAAATACTGGTGAGTGTGAACATGGATATGGCTGTGTGTTGGCCTCAGAGCTGATATTCTAAGATAAGCTGCAAGTCAACTTCTGAAAATACTGAGCTTTTGGAAATAGTTCTATGACATGAAACTGGAAAAGGAGGGAATTCAGAGCTCCTGAAGATAGATGGAATTTTGCATCTGATATCTTATTTCAATCTCCTAAATTACAACATACAGAATTGCTGTAGCTGAACCAGCTGTACCAGCCGACTTTGCTGGTACATAGAAATAATCTGTGTCTGCCTGCTGTGATGGCAGTCATGGCTTTCTCCTGTTGATTGTCCCAGCAAGCTTCCACCAGTGCTGGGAACTTTAGCTGCTCCTGATGTCTCTAAAATATGTACAAACTCAGCTTCTCATGATGTGCTGCCTGTGTCCAGGTGATTAAAACAGAGCAGAAATTTCTGCTGCCCTGAGATCAGTGAATACAGATTGTCCTGCTGCAAAACAAGTTATGATAAATCAGAGATGTGCTTTATTAATGTAGAAATAAAAAGCCTCAAATTGGATTTCTCTGAGGCAGGAATGACTAGTGTAAATTAATTTTGCGATGTCACCAAAGCTTAGAGACTTGAAAAATATGGGAAAGGAGGGGAAATATTTGGTTGCCGCCAGAGTAATAACTACAGTACTGCTATTGTCAAGACAAGAAACTAAACCTGCATTATGCAGGGTGTAGATGTTTCAATCAAAGGGGAATTTCATGCTCTCAGCACTGGGTGAGATATGCTCTTTGCCTCACCGATATTGAGAGGGATAATTCTCTTGCAGCTTTCAAGTAAACAGAGGTGAAATTGAAGTTTGCACTGGGAGATCAAACTGTATTAGGCAATAAAATTTGCTCTGACTTACACTGTGAGTGCCTGCTCTGGCTCCCCGGTGGGTGAGTATGATGGGGCAGTGTTGAGGCTGTGTGGGTGCCACTACTACACATTGTTTGTTTCTGTCACTATTTTTCCTGTTTCCCAAGCACTAAAGCTAATAGTAAATTAACCAAAAGCAACAAAAATCCCTCTGGCATGTCTCCAAATCCCACCTACCAGCTGTAATTTATTGACTTAATTTTGGGCCAATATTTCCTTCCTGTTGAAAAGTTGCCTACCATTCCCTTTAGCTCTTTGACCTATGACTCAAAAAGCAGCAGCCTTGGTGCATTGCTTGTTTGTGTGAGCCCTGGCACTTGATGAAAAGCTCTTCAAACAAAACTCTGTGCCTAAGTAGACAAAAGGTACATGACTAATTAAAACCTCTCCTGCTGCCTTTTTTTTTTCTTTCCTTTTTTGTTTTTTTATTGGTGAAGTTTATTTAAAATGTGGGATTATTGATTTCTCTTCATATTAATTAGATTAAAATGCAGTGGGTATTTTCCTCTTTATTTCCCCTCCCCAGAGTTTTTATCCAAACTTCATCTAGATTCTTGTCTGCTCAGTCCTGCTTCATATATTGGCTAGAATTTTTCATCCCCTCTGCACCTTAGATTGCAGCACTCCTCAATGCCTCTTGCATTTCACCCTGAGAGGTTGCAATTAGTGTTGGAAAGCATAAGTAAAGAAATATTCTTCCTTCAGTAAACTTGATTGCTGTTCAAACATCAACCAACTATGCTGTTTGTTTTAAGGCACTATTGTTAGCATGACCCCATTAACTGCAAATTTGCTTGTTATGTTCTCAGAAATCTGAAAAATCAATAGGTAAGGACCATGAACTCTGGAAAAATTCACCCTGTCCATGTGACATAGAATGGGAAAGCTGAAAGTGGAGTAGTCCAGGTGATGTCAGAAATAAAGAAGTTCCCCCTCAAAAATAACTTTTCTGAAAATCTTCCTTGTAAAATTTTAAAACTTCTTTTTCTTCTTTCCAGGAAACTTGAAAGGGAAAAAAATAGCTTTTTAAAGTAAACATGACCTAATCAATATATGTAGAGAAGGGGGAAATAGAAGAAAACAATAAAGGAATTTGATGAAGACACCAGAAAAATGCAATGTTTAAAAGGTGTAAGCATGGGGTCAGAGGTTGCCATGCTTGTGAAAACTTGGCTGTAAATGGCTAAAGGTAGGGAGAAGAAAGCTGGGTTTGTTTTGATTTGGTTTGTCTTTTTTGTACTGAAAGCAGTCATAGTGAGAGTTACTGTACTCACTGAAAAATGTAGCAACACATTGCATGAAAACTGTTTCTATTACAATTTAGTTTTCTGAAAATTCTGTTCATCTGACCTGTACAATAGGTGGGTGCTGAAAAAACCAGAAAATCTCCTGGTTTTTTTCCCCCCAAAATGCTATCAAGACCCCCAAATTTTCAAAAGGAAGAGTGGTGGTAGTGCCAGTGTGGTAACACACACCACCCAGATGGCTCCTTCTAAAAACATTTATGCTGCATATATTACTAGCCATAGCACATATTCTCATTCTGCTCTAGACACTTTCATTTGCTGCAGCTTCTTATAATAACCATGTGCTACTTGGGATTCTGTTAAGTGATGTGACTTATAAGTATCACACTTCAGTGGTTCTGTTGTTTTCTAAGGCAAGACACTTAGAGAGTAGGAGTTTTACATATATATGCTGCATACATAGCATGAGACTGTTGGAAACCCTTTCACAGGCAGCGCTGGCTGTGGAGTTGGTGGTTTGATAAAAGCTTCATTTTGTCCTAAAATAGCCCCAGAAATTTCCTTTTCTTCAACAGATGAGGTTGTCACCAGTGAAAGTGCCCTGACTGGAAGATCTCTGGGTTGGAGGAAGGGGAATAATGGTCTGCAGCCCAGAGCCTTACAGGAGGATGCTCAGATGCCCTCAAGTAACTGAAGCATGAGTGATTAGGGTTTGCTGTGGGGGCAGTTGTGTTTTGCTTGTTTGTTTGTTTGCTTTGTTTTCCTTCCAGTGAATATTGCAGAATGAAATTCTGTCTCAGTTGTGGCTGCAACAAAAATGAGCTGTGCTGTAGACATTGTTGAAAGCCATTCTTAGCCTGACTACTACAAACCAGCTGAATAAATCAATCCAGTTTGTCTCCTGAGGTACAGAGCAGCGTCAGAGATTTGTTACGATCCTTCGGCACCATTCCTCTTTATTTGGGTTGTCTCAACTCTTTATGATCTTGCAGCTTTCCTGTGCTGCTACATATACCAGTATAAACTGTTACACCATGGAATGTCAGAGATGATAGTGTCATGAATAAATTGACAACATTTTCATGAAAATACACTAGGAAAGGTGTTTATGGAGAACTTGTCTTGCACCAACCAAAAATATTCTGGAGCACTGTGCTGGGAAGAGAAAGGAAGATATTAGTAGTATAGTTAGAGCAAGCCAAATCTAACTAGAATTTTTCTTGGATAGAGAAGGAAAGCCCTATACATGGTAACAAGTCCTTCCTATATACAGTAACAAGTCCTTTGCCTTCGCACCAAGTGTGGACAAAATATGGGTCCATGTTAGAACTATAACTGTTCTAGGTAAAGGCATTTCTTACCACTGAAGCTTTGTTGAACATTGCAAATTTAGAGTTGATTCCTAACTGCAGAATTTGTGCTTTCTTTCTCTGCAGACATGAAGTCCATCAGACAAAACAAATGTAAAATATGGTAAACATCAAATTGGAAACATGGTCTGTATTTCTTAGAACTTACTCCCTCACTAATCTGAAGAGACAATGTTTTTTCTTTGGTCAAATATTTAAAGTATTTATCCCACATTTTACCTCAGTAAAGCACTTGTATTTATTGTATTGATTTTGTCTGCATTACTGTGAAACTACCACACTGAATAACAACATATAGAAATTTCTAATTTTCTTTCTTGAAGGCTTCTGTCCTTAACACTATCTCTGGCTCACAGATGATCAACACATATTATTAGTATGGGATTAGTTGGAAATTGTTCAGTAGATAATGTATCATCATCTTAGATCACTTCAATGGTTAAAGCTACCTTTCAGTTCTGCAACATTTAAAGGATTGTCACAGTTCACTTCTAGGCATGCCCAGTCCCTTTTCTTATCTTTATACAGCCATGGTTATAAATTGTACAAGTCAGATCAATAAAAAAGGATTTTGAAGAAGGGTGAAAATAAATGTCATGCTTCATAATTTCTTTTAAGACATCACTATCTTTATTATTGTCACACCTACACTTTGCTAAAAATAAGCACAGGTTAGAAGCCAGAGTTAAATTCATTTTCAGATATGCCCTTTTCAGGTGTTCCCAAAGAAATATTTGAAACTGGTATTATGCACCACTACTCTTCCAGGTTATAGGCCTTCAAAAACGCAGAAGTAAGTCTTCTCCAGGCTTCCAGCCCAAAGGATTTGTGACATTGTCACTTACTATGAAATCCTCTGTGAGCCTTTTGGGCCCTAAAGCTCTCAGAGGAGAAAACAGTTGCCTGATGCTGAATTTAGGGGGCAAAGTTGCTGGTGGTTCTTTCTATTTTCACGTGTATAAACACCTGCTGGGAAGGAAGACAAAGGCTAGTCAGAAAGAGAAAGCCAGACACTGACAGTGCAGGAGGCACCAGGCACAAGTTAGACCACATGGAATTCCATCTGAAAACACTTTTTTTCCCTTGGGGGGGTGGTCAAACTCTGGCACAGGTTGCCCAGAGAGGCTGTGGAATCCCCATTGGTGGAGATACTCAAAACCTGACTGGATATAGTCCTAAGCATCCTGCTCTGAAAAAGTGAGGTTGGATGAGGTGTCCTCCAGGAGAAATTCAGGTACAAGGGGCTGAGGACCTTCCAGCTTCATCCATTTTGTGAGTCTGAAATTTCCCATTGGCTCCAGGAGCTGCATGTATCCTGCAGATGGCTTAACACATTGAAAGGGGTGGTGCTATTCAGCATCCCTTAAGAGAAATCTATTTGTGAGTCTCCTTTCCCATGTGTGTGGAAACCTGTTTCCTTTGGAGTACACAGCACATAGACTGAACACTTGAAGAGCTCATGTCTGAATGTATAAATATAAAAGCAGGGAGGGAAGAGGGAAATCTGCTGGGCTGAAAGCTTTATTGTGAGTTATCATCTTCTGCAGGGATCAGTGAAAGCAGAGGGAAGACTCTTCTTGTTAGGAATTACCAGGTCAACCCCTTCATCTGTGAAGACTAAAGCTGTTGAGAGAGCCTGCAGAGGTTATATTAGATTTATGGATTGACATCCCTTGTGTGACAGCTTGATATCTTTAGGTTTACAGAGACATCTAATTTATAACATCAGGATTACATTCCTCTGAATATTCTTTGTGATCCAACTGCTGAGCTGTAGTACCAATGCAAAAAAAGTATGAAAGATTTCAGCTCATTTAAATGCTCTTTTGGTGGTTTTTCTGTCTTTTAAGGAATGTAGGTTGCTGTATGTATGTGGATACATTGTGTTTTGAAGTGCCCTTCCTATACTTTTGTTACAGGTTTTATTGTGGTTTTATAGATGATGGGATAAAATAAAGTCTAATGAGTCTGAAAGAAAAATGAAGGCTAGAGAAACAGCAGTTACTGGTGCCTCCTTGGTGGGTTCATGCCTGCTGCTCTGGTCTGGGGCACTGCTGTGTCCAGCAGCCTCATAGGACTGTTCCCAGCCCAGATGCTTCTTGTACAACACCAGGATTGGAGGGATGTGGAAAGCAGACCCTGTGTTGTGGGGGATGATTTGGAAATGTTTACAAAGCTTTCTTTAGTTTTAGCACTCTTCTTTCTTTGTCCTAGCTAATCAATAGTTTCTGTTGCATTTACTTTACCAGGGGAAGTATTCCTCCCTGGAGTGCAGTGCAAGGAGAGGTATTCAAATCTCTCATGGGGCTTGACTGTTAGGATTTATTGGCTGAGGTAGCAGGAGCACTTATCCTCACACCTCATTGCAATGGTAATTTCTGCATTTTCACACATGCTGCCCTCATTTGAGGTCATCTTGATACATCTGACAAGCCTTCAAGACAAGCCTTCAAAACAAGCCTTCAAATGACATCATCAGACAACTTGTGCAAATAATTATTTTGAGAAAATCTTATGCACAAGGACTGCTAATTAGGAGAAATTGAGACAGAGATGGGGAAGGAGGCATCAGACATCAAGAGACTGGGAATGAAAGAATGATCCAAAGCAAAATTATGCCACCCATGCTGCCAAATTGTTTGTTTTAAGGGGAGGTTGTGGTTTAGCATGTGTGAAAGCACAGTACCCCTGTCCACCTTAATAAACAATTCTGTTGTCTCCAGTAGACAAAGCTGGAGGGAACAGCATGCAGCAAGCCCACAAAATTGTCTGAAAATTAAGCCTGGGTGGAAAAGCCAAGATATCCAGGATTGATCACAACAGCCTGAGCTTAAATAAGATTGTCTGAGTGGAAATGTGATGGCTACAGGTACGCAACAGGAAACAGTGAAGAGGTCAGGGATGGAGTATCACCATTAATGACTGAGGACAGAACAAGGAATAATGGGCTCAGTGTGTGGCTGGACTCAAAAGGTGTCTACAAAAATGGCACAGTATCCAGGTGGTCTCTTTGTTGTTTGTGATGTTTGAATGACTTTCCCAGGCAAATAACTGCAGAGCAGGCTTCAACAGTGAGCTGATGCAGCCCTGCTTTCTACTCTGGGGGGATGTATTTGCAGCATGCTGGATTTAATCTTCAATAATGGGATGGGGTGACTGAGAGGCATTCCATGAGTTTTTTATTTCATTATCAGACTCAGTGAAGGTAGAGACATAAAAGATGGTAAAATTCACACCATAACAAAAGAAGCCAAAGTTCTCTTTGTTACAAGGCCTTTCAAAAGTTTTTTAGCCAATAGGCTAATGCTAAAAGCTTACAAGCATCTACTTAAGCTAATCAATAAACATTACACTTACACCTTACAGCATACAATAGTTGCTTATTTTACATTTTTTGCAGCTCAGAAACTTTCTATGCTCCAAATATTTCACGGCCTAAAATTCAACTCTGTTTCAACCCTCTATCTATGTAAGCTTATTGTAATGCTGTGAAAATCCTCTGCTTTTTCAGTTTCCACAGCAGCAGTGGCTCCCTTGGCAGGGGAACTTCTCAGCTTTTGCTGGTAGACTGGAGCTATAAGAAGGCACAGTGTAGTGAGGGAGCAGGAATCTGGCATGGGGCAGGAAAGAGGGGGTGCCCTGTCCCCCAAGTCAGCACATCACAGGGTGTAGACAGAGGTAGACTGCAGAGATCATGGAAGGAAGAAAAGTGATGGACATGGGCAGTGCTGTCAGAAGGAGCGAAGAGAGGAGGTACCTGTTAGGAAGGACAGCCAAGGGAAGTGAATGGAGGGAGCTGGACAGCCCAGGAATAGGATTATTCCTGTACCCATTGCACTGACTGGGAGGCTGAACTTGCTTTACTGAGTAAGCGAAAACACCAGGGCTGTTGGTGCTTACAGCAGGGAGGGGCACAGGTGGGCAGCACTGGACACAGAATTTAGTGCTGCTGTTTCCTCACTCCCCAGGGTCCCATGCTCCAACAGAGAGATTTGGAGAGTTCAGGGATGGGTAGTCAGAATGCTTCTTGGGACGTGGGCAAGCTCCCATTTTAGAAGCTTGGAATTACACTTCCTGAAAACTTGTTTCCAATTTCAGTAGCACTGAGTTTAGTTTCTTCCTATAGCAGACAACAATGTCTCATTATTAAATACATTGATTGCTTTATATGGAGATGGGTACTCAGCTTGGCTACCCTGTCTCCAGGACTGGTAATCACTTACTTTTGTGCCATATTTACATTATAAAATACTTTTCTTCTGTTTATGCCTTGTCTTGTGATGTATTTATTTAGGAAGATCAATCATTTTTCTTCTCAGCCCAGGGTGAGCAAAACAAACCATCCTTTTTCACTCTTCATTACAAATTGCAGTCTCCTGCTCATACCAGTTAACCTCCCTTCACAACTACCCTGCTTTTATAAGCCCCTTTCTCTTGTGTGCGGTGGCCAAAACAAAGTTGCAGATTAAAGCTAATTTTCTGTTAATACAGATTCCTCATCCTTGCTGGAAATGTCTGATGGTTTCCTAAGCATTCATTGCATAATTTGTTGGGGCTAGTGAGTGCAAGTAGAGTAGGTTTCATTAGTCTAACTTCAGCAGCCTAAAAGACTTGAAGACAACATTTGAAACAAAGGAGAATGGATAGAATAAGGTATAAAGCAAGGGTGGGTTATGCTACCTGTACCTGATGAAAAGGGCAAAGTGCCACTGTACTGTGCATACATGAAGTGGTATTGCAGGGAGGAATGACAGACTAGCAGAGCTGCTGCTGCTTTAGCAATTGCACTGTCTGTGAGAAACTGGCTTACAGGGAGGGAGGATGCTGTGAGGATGAGAGCTTTGGCAGCACGAATTTGCTAGAAAAGTTTCCCTGGGCCTGTCCCTGTGGGAAAATTCCCTGCAATGTTTGCAATAATGGTCTTCACACAAAGCACAGTGTGCTAATGAACTGGGTTTTGGCATCACCTATAAATAAGAATGGAAGACCATTTTAGGATAGATCTTCAGAATAGAAAGGGTGAATGGATGAAAGAGAGCCCAAACAAAGGTTGTGATCATGATGTATGGAAATAGTAATGTTAAATAGAGCATAGAGCTATTGGGAATGGGGTGTCTAACTTCACAAACAGAGAATTTAAGGTAACTGGAAGCTTTAAGGGGCATCTCAGACAGACTCAGTGGCAGCTACCAAGTTGTGTGTGCTGCCCAATATATTGTACAGTGGTTTTTCCGTGCTCCCATTAGCAGCTCTTTTGCTGTGAGGAAACTGAACTTTGTCCTTGCCATGTGATCTGTGTCTGGCTGGGCTCCACAGGTTCATATGAGGCTCTGAGCAGACAGGAAAGCCCATTTCCACATGGGTCCCCTGCCCTGGACCAAGACATCTGTCACTCCAGTATCACCAGCAAGTAGCTGCATGGTCCCTACAGCAGCCAGGAAGCAACTGCTTATCCTCAAGGAGATGGAAGACTCCAGGATGTAAAGCAATGCTTTTGCCAGGCTTGCCCATTGCTGCATTTCAGCGTTACTTTCACAAATGCATTATTTAGGTCTCGAGATGTAAAAATTCACTTTACCAATATTTCCAATTATTTTAAAATAATTGTCCTTTTTGGGAGGGTATTCTTCCTTGTTAGTATTTCCCAGTAAGGTGGTGCCTGTTCCATATTTTTAGTTGTTATCAGGAGTGCAGGATCAATAAAAATCTAAGTATGACTATTCTATGCAACTTGATGCCATTTGATTTCCATTCTAATGTCATCCTGAACAAATCTTTAATAAAGGACAGCAGAGCTCGAAAAAAAGAGATCAAAAGCCACATTCCCATTTTGAACTTACCTCAGATTCTCCTGCGTTGCACATTCACAAAAAATTCAGACTATAATCTTAGATGGGAGATGTGACTGGGGGAAAATGTTTTCTGACATGTGCATGTAGTCTGTTTACCTGCATCAAGGGTAAGAGGTCCATATGTGGTTGTGTAAATAGCAAAATCTTGCTGTCAGTAGATGCTTGTGTTTCCATTGCAAAGATTTAGTGGTTCTGTATTGGACGGGTCCTTGAGTAATGGCAGGCAATCTCTCCTTCTGGTGAGGGAACTCATGCAGCTGCAATAAACTTTCCTTCCAGATGAGCAGCCCATGGACATGCAGAGGGTTGAGCTGCTGGTGCCTCCATCACAGCCAAGGGGATTGGAGCAGGATGGTGGCACAGCCTTCAAATGGAGCTCCCCACAAATCTGGAATGAGGTCTGGAGGAGAAAGGGATGTAAAAGTCTCTGGAAAACCAAGACACACTAGGGAAGAGGTTCTGCCAAATGTCCACCAAGGCTGCTGTTAGAAGGATGAGGAATGTGATCAGACTGAAGCAAAGATCTGAGATGACTGATATATCCCTGGGAGAGGAAATAGTAATTTTGTTGCCAATGGCTGTTTTGTTTCCTTAAACAACAGTTTGCATTTATGCAGTACATTTAAAATCTACTTTATGTAGAAATTATTTTAACAGCCACCAAAAGGCAAAGAGATACACCTAAAATATTTTTACAGAGTGAGTCATCTACCTGTAAGGATGACCATGGCAACATGACCCTTTGATAGCTGAAGGCGTTATTGATTCATAACTCTGTACCACGTCCTGGATGCTGGCTGCACAGGGGACCATCTCCAGGATCTCCTGACCTGGAATGATGAAAGTTCTGAACTGAGGGAACAGCCACAATCTCGGTTTGAATCACAGTGTTATTTATGTATTCCTAGTCATTGAAATTACAGCTCCACCTAAATGATGACCATGACACTGGTAGTTGTTGCAGCATCTGAAGATATACCTCCTGAAAGGAGAGGAGATTTACACTTTTCTGTGAGTTAGCTCATACAGACCTGTAAAAACAGGAATAATATAATTTATGCAAATTTTACCTACCAATTTGCTCATTATGGACTGTCAAGTGTTAGAGTATGCCAAAGGCACAGATGATAATGCTGTTGTAATGTAAGAGATAAACTGTTGCTTCTTTTTGTTAAGCAATGTGAACATACAAAAAATAATGACTTGGAGAAACAGTGGAAGGCTGCCTCAGATTTTTCTGCTTTTATATATATATATATGTGCCTCAGATTTTTATGCTTTTTTATATATGTATCACTGGACTGTGGCAGTAAATTTGAAACTGGTCTTCCTGTATTCACAACAGCTTGAGTTAAACATCTTGGCAGGATAATCCCCTCAAAATTACAGAAAAGAATTAATTTTTTCAGTACTTGAACTTGTGGAAATGTTGAGGCATGTCCAGCTAAAAGGCTGTTAAGTGTCTTTTATCAGACAGGGTTTTAGGTGAAGCTTACTCACCATGATATTAAGTTATTCAAAGATTTTCTTCCTTCTCTAAGCACATACAAAATAATAGAATGATGGAGAGATACTTCATTCCTGAGTACTGTTACCTTTTTCACAGTAACTGAGTACTTTCTTGTTATCATATTAAATTTAGAAAAAAAAATTGAATATATGTTCTAAAATTTGACATGATAATTAACTTGAATGAAGAAATATTAGAAAAATATTCATTTAATGAGGCATATAATAGCTCTCTGATTCTGACTGACTTCAGATTTTCTTTTCAACAGTGTTCGTATGTTTTGGGAATCTTTGGGTTAGGAGTGGTTTGGTATTTTTATCTTCATCTCCTGGCTCTCTCCTCTTCTCAGAACTAATGGAAGTTGCTCCTCTCATTTCTTCTTGAAATTTTACAATGGAGAACACACTTTTTGTTTGTGTGTTAACAGAGCTCGACAGATTATATAAACCTGCAAAATATTGATTTTGCAACTGAAGGGTGTCAAATTAATTTGAATTATCCCTTTAAAGAGCTTAGACACTGGTTAAATATACTAAGTGACATTTAAAATAATAAATTGTAGCTTTGTACAATTGCATGTATTAATATAGCTGCATATTTTATGGTGGTAGAAAAGCATGCATGACTATAAAAATACACAGTCTTTTAAGAGCAGTGGTTCAGCTTTAATTTTAGGTTCCTCATTTCCACCCTAGAGACTTAAAGATGCTACAGATGAATGATCCATGCAACATTTTGTGCAGGAGTGTAGCTCTCCCCACCTCTGCCCTGGTCCCTGTTCATGAAGGTCCCCACTGCTGCAGAGGCTTACCCAGCTGGACTCCTTTGCAAAACAGGGCCCTTTCTATAAAACAATAAGGAACAGTCCCATATCTGCCACAATTCCGATTTTTGATTCAGAAATCTACATTTTGATGAATAGCTGCATAAAAACACCTTGAGTATCTGAGCTGGTGTATACCCAATCCCCCTGGATGTGATCACTGGACCTAGCTGCTCCAGTACTGCAGAATTTCTGGGATGCACCTTCTGGCAAAGTTGAGCTGGAGAGCATAGCTGGCACCTTTGGGGCGAGGTCCTGCTTTGCTCTCCAGTTCAAGACTGTGTGTGCCACACCTGAAAGCACACTGTTGGCACGTGCTGGTGCTTGTCTGCATTTGCAGGCTAAAGTGGCTAGAACTGCCCAGGGATCCACATTTTCCCTGTTGGCACAGATGGTGTAGAATGAGAGTGATGGGGACTGCAACAGCTGGCAGGTCTCAGCAGTGCTGGCTCTGGGTGCCCCTACCTGGGCTGTGCAGGACAGATCCTAATGCTCCTCTTGTGCTCTCTGCAAGACAACTGATGCTTCTTAGTGAGTGATGTTGCAGGACAAAAACATAAGCATAGTCAAGGACAGGAGGAGTCTGAATTATCTTCTTGATAGCTCCGTAATAAACCACATGGCGAGGCATGCACATGAATGCTCTGTGTAGGACATTTATTCAAGCTGGTGGAGCTATGTCCTCTTACTGTCATTGTCTCTCTGATGTGCATTTGTACTGTGGTTCCTCTTTGATACTGAGGGCTTTGTGTTCTTTAAAGTTCTTGAGTGGGTCTTTTGTAAGTGGGAACTAATGTTAAATGCTCCCCTGACTTGGCTTGTCAACTGCTTAATTAGAAGAAGGGCTGCAATATATTTCTGCCAGTGGAGTTTAGCCACTTGGTTTTCTGATTTATGCACAGCTGCTGCGATATCAGCCCACTGGCTGGTCTGGCAAACTGGTCTGGCAGTGATGTTCTGGTTTGAACCAAAGTGCTGGTACAGAATGTCATGTCAACGTGAAACAGAGTAAATGGGTTTAGATTATACAGAAATCCTCACAAAAATATGCCTCCTTTTTGTGTTAAATATTTTCTAGCTTTCACTTCTTAGTAATTAAAATAGATTCTCCCATTTCTAACCCTCACCTCCACCTAATGCCTGTTTTTCTATCTATCCACTATATCATTGTTCCTTAAGTAAATAAAAAGATGTAATGAAGTGCCATTCAGAGTAATTCCTTTCCCTTTGATGCCCCACTGTAATTTTCTTATGGAAACAATATTATCAGGCCAAATAACATTCTGACTCCTTCACATGTCATTATGTTGAAACAAAGTTCATGGCGTGTGAGATGTCCCTTTGAGTCAATATAGGAATGAAGCAAAGGGGAAAAATAAATTATTCAGTGTGGTTCAGATTTGCTCATGCAAGTGAGTAAGCTCAGAGCTCTGAAGTGTAGCAGCATTCAGAAGTTCTGCTGCCAGCCTTGCTCTCATAAAATCACCCAGTTTTTCCTCCCTGTATTCAACATTGCATATAATGTGCACAGATTAGCAAGAAAACACTGCCTGCAAGGCTCATAGCAGAGCATTGTGTGCACTAAAGTGCTTACTGAGCACTTTTAGGAGTATTTAGGTTCTTAACTCTTGGAGATGGTCTGTGGGAACTGTGTGTTGAATTCCCATGTGCTCACTCCAGAAAGAGGGAAGAACCGTCAAAGAGATAACGCAAATTCTTCCTAAAGCTGCCTTAATTACTTTTCCAAATTTTGGGAGCAGTGACTTCGCTTTTGTAGTACGAAAAATTAGGTCTGCTGCTCTCACTAAAGATGGGGACACCTGTGGTGGGTGGACACCACCTTCCTGGAGTTCAAGTTTGAAGGAAATTGAAGGGAAGGAAATAGGTTTCCTGTAGTATAGCCTGGGGTCTGGATAGGCAACGTCAGGAACGGTGCACAGACAAGGAATGAACCATTTACCAGACCCTAACTAGAGCTTGCACTAGGGAAAATACTAGGCTTCTCCTGGATGGATTCCAAGAAAACTGGTTTAGAAATTCTTCAGGATGTGAGAATTAGAAGTAGAAGTAGAATTTGTAGTTAAAGCACAGACACAGTAGGAAGTGCTGTGTTTTTGGTCTGTTTTAGTCACTTATCTTTGCTTACTCTTTCTAAAGAGTGAAGAGGCATCCTTTGACTCAGTCAGAAGAGCCAGACATTTTCAGATCCATCTACTGTGATGGATGCCTCCAAAATCATGGGCCAGAATATCTGGAACTCAGTGACTGGGTGGGGAGATGGCAGCTCACACGAGGAGGAAAATGAGATATGGTGTAAAGTACTCAAACACAAGGAGGAAATTGTGCCCTTGTGTATTCCAAACTCTCAAATGTAAAGCCTTCATAGTGGCTTTAACTACAGCTCAGTGGTCGTTCTGGGAATCGCAGAATATTCTGAGAATATTCTGAGTTGGAAGGGTCTCACAAGCACTATCAAGTCCAACTGCTGGCCCTGCATAGGACAACCCAAAAAACCACACTGTCTGCCTGAGAGCATTGTGCGAGAGCATCTTGAATTCTCTTGGGCTTGGTGTTGAGACCAATTCCCTGGGGAGCCTGTTCCAGTGCCCAACCCTCTGGGTGAAGAACCTTTTTCTAATATCCAACCTAAACCTGCCTTGACACAATTTCAGACTGTTCCCTCAGGTCCTGTCCCTGGTCATGACAGAGAAGAGATCAGTGTCTGCCCCTCCTCTTCCTCTCCCAAGGAAATTGTAACTGCAATGAGGTCTCCCCTCAGTCTCCTCTTCTCCAGGCTGAACAGACCAAGTGAACTCGTTGCTCCTCAAAACGTTGAGTAGTTACATCTCTTCTGAAGATGAAGGCCAAAGCTATTATTACTTTTCTATCATCTCTTGCAGATGGCATTCTGGCTTAATTCTGGTATTATTCTAATTTACATGGCAGAGAATTGTTGCCCTCAGCTTTCTTGGTTTTCTTTGTTTGGAATCTTGCAAGCAGATTCTCACGCAGCTTCAACATCAACAATGTATATTTTTAGATTGTTTTTCATATTTCTCCTCTGAGAGGAGAATTGATTGATGGTGGTGTTCACCATCCAGGTCAAAGAGGTGGCAACCTGAGTGACCAATCTCTTGGCCTCTGTACAAACTGTATATATGGAGTTGGATTGTTGAGAGAATAAAGAAGAAGAATTTAGAATAAAGTATGATTAGCTTTCCCTTCATATGCTGCTGCCTGCCTCATTCCTTCTGTGGATCCGATCCTCCTACATATGGACCCAAGTGTGGCATCCTGCTACAGAGAATCACAGCTGTAACTGCTGACATTTACTCTTCTCTGCAGAGAAACCATGTACAAGGACCTAATTCAGCATAGCAGTTTGGTGCAAAGTTTGTCTTCCAATGAAGTCTGATAAGCTTCAAGACAAATATGTCTGTGTGTGAGAAAGGATCCATTTAAATGTCTGTTCAACCATGAACCCGTGTAGGGTGAACATCTGCCTTCCAACCCCAGGTTAGCTGGTCCAAGTCATGCTGCTTTACTGAGGCTGAGGGCAGCTTGAGCCTCTCTGCAGAAAAGAAAGTATTTTCAGTCTCCAAGGGTGGTGTCCCAGTACTTTTTGTAACATTTAAATCACTTTAAAAGGTCTTTAAGAATTTACAGTAAGCCCTCAAGTTCTTCCACAAGCCACAAATTAATTAGCTTGTTCCTTAAATTCCAGCAAGTTAAGTGGAAATGCTTCAGAGGTTCCTTTCCTGGAAAATGTAAAACATCCTTTGATTAACTCTCCACTTCATGATAATGAAGGCCTGGGGTTTTTTTCAAAGAGCTTGACGTGATTTTTAAATTTAAGTATCGAAGTAGGATTTTCGTCAGTGTTTGAGATTAAACTGGTACTTTACTCAGAGTTGGAGGGAAAGAATTTATTTGGCCACCAACAAGGAGAGACCCTTCTGCCAATGAGAGAAGGACCATCCAGCACTGCCTGCTGACCGAGGCAGCTGGCAAAAAAGCCCAAAGCAATGTACAACTACAGGTTACAGATGGAGACAGAACAGAGGCTAGGGCTGCAAACCTTGTAGGTGCATGGTATCACAGAAACATAGAATGGTTTGGGTTGTGAGGGACCTTAAAGGTCATCCAGTTCTGACCCCCCCACCATGGGCAGGGACACCTTCCACTAGACCAGGTTGTTCAGATGCCCATGCAACCCGGCCTGAACACTTCCAAGGGTGTGGCATCCAGTGTATCAAATTCATATGTTAGCTCAGTCCTCACACCTGTTTGTGTGTGTCATGAGTCTGGAGAATGAACCATGGCTCAGCAGACTTGCAAGGTTTTTTGACACTGCCCCTGGACCAGGCTGTCCACATGCCCAATCAAACCATTGCATTGCCCTGATGACCAGTCAGCCCCCTTTCTTGCCACAGTCTCTGGAGATTTTGGAATCCTGATGTCTTCTGCTTGGGTTGCCTTTCCTTTAGTGCATACAGAATTGTCCATCTTTTTCAGCTGTTTTCAGTGATGGCATTGGCCCTCCTTCCTTTGGTGCTTATTTCTATGTCCTGCTTCCTAGATCCCCTGGCTGGCAGACTGGAAGTCAGATCTCATTATAGATGACAGTAAAGGGAAAATAAGCCTGTTGCTTAGGAAGCTGCTAAATGAAAAGGTCAGATAAGATCTAAAGGGATTTGAGAGACTACAGAAAGAGAATGGACTCCATACAGGTGCTGAAAACCACAAGCTGGCCAGTTCCTGAGCAAAGAAATCATACTGTCATTTACCTGGAGATAAAATAGTGAGGGAGTGGTGTTCTTTCTTGCAGAAAGTCTAATTCCAACCATCCAGCTGAGGTAGGTTAATTGCTAGCTCCTCAGAGTAGGTCCTGTGGGATTTGGATCATGCAACCACAGAAACAGAGGTTGGACATTACACCAGTCCTGATACTGAAGCCTTCTCAGACATGGCCTTGGAAGAGCTCTGTGGGCATACAGTGTAGTAGGGAATTGTCAGCAGGTGGAGATATGGCATATCTGTGCCAAAATACACAGCTTCACTGTAAAACAGGCAGCTGAGAGCCGTATATGGCCCTTGAGCCAGGGAATGGCTTCAGGCAAGGTCTGAAAAGGTTAGCAGAGTTTAAAATCAGGTTTTCCCCACTACAACCCTGTTCTCAGCTCATCTCTGCAGTGAGACTGAGGGCTAGGCCTTCTGCATCTCCTCTTTGAGGATTGCTTGACCCTCACGGCAGATATTATATTTATCTCTTATGAAGTTGCAGGGGTGACTAGGCCTCACATTTTTGCCATCTCACTGACATGCTGAATTCGCTTTCCCAATATTGGCAAAACCTTTCTAAAAATGGGTGGATCCTAAACTCTCAATTACCTTGTTTTAGTTTCGTAGTTTAATTTGGACAAGGGAAATCTTGGCCTTGATTTGTTCACTGTTAAGGAATGCTTGCAGTGTGTGTAGAGTGCAAAAACCTCTACAAACTCTACTGACGGCTATATCCTTAATGCACAAGTTACTACAGTATGGTTGCTAAAAAGGCCATGTTGTTAAGCGTGACATTGGCTACTCAACACTAAAATCTCATTCCTGTAGAGGAGTAACTTGGTTGAGTAAAACAACTAACAAGTAAATTTCAACCAATGATTCTTCTAATTACTTCATATGCCACAGAATTAAAAATTTTATGATTATCTGGCTCATAAGGGATTAGACTTGCAGGAGGGAAAAAAAATTTATACCTGATCTTTGTTAATAGCGATGTAACAGTTGATTTTGTTTTCCAGAGGAAACAAAGTAGGAAGTTGCAGAGGATGAAAAGATTTGGGCAAAAGACAGTTGAGGTGAAAGACAAGAGTGTAATAAACTGAAGCTTAACGAAAAGGCATTCTTAGAGGGTAGATAGAACAATTACTTGTACAGTTGGTCATGAAAGTCTGGGGAGGATGATCAGCCCAGCAAAACTCTGCTACAAGGTGGTTGTTTCTGAATTACGGCTGTTTAGGTGCTTTCATCCATTTTCAAAGTAAGAATAATGTAAACTTCTTTCATACTCTCAGGTCAAAATGTAGTGCTTTATTTTTCCTTCAATGGAGACATTATGGAAGGTTATGAAGTAAAATGTTGCCATGTTACTGCAGGCAAATTGAGTTCCTCTCCCTCTAATTACAGCTTTGTGCTGTAATATGTCTATGTTTTTATAGTAGCCTAGTGCTTTTTTATTTAGGTTTTGACATAAGGCAGGATACAGACCGTGTATTTCAGTGTCTGTAGTACTGTTTAAGGGGATAACAAAAGCCAAAGCAGTTGAAAGTAAAATGCTCAACCTTATTTTTAAGGGAAAACGTGCAAAGCAAGCGTGCTACAAGGAAAGGCAGTTGTATAGTCTCAGAAAGTAGGTTAGGGTACCCCAGAGACAATTTAAATGAGCTAGTAAGGAAAAACAGATCTGGGACTATTTTGAGATATTCCTCCGATAATATTGTAGAAATGAGTAAATCCAAGGGAAAAAAAAAAAATCACATTTCATATATACTGTTTCGTGTTGTGCTGATTTCTCAAGACCTCAGTGAATTGTTGGGATGTGAACTGTGGGAAGAGAGGATACCAGGAGGAGACTAACATCTGTGACCCAGTGTAACGTTATAGCAAAATTTACAAGGAAAGACTGGGTTTTGGTTCTTATGATTGAATGTAGGAGAACCTTTTGGGGTCTTTTTTTTTTGGTAGTGCACAGTGTGTATCCCTGCTAAACTGTTATTGTTGCTATCAAGGTGTAAGAATAAAAGTCTGCCCTGACAGGGATGTCACAGTTTAGCAAGATACACAAGAGGACTTAATACAATTTCTTGGGAGGGCGCTGGAGAAGGGGTGAATCATGGCACAACTGAGATGAGGAACATGAATTCTGGCATGTGGGCTGGGAAAAGCTCTTGCTAAGGCTGCTCTGAGCACTGTACCTGCAGCTTCAGCAGCAGCATCTTAATAGAGAAACTCACATGGTACAAATAGCAGTCAAAAAGTGAAGCACTGCAAAATGCAAGCCATCAGTTTAGGGTCTTGCTAGCCAAAGACAAACCTTTATGCCTGAGGCTGCTAATGCAGGGGGCAGTAGGCAGTCCCTGCTGCAGTTTCTGTGGCTCTGGGCACCTCAGGGGGTCTGATGCTCTGGGTACTCTCATTTGGCGAGCACAGGAGGAGTTCATAATACAGTCAAGCCTCAAATCTTTCAACTTGGCAAGCTGGTAATCTTTTCTCTTAATGCAGAATGAGTCCTTCATTTTGAACACACCAAATTAGTGACAGGCAGAATATCCAGTGGTCCTGGAGCAGCTTTTATGCCTTTGTTCAGTTATGCTCTAGTTGTTCCATCAGCTGAGAACCTGCCATAGGGGAAAATACCACTTACGCCCTGTCCTTATTCCTTTTGTAGCAAACCCAGGTGAATAGCACAGTTTAAAAAAGCCCTCAGTATGACCTTCTATCTTCTTTATGACATAGTTCATTCATTTGAAAAAAGATTTTATCTGTTGGTAAAATTAGAAACCTTTGTGTGAAGTCAAATTTATTTCTACAACAGTTTGTAATGACATTTACTTCATTTGGGATTAAATTCTGCAATTTCCAAAGCAGTAACTGTGAATAGTGCTGAACCTTATACAGCAGAACTTTGCAATTCTAAGCCCATTACAGACTATGATAAAATTTCCAAATCAACTGGAGCTGGGTTTACAATATGGGAACAGGAACAATATACAGAGTTTCATCCAGATGTTACCAGTTTTAACCATTTGGTTAAACTAACGACAGCAAAAGAAATGGGGGGTGTATGCAAGTTTTCTTGCAAATGTTGATACTGATATAGAAAACAGAATTCAAAAATTTGAATAAAAATCTTGAGGAAAAGCAGAGGTTAAAACAGGGGAGAAACTCTGTCCAGCAGTATGTGACAATCAGACTGATCTTTCACCCCTCAGGATTTCCAGAATCAAGTACTGTTTATATTTCTACCTACTGGATGATAAGAAGGAACCAGCAATTTTGTGTGCACAGGTACTGATGAAGCCCTCTCCAGTGCACGTGTCTGCTGGTTGCCTGCTGGCCCAGCGGATGTCTTGTCCTTACGGGACAGAGGGACCTCATAAAAAGGCTCATGTAACTGTCATTGAGTTGTGGGCTTGGACTACAGCTTTTCCATTTGTCAAGGTACTTACAGCATGTTTTCTCTCTCCACTACTTGCTCAGCCCTTGTGCTTATGATACTTGAGGAGCTGGAATATCTCTGCATTTTTTCTCTTTTTCTGTCAACTTCTGGCTGGGATGTGCCAAAGGGTTCAGAAGTTATTAGAAGGAGACAAGAAGAAAGTGTGGAAGCATTAAGCCTTGTTCCCATAGAAACCTGTTTAAAAAGCATTTTTATAATCAGATTGCAAGCAGGGAGAGCCGGCTCACCGTTCCTGAGAGCTCGGCCACAGGCAGGGGAATATGCAGGTGCTCTCTGATTTGTATCTTCATGTGCTCAATTCTGTGTACTGTCAGCAGGGCAAAACTAGGCACCAGAAATACTCCCCCTGGTTGCCTTCTTCTGGCTGCTGATCCTGAGTGAGGCAGGGACCATATTTTGAAAAAGGACTGCATGCCTGCAGCCAGGGAAGGTAGGCTTGTTTTCAGCACAGCTTCAGAGAGAGCCAGGAGTGGCCAAAGAGACCAGGCAACTATGAGACAAACATGCTTCCAACTGGATTCAGAGAACAGAGACAGATTTTCCTGAGGGCTCAGAGGGACTGCACAGGATGTGCTGCAAATTAAGAGCCTTGCTGAGGAGACCAAAGTTTAGCTCAGAGGCTGGGATAGACTCATAGAAATAAAGAATGGCCTGGACTGGAAGAACACCCATTTACAACTCCCCTACCATGGACAAGGACACCTTTCACAACACAAGGTTGCTCTAAGCCCCATCCAACCTGGTCTTGAACTCGTCCAGGAATGGGGCATCCACAACTTTTCTGGGCAACCTGTTCCAGTGCCTTATCACCCTCACAGTAAAGAACTCCTTCCCAAAATCCAACTTAAACCTACTCTCTTTCAGCCTGAAACGATTCCCTCTTGTCCTATCACTGCATGCCCTTGTAAAAGGACCTTCTGCAATTCTCTTGTAGGCCCCCTTTGGGTTCTGGAAGGCTGCAATAAGGTTACACCAGGAACTTCTCTTCAGCCTGAACAATCACAGTTCTTTCAGTCTTTCTTTATAGGAGAGGTACTCCATTCCTCTAATCATCTGCCCTGCAAGGTTATGGATGGCAAGGAAAATGTACTGGCTGATATCTTATCTGAAAGCTGATTTTTGCTACACACAATCTTATTTTGCACGTGAAACAAAGTCTCCGAGTTGACACCCTCATTGATTTTGAGATCCACCTTATAGTTTGTACTGTTTTGTGGTGAACCAGAGCTTTGCCAGTGCAGGGTTTCACCCCACATGCCACTAATCTATAGCATAAAGATGCACAGCAGAGAGCACAGCTGCTTTGAGCTGGGAGAGGGAATGGTTTCACTGTGCCTTGATGAAAAGGACTCTGTTCCTAGTGTACACATTCTGCATGGGTGCCTTGTGGTCATTATGCTCTCTGGCTGGGAATCTGGCAAATTTCTCACTGTTTATTGAGGTACACCAAGTAGAAGCTGGCAAGAATGAAGAGTTCCTAAAAATTTGGACCAAACTCGCATATTTTGTCATCGTGTCTTTTAGAAAATTATATTCCAGTGTCCAAATTTTCACATTGTACTAGGCAGCATGCAGTGACATTATGGAGAAACTTTTTCCCTCTATGTCCTTCCACATTATTTCTCCATGCCAAGCACAATATGCCCTAAAGCGTCTCAAGTTGTTCTGCACACTAAGGGTGTCCTTTGCACTCCTGACCACTGCATGTGCTGGGCCACTGAGCAGGGCAAAAAGGATTATCTATCAAAGATGCAGGTTGTCAGCTCAATGGACAAGATTCTACTTAGGTCTGCATGAAGGGTGTTTCCTGAAAAATCTGTGTAGGGTCTTCCCTGAACCATTTAATAATGAGGAAAGAAAGGGAAACAAAGCCCAGACAAAATCTCCCAGAGGAGCACTACATTTTGGTCTTTCTCCACTGCTTTTGCTGAATATCCATTTCCATGTATTACTAAAACCTTCTGGGACCACATCCTGCTCAGTAAAGCTTCTCATTTTGCCATCTTCAGCAGAATTTCAGCTCTTAAATGTACTGCACTTAATATAAGTTGGCATTCTTGTACAAATCTGAGCTGACATTCCTGTATATGAGTGGTTACTGTGGTCATCTGGGCTCCTTTTGAAAACATTGTTCTTAAAGAACAGAGCAGCTACAGTCTTGGAAATATGGAAAAGAGATGTCGAAGAATAACTAAAATGATAATTGGAAATCATAACAAACCCAGTTCATGGATTGAGGTGATGCCTGTTTCAATTTTGACAGTGTATTTCTGTTATAAATGTTCCTTTCTCTTTCCTCACTGGGATGATGTTACAGTCTGGTGCTGATCTGAGCTGGCAGGGTTGAAATGCCAGGCATTTCTATCCTCCTTACTTTCACTACTGCATCAAAGAAGATGAAAAATCTTCTGTATATATATGTGTAGCTGTGACTGAGGGGTGAGCAGTTAGCATTCTGCTAAAGGCCTGAAAATGCTGAGCCAATTAAAGATAATTCAGGATATCTAGGTTTTGATTCAGTTACTGCAGGCTGAGAACAATTTTTGCAGAAAAGGAATAAATTTTCTTCCTCAACTATGTGAAGTTGTTGGGGAATCTGAAATTATTTTTAAAACAACTTCTTTAAGCATTGATAATTTTTTCCATCCATGTCAGTTGAATCTGATAGTTGCAGATTTATCTCAGACAAACTCTTGCTTCTTTACATTAAAGTTCTTGTAATATGTTCTGTTGGTCTCTTTGAAATTCTGAGGTTTTCTGTAACCCACCTAAACTTGAGAAACTGATGAAGACAACCAATTTAAATTTGCTTAGAGAAGAACTGGGTCAAAAGTTTTCACCTAAAGTATGCTGCTCCTTTTAAAATTAATTTTTCCTTTATTAAATTCTCTGAAACCTTGAAATGGAAATCTTCAGATTTCCAGAATGACATTTTAAAGGCACAAAGCTTTCTTAATGTCAACAGTTGTTTGTGGGTGTAGCTCGCAGGTTTTGGAAAACTAGTTCACTCTCTCCACAAGAAAATGTCTTCAGTTTCCTCATGTAAAGAAATGTGAGGCAAATACTGGAGAGGAAAGTCTTGCACAAAGAGATGAAGTGAGTCACTTGTGGTTGTGCTATCAGTCAGTTGCAGAGCTGGCACGAGTGCTCGGCTCTGGAAGGTCTCACCAATGCAGCTCATTCAGTTCCCAGCTTGAATTGATGGATTTTAACTATAACTTCCAGCTGGAAAAAGGTGATTGGCTGTATCCTGTTGTGCTTCTGGGGACACTTTGGCTGGTGGCCACTGGGCAGGGCTGGGGGCAGTGTTGCCCTAATGCAAACTTTGGGGGTGTCATCCTTTGGAGGTTTACAACTGTTTTCCTGTTAAAGGGTGTGCTGTGTGGTCCATGACTGAATGTTGCCACAGAGACCCATCTTATCAACATTTCTATCCATCACATCTTTAGTCTTTACTCAGAAATGGGAGCTATTTTAAAAACAGCCCATGAATACAGATTCAGTGATGTTGTTGTAATTACTGTACTAGACAAGATGGCTCATTTCAGGAAGGGGAAAGTAGTTACAAATGCAGCATGTCATAAAAGATACTTTAATTAAGTTGAGAGGCAAAATATAATAACAGTTTTCTTAATGTAGACGTGCTGTTTCAAAGATTGTCCGACTCACAGGAAGATTAAACTTATTAAGGTTTCTACACCAGTATAACTCTTGAATTCAACACTTGCCAAAATAAATGGGATCATAAAATAGGCAAGTTCTTATATAACAAACTATGGAATGCTTATAGGTTTTATTTTTTATTTTTAACTTGGATGAAAAAAGTTTTATTCACAGTGAATGGTTTACTAGTGCTTGCATCGGTATAATGAGAGAGAGAAAATCCCTGAATTAATGACAATTACCCAGGTTCTACCTCACTTCTTCCAAATAGAGCTAAATCCAGGCCATACCTTTTCATATATACAGTGCTATTCATACTTGCACTGCTCCCACTAAAGCTCTGCCAGTCATGGTAGCAACTTCAATGACTTTTCCCATGTCAAGGGGGAGTTCTTCAGTGGTGGTCCTGTGATGTTCCACACTAAAAATCTCACTCAACTTCCCAAAGATCTCCAGCTCTTGTGCCTCCCTGGAGGTGTCTTTACATCCTACCCCAGCTTGCACATTCTGAGTTCTTTTCTCTATCTGTCTGTTTTTATTTATTCTATATCCTTGCAAAGTGACAGGGCTTCTCTTTGGGACTTGGGATACAGAAGTGGAAGCAAATAATTTTTTTTCCAAATCTTATTCCACATAAGCAACAGATTCCTTGTGTTATTTAGAAAGCCAGGTTGTGTTGGCTTGATCTCTAGGACTGCCTTTGGAATGAATGGTCAACCTGGGCCAGCTCCTGGGTGTCCCTTCTGCTTCTATGACACTGTTAAAGCCCCTGGGCTTGGCTGCTCTAGCAGCAGATGGAAACATCTGGGACTAACACAGGGGCTTCTACCCCAGGAAGGAAAGGGTGACCTTTTCTGATCAAATAAGCACCAAGTCCCTCTTGCACTGTGGACTTGTGCTGCCAAGTCCTTAAAACCTTGGACTTAAATCAGAGACATCAGTTCCTATCTTTGACACAGCCTTTTTTTCTAAGTCAGGTAGGTCTATGTCACTAAAGATAACTTTATAAGCCTGACTTCACTTGCAATAGTAATTTCTGGTTAACTGTCATGGTAGGACACAAAAGAAAGATGAGAGACTCCAAATATTTCAGAAGGCAAAGAGCATAGAAAAAAGCCTTTATTGTCTAATTCTTACTACCTTTTATAAGGTGTTCTGACACAGACTTAACATGATTGGTGAATAGGAATGACACCTCTCTAATCCCATTGGTTAAACTAGAAAAACAGCAAAACACCGCCTGGAGAAAGATTGTTTTGAGAAAGGATAGTTGTTTGCCAAGATTGTTTTGAGAAGAAGCTTTCTTGAGAAATTTTTCCTTGGGAAAACATTAGCAGCTGCTAGCAGGCTAAAATCTCTCAGATCCAGAAATATCAGGCCCACAGTTAACTTTAGTGTGATTTAAGCATTTGGATCTAAATTTTCTGTATTTATGAGATGTGGATCCTTTGCTTCCTATTTGCCTAAGCTGGTGAGTGTACTATTCTGTGCATGTGAAATAATTTGTATAACAGGACACTGCTACAGTAATACTATTAATTATTAGTGAAATTCTGGCACAGAATAGTAAATGAGGGTTGTGAATCACTATTTCCTTCAGGAACTTCATTGGGGCATTAAAGCAGGGAGCAAACCAAGACTACAATGCTATAGGCTAGACTGTCATTTCATGATAATTTTAATTACAATGGCCTTTTTGGATGAAAGATATTTTGTGAATCAAAATACCATTTGTTGTCATTCAATATTTCAGAGCTACCCTGCTATTTCTGACATTACTGGAAAGAAGCAGGCCTTTTGGAATTCAAATGATATACAGAGAGCATCATTTGCTGGGATGACTCCACTTTTGCTGGCAATCTATCAAATACACTGTCAGTGGGAGTCCAATTCTGTAAGATGAAGAACAGTCAAATCCACTGACTCCATTGCACCTCACGCTGGTTTTCAGACAGGTATGAAGATGGGTTCCCAAACATCCATTCTCAGCCATGGCTGGTGGTGGGGTTGATCATGGCTGCTTGAAATTCTTTAATTCTTTCACTGGCAACAGGAAAGATGCTGAAGGCTCCTGGACAAGCATCTTTCTGCTACAGCACCAACATTTTCAGAAATATCCCCAGAAAAGCCTTTCCTCTACCTGTAATATTTTAGTTGGTTTTTTGCTCATCAGGTTTGTTGATAATGATCATGTTTTTAATAATAATGTAAATAGCATCTGTTTTCACTATAGTATGTGCACAGTACTCTTGGGAGATAAGTGGCCTTTGTCTGGTAAAGGCTTTGGTTTGATGGATTTTGCCATCTACATTTAACTAAGAAATGATAGGGGGCATTGTCTTGTCTGGAGCCAGGAAGCAGTTTCCTTGGGGTTATCTGTCTGCATGTTTGGATCAGCTCCCCTGGCATGGTCCCACAGATGGGGACTCTTTAGGGCCATCTGGTTTCATGCAAAGGCTTCTCTAAATTACTCTTTGCAGGGCTACCTGGGAAATCCCTCCTCAATCTGTCTGCTCTGCAGCTTTCAGAGGTATCATTCAGCTGTTTGACTTCTGTTCTGGGACTGGGTATGCCATGAACATCCCTTTCCTGCTCTCCTTGTGGGGCCACATACACTAGCTCACTCACATCCCAACTGTCCCAGGGTCCCCTTTACCAAACTGCCAGGAAAGCAAGGTCATGGCAAAGAAGGGAGAAGAAGTGGGTTTTTTCCCATCTGTCAACCCCCACATTATTAACATCTGAACTGTGTCCAATGGTGGACAGTCTAGCTCATCTGAATTGGTTTCAGGCAAGTGCTTCTTGTTTTTCAGACCTAAGTGCAGAGATCAGTGCTCAGTTGTCTGTTTCCCTGACAGCAAAACACTAATTTTGTGGGGAGAGAAACGCTTGGGAAGATTTAAATCGGGAATCTTTCGGCTCTTGAAACCTGCTGGATAAACACTGGTTTTGTTCCTGGCAGATGATCTTAGCACAAGTCTTTAAGAAAGTAAGATGTGAAGTTGGGCTGTCACTGAATGCCTGAGTGGTGCAGGGGGGTGCAATGCACTGGCAGAAAATGGGCTGAAGGAGAGGTGGCTTTGCCTCTCTACACAAAGTGCTTGAGAACTGATGAAACAGAGGGCAAAATATGAGCCTGGTGATATCATTAACATTGTGAATGAGATGTAGTACCAGAAAAAATTGAGAGACTGGGACACTCCTTTTTGTCCCTTACCCTCTTTCTTTGCCATCTTTAGCTGGCCTCTGTTGATCATGCCCTCCTGTTACATCCAGCGTGTCCAAATAAGCTTCGGCAGGCTTCGGCAGGCCTCCCAGCCCTCCTCCACAGACCAGCCACCGCAGCTGGAGACAGCAACGGCTGCTGCTGGCCACACTGTCCCAAGAGGCTGGATGAAGACACTTTAGTCAATCAAGACTAGGTGATAACATTCTTTAAAAATAATGAGACCTACATATGAAATGTCTTGTGTCTCCAGCTGCATTTACACCTCTACAAACCCTTAAGCAGCAAAGTGTCCCAGTGCTTGCTGTGGTAAGGTGTAGAAATAGCTCACTAATTTGAAGATGCAAACCCATGGTAATATTGCTGTGTTATGTTCCTATGGCTAAAATATCTTCTTATGCACTGCTGTTGTCCATTTGGTTAATATTAATGCCTAGGTAGGTGAAAGGCAGCGTTGGGTTTCTGTTGTTCTAAGCTCCTTCTAAGCTGCTGTCAGTTTGGAAATTTAAATACTGTATGTGGGTAGAGTACCAGTCAAGCTGTAGAGATCCCATTTGGATGATGAGTATCAGGGTTATTTTCTGATCCATGGAGTTACTAAAATGTGCTTTGTGCGAGGGAGGCAGGCAGTGGTCAAGGGTATTTGAATCTTTTATGATTTATTTGATAACTGAATCTTTTCTTCCTATTTCAGCAATCAAACTAATATATTCAGTTTTCTGATTACTTTCTGAAACCATTCAGCAATTGCAAATGCTTAAGCACCCTCACAGATTTTGTTATCTGCAATACCAGAATTAAACATATTAAATAGAAATGAAAAGTAAACTTTGCTTGCTTCTCCATTAGAAGTATTTCCTATTTAATTTCTGAGATGTCACCAGTATCTACATGATGCTGGTATCATACTTGGAGAATGGATTTGCCTGGTAAAACATGAAAAATAATAGCAAAATATAGGTTACAATTTCAGGCATGAGGAATTGCTCAAGTGCATAAACCTACCTAGGTGATGATCCAGCCCTTCCCAGAAACATGGTTATTTTCAAAGTTATAGAAGAGTGAAGCAAGAGAATGAGCATGTGGTAACATGTTCACACCTTCTTTCCATCTGCAGTTCCCATCTGTTTAGAGACACAAGGTGGTATTTCTCCAGGTTGATGCTCTTCAGTGGGCTCCTGTCCTCCTCCAGATTTGTTTAACTCTCTTTTTTGCACCCACAAGCTTTTTGTATCCTGTGGCAAGGAGCTCTAGAGATGTTGTGTAATCAGGTACTTTCTGCACTCTCAGAATTTTGTCCAGCTGGAGAGCATTAAATAAAACTGATAGGAGACAGGCTGAGAAATGATCATCCTGCTTGTCTTCTCTGTCCCACTTGAACTCTGGAGCTCTCTGTGGTGCCTCTGATCTATTGTCTCACTGACCTGAAGATGACTGGTGTCTTGAACTTCCTTGCCCTGCCCTGTGTCCCTCCCAGCTCATCAATGCTGCTGGAGGTGGAGGGCGCCTGACCCACATACCGTGACCTGGAGATGTTCTCTGCACAGCCCCAGCCCCACTAGGACAGTTTCTTTAGTGTTCCTTGTTTCTCTCCTTATTTTTATGATCACTACTTCTAACAGCAACTGTGCTGAATTTTTCAAAAGCTATCTCATCTATTAACCGCATGGAAAAAATAATTTAATATTCATCTTAGGCAGGATCAGAATTTTTTCCATGTGTGTCACTATGTATTTTTCCATTAATTACCTGCCAGCTTGCTACACAAGCACTGTTCAGTGAGATCCTTCTGAAATTCTTCAATTTTATTTTTTTTTTGGTTTAAAGAACTCTCTGTCAGCAGCAACATTTTTTGATATCATTATTCAAGCTCTTTACAGCTCATTACATCTATTATAACTTCAACATCCTTATCCTGAGTAGTAATGGATTGTTCAGAAACCACTATCATGGAAGCAAAGCAGGAGTTATTCTTCTCTTGTCTATTTATCCACAGTGTATTTAATTTGCCATTATAGAAAACTGTGTTGCTTTAAAAAACAGAAGATAGTTATTTAAACCAGATTTTTAAAAGAAGCAAATAATGAAACAGATGATCTGTTTTGAGATATGAAATTATGACAAATTATGTATTAGGCAGAACTTGCTATAACAGCTGAGAATTTAAGTTGATATGAATTAAATAGACTATTTAAAAATCACATTGCTGATTTTCAAAGCTAGAAAAAGAAAGATTATAAAGCTCATAAAAGTCACCACACAAGCATCTAAAACAAGAGTATTTTTTTTGTCAAAATAGGATAGTTTTACAGCTATTTCATCTCAGCTGGAATTCAGTGGAGTTTTTGTTTCAGCATGCTTATCTAGTTGAACTCAAAGACAAATAAATTGAAAGCTGAAAAACTGTTTCAAAATAGGAAAAAACAAGTGTGATTTTTCTGCATTCTCATAGAAGTGGGTTGTGAGGAGAGCAGTTTTAATGGTTTCTATGTCTTGACAGACCCTGTGGTTACTGGTGGCCAGTTCAATTAATTTACCATAGAAAATGCCTATGTTAATAAATAAGAAACTTTTCCATTAGCAATCATGTTTCATTAAGGATTTAAGGAGTATACTACCAAAGTAATTGTTGTTTGTTTTTAAGTTGCTATTGTGCTTTGTATCTGTATTTTTAGCAAAAAAAAATTTGATCCCAATTATCTAAGGAAAAAAGTCACATGCAAAGAACAGATCTTTAGCTTATATTTTAAAACAGGAAATTATGAGCTACAATAAAATTTTGGAAGCTAGATGTACAGATAAAGTTCATCCACCAGTCCTCAGATAGTACCTCATGTATCTTACTCTTTTATTAAGTTTTAAAATGTTGTATCCTGGTGAATGCTAGAAAAGGAGAATGATTTTTTTAAAGTAGCTTATACAAGATACAAATTAAATTAATTTGTTTCAATCTTCAGTTGTCAGAACCTATTGAAACTGACAAAAATTGCAAGTGACCAGAGTCCACCCTTTAGGAGAGAGCTGCCACTGTAGGTGTCCTAATCTCTTAATCCTGCTTCTGCAAGCAAGATACCACTACAGCCAGAGAGTCACACACAATATTGGTTTATGGCAATAGGTTAAAATAAAGGCAAATGGCTGGGTACTTGGGTATATTCTGGCTAAATCTTGATGCAATTTAGTGGCTATTCCAGCCAAACTTTGTCATTGATAACAGAGGTCTCCTGATTTGGAACAAACCAGATATTCTCTTCTTGGTAATGCCTCTGACACCCTGAACTTGGGCAAGTTTTGATTTTTAGGGACCTTGGTAGTGACACACAAATGGCCATCAAATGCTGCAGCTTCTGCTGGGTGAGGTCTGGCACTAAGACTTCCTTTAATTTCCATAGGCTCCTCCTGGACTCTTTCAGCACTGATCTGATTCTCAGCCAGCACAAATCCACATAACCCCATTGGCTGCCAGGGAGGCCCATTGACAACAGCCACGGACTGAGCCTTGTTTATGCACGTGTGTGTTTTACCTCTAATATAAAAGAAACGTGGTAACTGTTCATGTTGGTAATTGTTCATTTTGGTAATGGCTGCCCTTTTCCATCTACCCCCTCTGAGGTATTAATTAGCTTTCTTGCTTCTTCTCTGATGAGCTAAACAGGGTGGCCTTCCTGGAGGAGGATTCAATTAACATGCAAATATCAGATTGTATGGAGAATAGATGACACCTCTGTCTCAACCTTTGTGAACTTAATTCATAAAGCATTGTAAGCAAAATAATTGCTTCTTTTCTGAGTCTGTAATTGCCAAGTACACTATATTTGGTGTTCAGGAAGAAATTATCGGTGTGCTATCAGATAAAAATCTGGAACTAATAGGAAACACAAAAATTCATGTCAGGGAACTACAAAACAAGGTCATGTAATTTCTGCACATAATTGTGATAATGTAAAGACTAATTCTGCAAGACCATGAAATTCATCTACTGAACAGAAGTCCTGATCAGACAGGTAATTCTAGGAGTGAGTTGCTATTAAAGTAACAATTGTGAATAACATTCCTAACTAGATTTGAGTTGGGATAACAAGGCACTGTGGTAAGCATTCAGATAAGATGCTTAGATTTGATCATAAGATGCATATGTAGATAATGATTTAAAAGTTTCAGGGAGTCAGCTGACTTCTTTTTGTCACATATAGCTTTTTAAAGCAAAATATAAGAGACTGCCTGATTAGGGAGATAGTATCTCAGCTGCTGATTTGAGGCAGAACTTCAGATGTTCAGAGAGCAGAGGTTCTCACCGCGAATCAGTGATATAGTACAATCAGCCAGATTTCTTTTGACTGTGGTATTTTTTTGTGGACCAGACCAAGGAGATGGAGATTCTCTCAAAAAGCAGATTAAACATATAAAAACAACAAAACCTGCCCCGCCCCCACCTTTTAAGCAAACGAAATATGACTAGAACGACAACGTGAGGGAAAGGTGTTAAATACTGAAATCTCATGCACTAAACTTGCCAAAGCAAAACACCTGTAATGGTGTTACCAGCTTCAAAACAAGCCTTGTGTTGGTAGTGCTGCTCCTTGAGTTAATGCAGTGCTCCTGCAATAGCTCAGGCAGCAGAACACTGAGAAAGCTGGGTTTTTTTAAATGTGAAAGAAGGAGGAAAAAAAAATCTCTTAATGCAAAACGGGAGCAGGTAATGGCATAGGATAAAATGAGAGGTAAGGACTAGACTTCTGAGTGGGTTCTGCCAGTCTGGGTGGCCTGGAGCAGCTCAGAAAGGACTATGCCCTTCCTTGGAGACAACCCCCACCAGGCAGCAGGAAAGGATAGTTGCAAGTGCACAAGGATGTGTAAGTGAAGTGGGGACAGAGGGAGTCAGCTGTGGTGGGAGCACTGCTGGAAACACTTCCCGTGCCCAGCTCTCCCAGCCCTGGCAGCTGGTGGCAGGGAGGGGACATCTGCAAGCAAAGGGACCAGCCTGAGGACACAGCACATGGCTTGGCCCTTGGGGATGACAAGGTGAAGTGCTTTGTAAGGGTGGACAAAGGCCTCAGGTGTCTGTGTCCACACCAAAGGAGACAATCTGCCACAGCAGCTGGGAGCCAGTAACTAAGGCAACTTGGTGCCCAGTACTGAGCTCACCTGTCTCAGTGCAGAAACATGCTCTGTCTTTCCCCATATGATGCCCTGATGTGCTGTAGTTGCATTCCTTTTGACAGGAGGTAGAAGCATCTCATTTACTCTGCTTTTGTTGCCACTTGATTCAGTTCATGGAAGTGAGCATGGTCTCGCCTTGGACTAGGTGAGGGAGTAAGCAAGCTCTGCCACAAATTCTGCCAATTGAGAAGTAAGATTTTCCCTTGGAGAGAGATTTTCATTGTTACTGGATAAATCTAGTTAGGTTTCCTTGTGCTTGCATTTGTGAGTATGTTTGAAAGAAGAAAAGACATGCTCCTTTTTCAGGATTCTCTTGCTGCCCAGGCACTGTGTGTCTCTGCCTGCCCTTCACCCACGTGTTGGTACCTGCTGGGAGCAGCCACAGCCTTTGCCAGCTGAAACTGCAGCTTCCCACACAATGGGACCGTAGGGTCAACAGCACCATATGGGTGGAGTTGCATGCACAACATAAAATTTGGGAGAAAGAGAAGAATGTGGGACATCTACCATTGCACTCCTAGATTTCAGAAACCAATACCATCTGTATAGACACGTCACTCTGTAACTGGGATTATTGACAGGATTGACAGTGCTCTCATGGTATTAGAATGACATTGCAGTAATCTTCATCTCTTTCATTACCAACTCCAGAAATAAAGGATATCTTATGTTGGCATCTTCATTATTTGTAAGATGTTCTCACTATTCAGCACAATAACTTTGTTTCTTTCCTTCCTCTTCTCACCTTCTGCGTATAAATGCAGCATATTAGCTGGGTTCCATGATTTTCTTTCTCTTATTGTATTTCTCAGAATTGTATTTCTCTTCCACATAAGACTGACCATGCAGTCTGATATTGCTTCCTTTCTGAGAGTATTAGATTTCTCAACAGATGAAATATGGCCACTATTAGATGGCATTGACTTTTTTAAAGCTGTAAGTAGTGGCTGATAAAATCAGTAACACAGATCATTTTAAGTGACCTTTCATCCTAATAATTCTTTGGCTTTGTCTGATACGGAAATTAATTTTACATAATGTGGGAAGATATATGTATGGAGTCTTGAAAGAGCATATTTTCTTCTGAGTTACTGAAACTTGCAGCTGTATTTTCTCTTTGAAGTTTGTGTCATTCTTTGTGGTAAATGACTGAAGATGCTCCCTGGCACTCTGTGTTAAATTTTGTGCAGTGGAAGATGTGGCTAATGTGCTGCATAGGTATTACAGTCACGCTGTGTGAGTTTTATAACTCCGTGAGGGTCTGTGAGAGGCCATAAGTAGCTGACCCTGCTTGGCTCTTTGGAGGTGGGTGTTCACAAGGGTTTATTGTCAGAGACAGTAACACCTCCGCTTGCCACAGTGATGTCAGTAAGGATGAAGTCGTGAAGGCAAAGGGGCCTCTGCAGTGCTGGAGTCCTCTCCAAGGCTGTGACAGCAGCCAGAGAAAGCTGAGGATGTGGCTGAGGATGAGGGAGGTGGGATGAAGCCGCCTGCCCAGGGGCTATGCTGTGCAAAGAGGTTCAGAGCAAACTTGGGCACACGCATTTGGGGATGGTCCAGCAACTTGTGATCTGCAAGGAGAAAGGTTTGCATAAAGAGCTGAAACAAGGTCCAGCAGATCCCTAACCCAGAGGTGTTGCGTTTTCTTCATTTACCACAGTCAGGTGGGTACAGTAGATCCGCAAATCCAGAAGAGCCAGTGCCCTGGCCTTCTCTGGAAAAGAGCTGCAGGTACTCACTAAGTGGAAGACAGAGCTCCCACTCTTGTTCAGAGACCATTGTCTTGTCTGCACATGTGAAACAAGACTGGGTTGGGAAAAGCATCCTGCGGCATTGGGGTGGGAATGGAGCCAGAGAGTGCAGCTATTGCTGTTGCTGGAGAGAGACTAATGGCAGCTGCTTTATATGAACTGTGGAGATGGAAAGAGCAATCTGGGGGAAAGCTGTGCTGGTGACAGAGCAGTGATATTGTTGATTCATACTGTTGTAACATTCAGAGGGCAACTTTTGGGTGTCTGCTCTGTTGAATTCTGGGTAAACCTGCATTTTGGCCATTAACAAATGAGAATAAATGTCAGCTTTGCTTTGAGGTGAGAACCTCCTTCTACAGGAGGGTAAACCAAAGCCATGAAAGGCACAAATTACTTGAAAATGTCATGTTCTGCAGTATGGTGCAGGGTAATACAGAGAAACACCTTTTGTAGGTTACTGAGCATGGCATCCCGGAGCTCTAACACATGACCATGGAAGGTCTTCCATTAGCTTCTAACTCAATCTTGCATTTTCAGTCTTTCAGAAAAACTGGGCATTTAGGGGGGCGAAAGATGACTGCTGGCACCAAAATTTGAGTTTTTTATGGCACTTGAGATAAACCTTGTCCAGCGTCTGATCTTTTATTTTACTAAATATGGAGATTATTACTTGCAACCTGTGTTTCATTACCTTTTTTCTGTGCTTCCAGACTCTTGCAGGAGAAGAGCATTTAAATTTTCACAGCTGTGTGAATTTAGAATTAGTAAACAATTTCCATTGCCAACTCCTGTTTTCAGTTGATTCTGCCTTGTCAAGTAAGATTGAATCCAAATGAATTACATATTATACTACTTATCCCAGAGGTTAGTGGCTTTGCAAGCTTCAGCAAATTTGATCCATCAAATTTCAAAAAACGTGACACAAACCAGTTTAATTTCCTTAA
Organism: Illadopsis cleaveri; assembly: GCA_013399915.1. Taxonomy (NCBI): domain Eukaryota; kingdom Metazoa; phylum Chordata; class Aves; order Passeriformes; family Timaliidae; genus Illadopsis; species Illadopsis cleaveri. The sequence continues at coordinate 553,534 of VXBB01007110.1, read as the reverse complement.
GTCAGAATTCTTGGAGCTCTTTAGCCTGAATTGCAGTGCCTCATTTTGGAGCAGGAAATGAAGCTCAGTAGGGGGGTTTGATTTGCAAGTGGATCAGTTTTCATTTTCCCTCTCCTCAAATCTGGCCAAGACATAAACCTCTGAAAAAAAAAATCACTATTTCACTTACACTTTAGATATATGGTGCTGTGGGTAAGTTCTCAGATGATTTCATCTCTGGACTTAAGGCTCTAGTCCAACAGAGAAACTCTTCCTCTGTAATTGGGAATTGGAGCCAAGGATGAAGGAATGCGACACTTGCAGTTCCAGCATATGGATGCATAAGGCAAAGCTGTAAAAAGCAGGTGGGGACAGACTAGTGAGTGGAGAACAGATGTAGAGATAGACAGGGTAATCTGGATGGTAGGAATTAGGGCAAAAAAGCACAGTAAGGAGCTGAGATATAAAGCAAGAGAAGATGATGGGGGGGAAGGTGGGTTTGTAATCAGTGGAATATATGACCTTCTAAGATCGAATTCAGGATGGGTGAGTTTCTTCGACATCTTCTCCAATAAACAGACTAGAAATAACATCAAGAAAAATGTGAATGTCCTTCTACATAGGAGGCAAGGGTTTGCTGTCACTTCCATGAGCTGAGTTTGAAGGGATTCACAGACCCATTGGGGTAAGGACTGCTTTGGGGTGGAGCATAGAGGCGATTGAGGTGCCTCATACACACAAGAGATGATGGACTAGTGCATCGGAGGGAAGCAGAAAAGCACTGACACATTTCAGTACAAGGTCTCCTCAGTCACTGTGTGGGACAAGTTACCACAGAGGAACACTGCTGCCACATTTAGCAGACTTGTCTCTAGTGATAGCATTTGAACAATACCATCAAAATGCTGGCAGACATGTTTCAGAACACTCTAATATCTTGTGTAATATCAGCTAAGGAATGAATTGCTTTTCCAAGCTTCATCAAGAGAACTGGGACAGATTGGCAGAGCACATCATAGTGCAGGATGCGTGACACCTCAAAGGAGAGAAGTGCAGAAGACAGGATATACTGACTTTAATACCTTTTGTATTAACCCTGACAGCAGAAAATAGAGCTCTGTGTGTTTCTATGCTAAACCTGAAGTGATCTGTTCACCATATATGGTGAACTCAAGCACTTGTTGCCATCTGGGTTAGGGGTCTGCTTTTCTCCTCGAGGAAAAGACTGTGAAGGGTTGACAGCATTTGAGCAGGGTTGATGCAGAGACATAATTAAAGGACAAGGCAGGTATTAAAATCAGTGGGTAGCCACAGGGCATTGATCACAGGAAAGTGACAGTCTTGCAGCTGGAGCACAAACTGAATGTGATACCTTGGCTGGGAGAAGAAGTGAAAAGCTGGCAAAGATGTGAGGGATACAGCTGACTCATGAAGGAAGGAGGATGGGGGAGTGTGTGTGTGGGGTGCTTTGTGCTTCCATTCAGTGCCAGGGAGATGTGAGCTGTGGTATTTCAGTTGTGAATGACTGATGCAGGCTTGGTTTGAAGAAGTAGCCTTGAATCTCTGCAAAGTATTTTCTGGAGGTAACATTTGCATGAGCAATAAGTTTCCAATCCAAGATCAGTATTCTGGATTCTCAAATCCAGTTGAGGAGAATTTTGTGGAAAATTATTCACCTTGCAGGGGGATCAGGTGCACCCTTGTTGGGGAACAAGGGCCAGGAGACCACTGAGCAGTGTCAGCAGGCCCCCAGAGCAGCAGCTGAGGGGCTGTTGGCTCTGAGACCTCTCTTGAGTGGAGTCATGACATTTGTACAGGGAAGGAACCTCCCCTGTGCTGCCAGTTACATCTTGAGTTTGACCACCTTGATGGGATGCAATACAAACCATCTCAGGGTCACTGAATCGTTGTTTGTAGACTGTTAAAAAAAACAAACAAACAAACAAAAAAAAAAACCAAAACAATTTGGAAGAACAAATTCAGTTAATTGAATTTACTCATTTGGAAATTTTTCCCGAAGCCTCGTTTAAGATCTGCATGCATTTAGCATATGCATGTCTTGTAAGTGCCAGAAGACATTGAATATGCAGGTCATGAAACAGACCTTTGGATGGCCTCTCAGGGAAATGAAGGGATATTTCAAGCAAGACTGAAAATTTTCCCTCCACGGCAATGCTTTTCTGGCAGAGATGGCCTTAACTGCCCTTTTTGATCACCATATCAATACAAAGAAATGTATTGGGGTCTTACTTTTAAAACTGGGCAAGTTTCAAACCCCTCAAATACTGGATTTAGCAGAAACATATAATTTAGCAATGTAATGTTAACTATATATCAATGTAAATTTCATATGAGTGCTGTCTCACCTGCACTTGGACTGAGACTAAAATGAAGAGGTTCCTTGGCCGTGCCCCCTTCAGTCTCAGTCCCCAGGCTGGGACCAGGCTCAGGGTTTCCTTCCTGTGGAGTGAAGGGAGAAGTTGGCATGAACCAGAGTCCTAACATGGACCTGGGCAATGTCTTGGTCCTCTACATCCAACAGAGCCTTACAGATATTGTGTGTAGCACTATGGGCTTTATCTTGCCTTGCAAAGGTCCACATTAGAGAAACCAGCCTCAAGACACATTTTCAGTGAAGAAATAATGTGCTTAACATATCCAGAGAATTTAAGATTCACCCCTAAGTAACACTTTCCTGAAGATAATTTCCATGGGACAGACTTTTCTTTGGGTCTTAATGATTTACCTTGGAAATATGATTCTACAACTTCACTCATGTTCTTCATATAAGTAAAAGAACATAAATTATGAACTTCAGAGTCTGAGTCAGGGCAGATAGATAACATTTATCTTAACCATGTCCAAACTCATTCTCCTAGTGGCTGCATCATATCCCTATAAATCCTCGTTTCAGTGCTGATACCTATCAACATAGGCCTAACAAAGCAACATTGTACTGAGAGAAGGGAAAAAAGAGAGAAGGGAAAAAAGCTTCAGTTTGGAGATGAAATTTACTTTTCTTTCTTCTTCTAGACTCATTGTTTTTGTGTTACTCATTTAACTCTGTGGTCACTTTTCAAGATCTCCTGCAGGGGATTTTGCCTCCTCCTCTTCCCTGGGAAGAAGGTTATGCAGGAATTTTCCAGCCGTGTTCAAATGCTGAGCAAATATGAAATTTAAAAGTGAAAAATCTGTCTTTTTAAAAGGCGAAAGCCAGACATCTTTGCACGGGATTGCAGGAAATGATGGGTGAAGTTTGGAAGGTTGTTATGAACATGAGTGGTGCTGCTGCCTGGTCTATTTGTTATGTACGTAATTTGTGGCTTAGCTTTAAATGAAGCTAAATGCCGGAGCTGTCAATCTAGCACAGAAATGGTACAAAATCTGGGATTCTGGCTGCAAAACTTGTGTTGCTCAAGGCAACCTGCATTAATTATCTAAGGTAGCCCACCTTGCTTTTCCTACAACACACAGTTAGCCATTTGGGTGACGTATATGCTACTGTCTACTGTAAGTGTTGGTGATACTTTCCATGTAGAAAATGCCATCAGTGTGACAGATATTCACTACCAACACATCAAAATGGAAAGCCTGCTGCAATTCAAATAGAAATATCCTGGGAGGTTCTCAGCTATGTTGAATTAAGGCAGGAAGAATAGATCAAATGTTTTTTTTCTAAGCTCAGTTAACTCCATGAGAACAGGACACAGCTGTGAGTCTCTTCAAGGCAGTACACTTGTCTGCCAAGTTAGAAGGCAATTATTCTTCACAAATCTGTCCTTTTAAATTCAAGCAGATCGATTGTCTCATCCATCCTTTGCCTATGCAAACACCCGGAAAGGCTCTTTTAGCACCACCTACAACCAAGCACCCCTCTTTCCAGGAGAGCACACCATGGAGGTGATGGAAGCCCTGGCAGCTCTGCATATTCCTTTACAATGGTGGATGTAAAGGTATGTTCATTTTGCTCACATTTTTAGTGCTTTAACCAAGAAGTCTCTGTGCTGATTTTAAACATCATCCTGGCTTTAGATATCTGACCTCTATGTAAAGAAATAGCATATTTGTAAAAATTTATTGTCTAGCTAATAGGCAGAAAAGTGTTGCAAAAAGACAGGGTGTTTTCCTTACATATACTGTCATGGTTGCAACAGTGTAGAGCTTCCAGAGCTGCACTAAAATTGGCTTGGTTACAAGACAGTCATCTCCTAATAGCTCTATTTTGCCAGGTCACCCAGGCTCTGAAAGTCAAAATGGCTTCTGCCTTTCCTGGGGACCTGTAATCATGGGTAGACATCCAGCAGATCCAGTGAAAGGAAAAACTATTTGGTGCAGTTGTAAGCAAAGGCTACATAAAAATGTGCTCATTTTGATCTGAGCAAGACATGGGTGATTTTCAGGGTGGATTTTTTTTTTTTCTCCTTTCAGATAGGGAGAATGCTTTTCAGTATTTGCAAAGTGCATTTTGAGATTGTTCTGTTTACACCCATCACTGCTATGGTGTGTCTTCTCTGGCTGACATTTGGCCCTAAAACCCCAACAAATACTATGAGAAAGTGAGAGGAGTTGGCATAAATTGTTCTCTCCTATGCTGCAGTGGCACAGCAATAGAAGAAAGGATGTTCATTATTCTTTTCTTTGAATTTTATTTTAAAGGCCACATTGATATATGTATCTATTCTGTTATCATGAAACACAGCAAGGAAATGAGATGTTTGTCCTTATTAACAAGCTTCCAGACAGAATCCAGCAGGAGAAGTGAGCCAAGGAGAGATGAGGGGTGGGATGTGGTGTGGAACAGATTCAGCAGCAAGCCCTGGGCCAGCTGCTCGGTGGCACTGGATACAACTGAGGCAGCCTGGAGACACACCCTTACCATTTGCAACCTAAATACAGGAGAAAAATATGTTCTAGGTATGGAAAAGTACGGGAAATTCTGCTGGCACTTAAGAAGTTTCTGGTTTAACTCAGTTGGCATCATAGAACAGTCCTCTGGGGTCTTAGTCCCGCCTCTGATCACAGTATGACCAACTTAAAAGTTAGGTGATGTTGTCCACACCCTCAATACACTGAACTTTGAAACTCTAGGATGGAGAAAACATTGATTCCCTGGGTAACATGTCCCATGCTGGACTATTCACCCTCATGATGAAGAGATCTTTCTTGATTCCCCTGCTGCGTGTCTGACCGCTCTCCTTTGTCCTTTTGAGGTGTGTATCTGTGAAGAGGTGAAGACCTTTAGAGATGCTTTGTTCTTCCCTGTAACCCACCACACTATTAAGCAGCAGGAGGCTGCTTCCCTCCAAAGAAGCAAATGAAGAAATTAGATCTGAGCCAATATATTCATAATAGCTTCTGGGAGACTGAAAGGCCACATGAATCTCAATTTGTGAATCATTTCTGCTGCAAAAGCAGAACAAATTCACAAAGGTGAACAGCTTGGCATTGGCACTTCCAGAACAGGAATTTGAGGCGGTTTTCTTTAATATTGCCTTTGAAAAGACTTAGAGATTGACAAGGAATGATGGAAGAAAGAAGGGTTAAACAATCTGGAAGCTGAACAGAAACACTGCTCTTATTTTGACCCCTGTGTAATTTATTGTTTATATTTTGGCTCCACAAAAACAGGGGGAAAAGCTATGAGCATTTTCAGCTCCAGAGGAGACCAGAGCAAAGCCTGCTGGTGACTTCATGGGGACTTTGCTCCAAAAGTGGTGAGGTGTCACTGGGCTTAAACAAAAGGCTTCCACTTTCTCTCGGGATCTCCACTGTGGAGATGGAACTCCATGTTGGACAGTGGAACTACATTTTTAAACCATGAAAATGTGGAAAACTGCAGCTGTGACTCCTATGTTAACTCACAGAAAAATAGGGCTAGAAAGAGTCACAAGGTCTCATTTAATTTTTTCTCCAGCCTCAAGGCAGGTTGTACCGCTTTATCATTTCTAACCACCTCCTGTCTGACCTGTATGTAGGATGATGGAAATTTCAATCTCCCTAACTGCTGTCCTTACCTGCAGGAATTTTTTCCCCATGCATGCTCTGAATTTTTGCTTGCTTTAATTCAAGCTCATTGCTCCTGCTTATGGTAGACATCCATTTATGACAACATTTTATGTGGATGGAGGATTATGTTTCCCTTCAGGCTTCACATAATTAGGCTAAACTCCTATTCAGTCAGCCTCTGCTCCTGGGGTGTTTTCCTGCCCTGCTTGGCAGCTGGGCTCTCTGCAAACTCCATTCCTCAAGATGCAACACATCACTCTGTCTTGTGTGGAAGGGTAATTTCCCGTTGTATGGGCTCTTCTCCTACTAGAATATCCACACTAGAACATCTATGGTCTGCACAACAACAAGACATTGTTAAATCATGTTTACTCTGCAATCCACAACCACCCTCTCATCTCTTTTTCTGGCAGCTGAACCCAGGCTGTGTTTGCACAGCTGATTGTTCCTGTCTACCTCACACGCGTCTCTACTGAACTGCATCCTTTTCCCAGGCTTTTCCCCCATCTTTGTGTCCTTGTCTTGAATTGTCATTCTGCCCTTTTCCTGCCCACAGCTCCCACTTGCTTTGCTTTATCCATAAGCTGACAGGCATACTCTCCATTTCTCCATCATCTGAACCCTCAGCAGATGCTCTTCTCTTTAATTGACTCTAATGTTTTTGGACAAAAGGGAAAAATATGTGATGCTTTACCTGCCACCCACTTTAGAGCTCTAAAAAGGTGAGTGTCAGAGAAATGGATTTTGTTCTCTTTGGGGCAGGATCCCCACAGCCGGGCTGAATACATTTTTGACTGATACAATATTACTTGCTTCCTCTCTCCAGTTGTTTCATGTTGTGTCAAATAACTCCTTCACTTGCAAACAAAGGAAAGGATATCTGCTTATAATACATACCCCTTTTGTGCACATTAGGATATCTGCTTATAATACATACCCCTCTTGTGCATAATGAATGGCAACTGCATATAGGAGAGTATTTTGCTTTAGAAGACACCACTGCTCTTAGTAAATGAAGTGTCTAGAAAATCATAGCTCACCACTACCAAAAGAGCCCTTGTTTGATAATGTGCTATGGCAGTGCTCAGTAACTTCTCACTGGTAATGAATAATGCTGCAACAGGCAGCTTGTGAAAACAGGAGCTGACACAGGACAGACCCCTCTGCCAATTCACATATGCCTTCAGTCAGGAGGTATGACTGGAAGTGCCTGGTCCTGTGCCAAACAGGACACTGGACATTGAAACAACTCCTCTGAAGTAGTGATAATCTCTTTGTTGGTCTGTGAGTAGCCTGCCACTTCTGGCTTGAATAAAACTGAATTCTCAGGTGATCTGCTGCTGTTACTAAGACAAAGCAGTAACCTCCTGCCTCTCTGTGGATATGCTCTTTTAACCAGAAAACAACACCTAAAGGCAGAGTTGGTCTGGGGGATCCTGTGCAGAGCCTTCTGGGAGCCCTCTGAGATGCTGAGGGCTCTGGGATTGCATGATGTCAGCCATAAACCAGTCACCCAACACTGGCTCCTCCAGCACTCAATTAGAACATGCCCAGTACACAGCCTGGCTACATGTGTTAGCACATAAACTATAAAAGTCACACATTTCCCTACCTGAGAGGGGTGAATGGGCAGTCCCAAAGATGCAACATTTAACTGGGCACAGTAATGACTGGCTTTAAACTTAGGAAAATGGAAGAAAACTTCTGTGTTTGCTTGCTGGTGACTCAGGGCTCAGGGTTAATGTTTTCAAACTTGCCATGAAAAAATATGGACTAGAAATATAGCTGGTTAGGAAATTGAAGGTCTGTATCTGCAAACAATGCATGAATTCCAGGATCTGGGGCTTTGAAAAAAGCCTACATGTGATATGGTCTGCAAACAAACTGGGATTTTATGAACCAATAGTAACACAGTAGACATGGCAGTGGAAGCAAAGTAGAAGTGAAACAGGTTAAGCTAGCATGTAACAAAATATTTCAGTAAATCACTCCCTGTTTACACCTGGGGTATGAATGCTAACCTGAAATTATTGTACTCCTTTCTTTTATGTCTTTCCTAACACTATCCCATAACACTATCCCATAACACTAAGAGGTGTTATTTTAGATTTCAACTCACTTCATTGAGTTATCTGTAAGGGCTGCTTTCTCTCCCTGTGCTGAATCCACCCCAGGAGGAGCTGTCTATAAGACTATACAATTCTGCCGAGTCTGAATTTGATCCAGTATTTTCTGTTGTCCTACTAATGCATCTGTCTTGGGTCCAACTGCTCTCCTGGTTTGAACTATAATTATCCTAAAACTAGATTTTTCTAAATTCCATTCCCTTGTAGCTTTTTATAGTTCTGTGAATTAATTATTCAGAGCTGTAGAAGTTCTCAGCAGTGCTTTTCCATAGCTTTTATGGACGTGGATGCATTTCACTCCTGTAGAGCAGAGCATGCACCAGAACTTCAGATGGGGACAAGGGAAAGACTTTGTCCAAATGTTAAACAAGCTGAGTTCAGCATGTCCTCTTCTGACACCATCTTCTTGAATCTTTTGAGGCATAGATAATATCTGAGGTTGAAGTGTCTATATTTCCTCCCTGGCTTTTTTAGGCTTTAAAGTCTCCCTTTTCCTGTCACAAGCTGATGCCACCTGTAGCACTGTGGGGCAGGTGGGGCTGCTGTGAGCATGAGGACCAGTGTGGCTGCAGAGCTGAGTACTGCCAAAAATACCTCCACATTTTTTCTGGGATGAGAGGGAGGTGCAGCTGGGCTGCAGTGGAGACTGGCAGACACAGACTTCTAGCCTGGAACCAGAACCTGGGAAGAAGTCAGCAATATCATTTTGCTTCTGAGAGTGAGTGGAAGTGTGTTTGGGGATGGCTGGGCTCTTGGGGACATGTGAGAGGGGTGTCTCTGGGATGCAGGCTGGGGAAGACGTGTCCAAATAAAGCATAAAGCTTTGTTTGAATTTCACTTGAGCAGGAAGTTAGTAGGAATATTTGAAGGTCGTGGAAGCATCAAATCACAGACCTATGGGGCTGCTACTGGCACAGTTCTTCTGGCTTGCTCAGCTAGGCCTAAGCAGTCCCCAAAGTAGGTGTGTGGGGAGATATGCCCACATTGAGGTGTTGCTCCTGCCCTCACCAGGCTCATCCCATCTTCCCAGGGAGTTACAGCCCCTTCTTTCACTGGGCCCTTTCCCCTGGAAAGGCCACTTGCACACTGCGGATTTCCATCACACAGAGCAGTGAAGGGAAAGGTGTGTGCTGCAGCTGCCAGGCTCTGAGCAGGACCCTGGTTTCCCTGCATTTGACTCTGCAGAGGCAGTACAGCAGCACCAGCAAATGAGATTGAGCCTCTTCTGCCTCCCACATCCTCCTTTGGGTAAATGCAGAGTGTGTACTTTAATTAGTGATGATACATGAGGGAGACAGGAGATGAAGCAACATCCAAATTAAGTATCTGCAGAGCTGGTAAGAAGGTAAATACGAGCTCCCAGACTTGGGGGATTTTTTTAGTCCCTTCTTTTGCTGCAATAGTTTGAGTTTTAATTCAAAACACAAACAAACCAATGTTGCAACATTTTTTTCCACCAAACCCCACCTTTGAGGTCCACCTTCACAGGCCTCTGAGCTTTATGGCACTGCAAAGCCCAGGGTGGGTTAGTAGGGCTCCCACTGCAGCTGGGGGCCAGGCCATTCCCAGGCACGGCATTCCACCAGGAAAAGGGCTTTTGCTTCCATGCTGCAAACCCACAGTGAGAGCGGTGGATTGACACCTGCACAATGCCACCAACCCTCCTGCAGCAGATCACCCTGTGACAGAGGCAAACCACGGCAGGTTTGGAGCTTTTCCTCAGGAGTAGAGGCTTCAGTGACCTTCTAACTAGCCTGACTCCTCTCTCCCATCCCTTTGCTCTGTCAGGAGGGCTGTGAAGACGCCTCTGCCCTCACCTCTGTATGTATTTCTGCTCCCATGATCAGGAATCAATGCTCACAGTTGTGTACTTCGTACCCCTGCTCATCCTGGGACATCTGAACAGCTCATATTTTCCACTGAGCATCCTCTTTCCCTCTGTCATGGATGGGCCTTCAGACTGAAAGCAGGTGGGATGCTGAACACGAATATTACACAGGTACCAGAACGATAAATGAACGTTTATTGAAGAATAAATTAACCTTACATTATTTTTTTTTTGTAAGTGGTAAACTTCCTCTGTGTCTTATATGACAGATTTTTGTTTGCTTTTGTAAGTAATACAGTATTAAATTATTGGACAAAGCACGTTTCATAGCAAGATATGTCTTTTAAAGCATTTTGAACTGATAAACACCAAGTATTCACACCCCCCTTTGCTATGATTTCACCTTAATAATGATTTTGGTGTTTCAGAATGAGTCAGGCAACAACAGAGGAACTGCTGAAGAAATTTTGCTAAAAACCTCTCTGAAAAAACAGTTATGAGTCAGAGGAAACTCAACTGAATTTTACTGGTTCAGGACTGGCTTGGTTGGATCTGTAATTTCAGAAACCAAATTCCACACCTGGAGTTGTCTACAGCTGAGCTAATAATAGGATGTCTGTGTTTTTATTTTAATGCCACCACTGGGAGATAGGACCTGCCCTGAGGAAGGGGTGGCTGCCAGTGGCCACCGATGCCAGGTACAGAGAACCCCACAAAAACAGGAGATTTCCAGCAGTGATGATTCCAAAGAAGCAGCCCTTTTTCCAATGGAAAATATCATTGTCACAGTGAAAGAAAAGCATAATTAGCAGAGGCTGGAAAAGGAAGACACTGGAAGACCCTAAAAGCTCCAGAGTCCCTACTTTTACTTTCTGCTCCTGCCAGTGTTTACCTGTCTTTTTGTTTACCAAAAATTAAATTTTATGTGCCATTAAAGGCTGGTTGTTTCTGACAGGATCCCAAAGAAAAGCACCAGCTGTGTCATTCTTGGGAGTTCACGTGTGGAAAGGCAGAAACATGGTATTTGCCTAGCTGAAGCCAAACTGTACATTAATTAATTAGTGCTGAAACCCTTACAGGAAAGGTGACCCAGTCCAGCACTTTTAGAACTAGTTTAGGAACTTATCTGATTTAGGAACTTATCACATTCTCTTCATTTTTTCTCAGTCTCTGTCAGCATAAAGGCATGCCTCTAAAACCTCTGTCAGAATAAATTTTTCTCAGATACCACCAGCATGGAGTAAATAACTGAATTTCTCTTACCTGCCTAGATATAGTTTGATATGAAACAGGACACCTAGTATCATGATAATATAACAAATCTGGTGGTATTTGCATGGCAATCAGAGCTCACAGGAGCTGCTGTGGCTCCAATAAGCTGTGCCTTTGAATGCTGTCAGGAGGATCAGCTGAGCGTGGCTTACCAGAACACCAGTGGGATGCTGATAACACAGTGTTACACATTGTCCAGGATCCTGCTAGTGGGCTCTTTTATTGGATTATTGTCTGTTTGAAGAGGGGAAAATATCCTCTGCTTGAAGCAGATTGCCTCATGGTTTGTGTTGTGATAAAAGTTGATCAAACAGCCATGGAAACTGTGAGCCTTTTTAGTCACAAAGTTGCTGCCTCTCTCTCTGTTGGTTTTATTTTAAAAAGTGCATGTTTTGGTAGTGCTGTGGCAAAGGCAGTGCAGGATGTCTAGCAAGGCTAGAAAGCAGTCTGCCCTGGGGAGAAGCCCTGCCATTCCACATCTGTTCCCGTGTGCCTGACACAAAGTGGCCACTGTGACTTTGTGGGATCACATGTTGGGTGCTCCAGTTGATGGGAAACACACATGAGTTTTTCCGGCCAGTGATTGTCTGCATGCTTGGAATTAAGTGTGTTTTCCACTACTTGAAGTCAAAGCTTGAGGCAGGAGAACAGGGACATGCCTGCAAGAGCATAGAGGATCTGGTGATTATCTAAATGCATAATCAATATCCCCATTCATTTACTACTGTGCATTTGTCAAATGCCCAACACAGTGATTACCCTATTTAAGTATTTTCTTCAGGCATAAAGCAACCTTTCCAAAATTAGTAACTTTTTTTCTCATTGAAAGTGTTGTTAATTAATACTTTTAGTGTCCTCCCCTGTGATTTGCTTTCTCTTAATTACCAACAGGAGCAATACAAGAGTGCTCGACTCCCAGTGCCAAAATTAAACCGACTTTCTCCAAATTGCATTGAATGATCCACATGGCTGTGCCTTCAGGTACTAAGCAGGAGACCTCAATCCCATGGGAAGTGCTGCTTTATGAGGCACTCTGTTTTCACAGAACCACAGATTGATTTGGGTTGGAAGGGACCTTTAAAAGTCATCTAGTCAAACCCTCTGAAATAAGCAGAGACATCTTCAACTAGATCAGATTGCTCAGAGCCCCAGTCAAGCTGCCTCCCTGAAAGTTTACAGGGATAGGGCATCCACCATCTCTCTGGTGGATGTGCCAGTGTCTCACCACGCTCATTGTAAAGCATTTCTCCTATCTAATCTGAACATGCCCTCTTTTAGTTTAAAACCATTACCCCAAGTCCTACTGTAACACACCCTGCTAAAAAGTCTGCCCCCATCTTTCTATAAGCCCACCTTAAGTATGGAAATAGATTTCAATGATAAGTATTTCAGGGTGGTTTCATGCAGCTGGGAGCAGCATGAGGACAGAGGTGTCCCAGCAGTAAGGTTTGAGCCCTGGATGAGAAGTGCAAACACAGTACAAAGTCCCTCAACCCCAGGGTGCTGGGCAAGCAGCATCCTAATGCCAGTGTGCAGAATGCACTGGCTTTTGCAGGGCTCTGGAAGGCGTCCCAGAGCATGCAGGCTGGAAGAGCACTACAGTATCATCTTGTTGGCTCCAGCATCCCAGAAAGTGATGTCAGATTTCTTTATCTTTCTCTTTTGTTCAGCCATATGAAAAAAAGTGGTCTCAGCAAGACTGAAAGTTGCTGTGGGGAAATATCAGGCTTAGAATAGTGTTTTTAATTGTCCTGATTGAACAAAAATACTTGGCATTACAAAAGCTTTGTAAGGCAAAAACTAATTTTCATTTAGACATGTCAGTATTTTTTTCATACTTATTTTCTGACTTTTGCATTCTCCTGTCGTGTTTCAGAATAGAAACATGTAACAGTATTGATACTTTCTGCTGCACTGGAACACTTGAGTCTTTTTACTCTATTCCTCCTTTCTCAGCATAAATTTGCCATGTTGAACAACAAAACCAGAGTTGACTCTATTACTCTCACAGAGTTTTTCAATGGCTACTTCTCTCTGTGGGAACTCATCCATTTCAAGAGCTCTCTATTATGTTCTGCTCAGTCAAATTAGACATGTCATTTTGTGTTTAGAAATTCCTGCTGCTGCAGCATGAGGAAATAGGCTGTGTGGGAATGCCAAGCCCAGGTGGGAATGTCACGGGATCACAGGCAGACACCCAAGGCCCTGCTGCTCTGCCCTGATGGTGAATATCCTCGTGCAGAGACTCTGTGGGACAACAGGGTTGTTGGTAGATGCAACTGGAAATAATCCCGAGCAGGCTATTGAGTGTAGGAAATTTCAATTTTTTGCTAATAGATACAGCTAAAGTGCCCCTGGCCCCAAATTTTGTTTGATGATGAATTCTAGAAAATATTGTGGCAAACCCCACAGTGAAAGATTCTAGCAAAGCACCATAGTGAGAAATGAGGCTTTTAAATTTTTCTTATCTAGCGAAGTCTTTCTCCTTTTGCGTAAGAAACTTTAATATTAAAATCTTGTCTAAAGCATCTAACTTTAGTGTCTGACATAGCAACTGCAGCCTGGGAGGCAAATCAGGTCCTTTTTAGGCTTCCATGTAATAAATGGGTCGACAACAGTAAATTAAATGAAAACGTGTCAGTTTAATTCATAAATTCTTCACCTCTGTCAAGCCTAATTTTTTTAATATCTCCACCCTCAGTCTTTCTATTATAGGAGAGAAAAACCACGCAGCCAATTTTCCTTTATGTTGGTTTAATTGTTGCTCTTTTTGACTTTGAAAAGGATACCAAGTGTTCTCATATATGTAAATGTGCCTGATGACTTTGGCTGTTCAAATACTAAGGCCCCCGTAGGCACTGGGGTGTCCCTGGGGCAAACTTAATATAAATGTAGGTAGAAAGTGCATTTTTGTATTTGTCCAGCTGTGCAGGCTCACATCTGCTGTTCTCAGGATTGCTGCCAATCATTGCAGCTCTTACCATTTATTTTTCCTTGCAGGGGAAGAAAACACCCAAGACAATCCTGCTAAGAGAAAGAAGTGCAATCATACAAAGGTGGACTATTGACACTATTTTTGTTACTTTCTTTTTTCATCTGTCTGATGTTACTGGCATAGTGGTAGGCATAGCAAGTAGGTTGGAGATGAAAAAACATGCAAAAATTACATTAAATATTGTGTTGTAGTTACATTCTCTGAACACTCATTTTTCCTTGCTCTATGTTATATTATTCAAACAAGACAAAGAATCTTTGGAGGTAACTAGCAGATTCCCTTCTCCTGCCTCTCCACATCCTACAAGGTCATCTGAAATAGGCCAGGGAAGTACACTAGAAAATACTGCAGAGAACAATCTTGCTTTGGCAGGAAAATGCATTGTAAATTCTACCAGCTCTTTTTCACTTCCAGTTTCTGTGATCCAGATGACTGGCAAAACTGCTTGGTGTATTTGTTTTGGTAGTACATTAAATACTAGGTCTGCGTGTTCAGGTGATGCTGCTTGCCCATACAGAAGGGAAGAACCATGGATACAGCTGGCATTTCCCAAGTTCTGTTTGCCTGGTTAGTCTGACTTAGAAATGAAAAGGAGCATGAAGAGGGGTTAAACCTCTTAAACAAAGAGGGGGCAAAGATTCAAGCCCCAGCATCCAGTAGCAAAAGTAGGAGGCTTTATAGATGGGCATCCAGAGGTTTATCACTGGAATTCAAAATTTCTCATAAACTATTTCTGATAAACTATTTTCCCTTTTATTTCCCCAAGCACCTTCCAACCAGCTTGGTTTTATCTCGGGTAAATAACAATGGCTCATGTCTCCATTATTGTTCATACTTGAATTTCTCTAAAGTGCTCTCTCATTGAGGGATTTCCAAAAACAAGATTAAAAGAGGATTTAAAGAAAAAAATTACACTATCTTTTGAAACATAGCTTTCTTCCTCATCAAACATACATTGCGAGGAAGCTCAGTGATGGAGGGGGTCTCAGGGCTGCTCCTCCAACCTCTCCTGCAAGGTTGTTCTGCAAATGGCCCAGCCAGGCAGGAGCTCCTTCCCAGGCAAAATTGCTGGCCAGAAGCTACCCTTGAGGAAGCGCCTCCAGGACCAGAGTGTGGGGATGACCATGTCCCCAGCTCAAAGCGAGAAGACATGCTTTTGCTGTCACTGTTTGCAGAGGAGGCAAGTCCTGCTCTTCTGGGAGAGGCAGATCAGAGCCAGCCTGACCCACAGTAATCTTTCTTGCCAGACACCTGGCCACCTCTGGAGCAATTTGTCACCTTCAAGGACACCATCAGCACTTTCCATCCCAACAATCATGACAGATATCAGAAGACCGATGGGAAAAGAGGACTTCAATCCTTAATCCTTGCCAGCAATTTCTTCCTTTGCTTTTTGGTGCTGGGCTGGCCAGGTCAAGTCGATAAACTGCTCAAAAAAGGTAAATACCACTTTAATCTCTTCCTCCAGTTAATCATGGCAAACCACAGGAAGGCAGATAGTAACACAGGATTAGCAATAGCCTTATGAAGCTCACATTATTACCGAAGAAATCTAAAAAGTCACACACCTCAAATACCTTAGTTTCTATCTAATCCCCTGATGATTAAACCCCAGACAGCAAAAAAAACTTCACACATTACCTTCAAATTCAGCATAATTGGAACGAAGCAAATGAATCTAATTTAATCTGTCTTTGTTTCTCACTCCTGACTGTGGAAACAGAATGAAAAGCAGAAAGAAAAACCAAACAAAAGGTGAGATGCTAGAGCAGTTGTGGATTTAAGGCAGTTGTGGATTTAAGTTTGTGAAAGTCCATGCTGGGTCATCATGGGATTATTACAGATAGGGTTAACAAACATACACCATCAAAAGAAGAACATCAAATAAGCCAAATATACCCAGTGGGACCAATTTTGCAAATGGTTTCACAGAATCAGAGAATCATTTAGGTTGAAAAAGACCTTTATGATTATCAAGTCCAGCCATTAACCTAACAGCATCAAGTCCACCAATAAACCATGTCCCTAAGTGCTACATCTGTGCATTTTTTAAATACCTCCAGGAATGGTGGCTATACCACTCCATCCAGGGCAGCCCATTCCAATGCTTGACAATGCTTTCTATGAAGAAATTTTCCCTAACATCCAATCCCTAGCACAGCTTGAGGCCATTTCCTCTTACTCTACCACTTACTATCCTGGAGAAGGGATCGACCTCCACCTAGCTACAACCTCCTTTCAGGTAGTTGCAGGAAGTGAAAAGGTCCTCCATGAGCCTCATTTTTTCCAGGCTAGCCATCCCAGCTCCCTCAGCTGTTCCTCATAAGACATTTTTTCTAGATCCTTCACCAGCTCCATTGCTCTTCTGAAGGGGGAGAACCAGCCCTCACAAACTCATTGCAGGAATGGATCTGCAGCCTTTTTTCATCTCACATTGTTTGTGAGCAGTTGTCAGTTTTCCATGGCCACTTTTCTTCATTTCCCAGGGATTTCTGTAAATCAGAAATTGACCATTAGCAAGCATTAGGACTCTAAATCATCTGGCATCTTGGTGGTATTTCTCTGGTTGACTATCTGGATTGCCTATCTTGCATGCTGGAAAGCTGCGATTCTTGAAGAAAGAAGTTGGGCATAAGTGATAGCAACACCTCATTTGGATCTTGTTGTGTGTTCCCCAATAGTCGTTGAATACAGAACTATTTTCAGTGTTTATGCAATTTCTTGTGGGATAATACACAGAACATTAGAGGGCTCAAAGAGAGCAGCAGCTGCAGGCACTTCTCAGGCACCCACTGGCCACGGAATGTCCCTGAGCCTCCCAACACAGGCAGTTCCTGACAGACATGTTCAGAGCTGTGCTGAGCTGGGTGCAGCACAAAGAGACCCATCTGAGGATCTCCCCAAACAGAACACAGTACTCACAGCTGCCAGTCCTCGTTGAACCTGAGAAGCCTAGAGTCTAGAGAAGAGCCACTGCAGCCTCAGAAATGGCTGCAGATCTCAAAACCTGCCCACTGCAGGCCACTGGGCAGTGCCACACAGAGGGAAGCCTGCTGCTGCTGGGGCTCCAGGGTGACAACCACATTAATGAGGAAAGTGGGGTTGAGCACCATAAACTGTTTTGTCTCACCAGACGTGAGCCCTGAGGGCTGTAAATCTTGGAGGAGACCTCAAGTAGGTACTTGCTCTGTTGCCACCTATTCCTGGGCAGAGTGGTGTCGTCACCTGTGCCACCACCCTCGCTGGCAGAGCAGCGGAAGAGGCACGGCCAGAGCCACAGCCCCATCCCTGAGCCCAGCCACGTTTACGTCGGCAATGCTGGCACAGGGAAGGGTTTGCTGGGAAATCAATCCAAAACTCACCTATCTCCTGCAAGGGGAATCCAGCTCCAAGCAGGTGAAGTTGACAGCGCTGGTGGTTAGATAGAGTTTTCCATTATATGTCCCTGGTTGAGTTGCTTCTAGTTTAAACTATTCTTTAGTTTCAAAGCCTGTTCTTTTCCTTGGGCTCACATTTTTATTACTTTCTTTTTAAACTGGTAGAATGGTTCAACTATTTTTGAAGGGCCTTGGAGAAAGTGGTTATTGTTAAGTAACATTTTAATCTCTGTAACATTTTCTTCCCTTTGCATCAATGTATCCAGTTTCAAGGTAGTTCAGCTTTGGAGTACATGTGAAAGGTTTGGTTTCTTTGTGTATTTTTTTTCTTGTGGGTTTTTTTTTTTTTTCCCCTGCTCCTATGAAAATCTGTTGGACTTAATGCAAAGATAAGCTTTAAAAAACTGCTTTGGTGGCGGTGAAATTTTTCTGTGTATTTCCCCTCCGTTTTGTCACTTAGATCTTTTAGTATCTTTTTTCCTGGTGTGGCCTTGATTTCAACTCTATTCAGTTCTTATCTCAAGACGGCACTGAATGTGCTCATGGAGTCTCCTAAAAGGGGAGGCAAAGTGAAAGCTACCGATAAGGCACAGTGACAACTACATTAAATTCTCCATATATTTTTGACTTAAAAATGTGCTGGGCAGGAGCTGGGAGGGGGTGAGTGGGGAGGAATATCCTAACAGGAAGACTCACTTCTTTGTGTTGCATGCCGTATTTCTGAGCAATGCTTCCAATCACCTGCCTCAGGAAGGAGATTAGCATCAATCCCTAAATCCCCTCCATTTTGTGATGGGGTACGCGGAGAGGCTCTGCAAGTTCATGTTTTGCGCAAAGCAGTGAGCGAAGAGTGGGCGCCCGTCTCCAGCGAGGGAGACGGCACCCGTCCAGACTCAGCCGACGGCACCAAGTTCACCTGTGCCGCTCTCCGCCCTGCTGGGGGCCCCTACCGACACGGGATGGGGGCACTGTGGTGGCACGGGGCTCGTCCCTTCGCCCTGTTCAGAGGGAAGCGTGGGCTCCATGTGCTGGGGGCGGCTGCACTCGCTTCCAGCGGCCACTCCAAGCGGCCACCGCTGCCGACGCCCTCCCTCCTCCACCCCCGTGCACCCAGCACTGGACACCCTCATCCGCTCTATGGGATGCATGTAGGGCGAGCTGGGGCCGCGGGAAAGGTCCCTGTCCGGCGTTCCCTTATTTGTTTTGGGGGTAAAAACCAGGAAAAAAAACACACACACACACACAAAAAAGAAAAAAAAAAGGCGGGGAGACATCAAAAATCAGAACTTTTCCCGCCCCGCTGCCCGCGCCCGTGGTTCCAGTGGGCCCGGCAGCGAGCGCCAGCGGAGCGAGCGCAGCTCCCNGCTCCCAGGAAGCCGCCGCGCCCCCGCGCAGCCGCCGCCGCCGCCGCCGCTTCCAGGCCGCCCCGGGACCCCGCTTCGCCAGCCGGGTAAGGAGCTGGGGCCGCTCCGCCGCCGCCCGCGGAACGGCGCGGAAACTTCGGTAGGGCTGCGGGAGGTCTGCGCGCTCTCTCCGCCGCGGGGACTGTCGGAGAGCGAAGCTGGAGGGAGCGGGGAGATTTCTGGCTTTTGGCATGGGTATTTTCGGGGAGAGAGGGCTCAAAACGTCCTGTCTGGATGGCGGGCGCGGGGCGCTCCGCGCATCTCTTACATCCCGGTGGTGCGCGGAGCGGGGCGGCTGCTCCCTTCGCCACTAGGAGATGAGGAGCGGATCCGGGCGCCCTCTTTGCGTCCGGGGGATGCGAGCGGATCCCCCCTCTACCGCCGCGGGGCTGCGGTGTCAGCGCTCGCCTCGCCCCGAGCAGAGGGAATTGCCAGCGTTTCCCCTGCCCTCAAAAAACCCCAAGCCGTGTGTATCTGTGCCCTTGCATGTCTGTAGCTGTACGGATATCTCTGTGTGTGCATATCCCCGTGCAGCCCGCGCATGTGTTCGGCTGTGTGTGAGCCTCCCCGATGGTGAGGGGCGTTTCGCAGCTCTGCTTTATGGTGGTTAATGGTTTACCCGGAGAAGTTCCCGACGCATGAATGTTGCAGGGCCCTTTGAGTCAACTCCTACAGATCCGGACTTCCTATTGCCAACCTTCCCAAACGACCTTTAAAAAATGCTGGCGTTTGCCTCTGGTGAGTTGGCTTTTTTGTCTGTCTCCTCGCCTGGGGCTGTGCTGGAGGCTGGATGGCTGCAGCCAAGGTCACCCCAGTTTCCTGAAAGCCAGGCAAGGGGGGACACCCTACTCTTGTGATGTTGTGGCAGCAAAGGCGTCTGCCAGCCGTGGTTTGCATCAGGCTGCTGGAGGACCTGCTGGAGCACATGGCTCCAGCACACACTAGCTGCTGAAGTAGGGAGAATTACAAGAAATAAGAAATAAAACAAGGCAAGTATGTTTACAAGTAATTTTCTATATAAATAAGTTCCTGCTTGGTTTGGGAAAAGGTCATCTAATCCATCTTTGGGAACAAAGAGTTTGCTGACAAAAACAGCTGGGTGCTCAGTAGGTCTGTGTCTCCTGCTCATAGGGGGTGATTTATATCTATGTGACAGAATTCTGGGCTTTTTCACAGGAATACTTGTAGGCAAGCACTATAGATGAGCATTGTCCTGTAATCCCATTCACAAGTAAAAATCTGGTAGGAAGATCAAATTTTCTCTGTGGGAGGAAGAAAGGAGGAAACAATCACTCCTTCCCCAAAATATTTCCCATTTTTCCTAATGGGAGCCATTTGCCGTAATTTCAGGTTCAAAAGCTCTTCTTGCCTGAGATGAAATTTGACCAAAGACTGGGGGACTGTTTCAGCAGCCACTGATATCATGCTGTCTTGCATGGGGTCCACCAGCATTGCTGGGTACTTTTGGCCAGGCAGCAGAGCCAGGAGGAACCTCACTGCTTGTTCCAGGGCTGAGTATCAACCTCGCTTCTGACCCTCAACTCTTCTCAGATGCTTGGATTGGGAACCCTTTGATTCAGGTGAATGGATCTTAGAGCTGAGTGTGTCTGACTTCATGTAGTGTGGTGGGGCTTGGGGAAGAAGGCAGATCACCTCACATTTTCCTTAGGTTCAGTGATGAGGTGCTGGCCAGCCAGCAGGACATGCATCACCTCGTCCTCACACCTATTCTCTGTATTTCTTTGCTGCTTGCATTTCTCTGTGTACAGGTGGAAGTGTAGGAAATTGTGAGGGGAAAAAAATGGGTGCCAATATAGAGTGGCTGTTGCAACACTGTCAGGAGCTCTGCTGAGGAGTCAGCTCTGCTGGCAAGGAAAGTGCTTTTGTTGGCATAGCTTAGTCTGTTCAGGGAATTGCTACGGTGCTGGAGCGGGGTTTGCTCTTGTAGCTGGCTGCTTGCACCGGCAGGAACTTGTGTAGACAAACCTTTCTAGCTCTCAGATGAGGCTGCCACTCTGTGGGTGCAGGCGATGCTCTGCTCGCTGTGCGTCACAGCTGGCACTATGGTGCCCCCATTCCACCACCCGAGCTCATGGGCATGGAAGGAACATGGGCCAGTTGTTGGGAGCTGGGGATAGAGATTAATTTGTAGCCTAAGCAACATTAAACTTGGATTATGACTCCACAAAAAAAGAAAAAGAAAAGAAAAAAATAAAAAGAAAAGAAAAGAAAGCACGTAATCTGGGTTTAGAAACGTTGCAATTAAAAATACGCATGCAACGTAATTTTATTTTTTTTACAAGCAAGGCAACATTCTTNCGAGCGCCAGCGGAGCGAGCGCAGCTCCCCGCGGGCGCGTAGCCCCGCGGAACCACCTCTCCGCGCTGCCCCCCTGGCCCCGCACTTCCTGCCCGCGGCGGCGGCCCTGGCGGGGCCGGGCAGGGCGANAAAATAAAAAGAAAAGAAAAGAAAGCACGTAATCTGGGTTTAGAAACGTTGCAATTAAAAATACGCATGCAACGTAATTTTATTTTTTTTACAAGCAAGGCAACATTCTTTTGCGCATTGGTTACTTTGACATGGGGGAGACAAAAATGCTGGTAGACCAAGGGGGCAGTGTGAATTAAAATTCTATATCACTGGGGTTTTTACTTCCTTTTAGTCGTGTGAAACTGTAAGCAATGATGTTGCACTGTTTGCATGTGCAAGATGCACTGATGCTCATGGGAAGAGGATCTCACACGTTTCCAAAGAACTGCTGGAATTTCCTTCAAGCATGACTTTTAGGTCAGATTCAGGAAAAAAAAGCAATGTGTTTTCCAGTTAATGGAAGAAATACTTCTTTTTTTTTTTTTTTTTAATGTGTTTTCCATCATGTTCCTAGGATGCTTTCCATAATGTCTATATGTGGGATGAGTTTCTTTGTTCATTTTCTGTATTAGAAAATTGTTTGTGTCCAACATATGCACCTGCATTGAGCTTAACTTGAACAGAAGTTAAATTTCTTTTGGCAAGAGGTTTATCTTACATTGTGTTAACTGTGTTACTGTATTGTGTGGGATGCTACCCACGGATAACAAAAGGATTTGCTTTTGCAAAAATGTTGAAATTTAGCTTTAATGGACAGAACTTGTTTTTGATCAATGCCTAAAATTTCCATTGTTCCAGTAATCCTCTACCAGCCAGAGAGGATAACAAATGCAAGCAGTTATCTTCACATCGTCAGTCTTTTGCTGCATAAAAGGTTCCACTAGTCGGTTTTATTTTGCTAAGCGGCTAATTAACCCATTGATTTCTACATTTCTCGACTTATCCAGATAAATATTCTCTGCCTGTTGTCATGCTCTGCTAGCAAAGTAATTGTGAGTCCTTGAACAGTGGGGGCAAATACTCCATGAGAAGCTCCTTACTTTACCTCTCTGACTCTTTCAGTGGATAAGAGAGAATTTTCAGCTGAATCTCCTGGAAATGTGACCTTTCTGGAAGTCTGGTGTTGCTTAATAACTGGGAGACCCATAGGGCTGACCGCAGGATGAATTATGCATTCTCCTGCTCTGACTGTGTTGGAATTAGAAAGCAGGAGCTGAGGGAGAGTGGGGGAGGGCAGATCAGTCTTGTAATCTAAGAAATATTGCAGTTCTTCTGGATTGCGCTGCATGAAAGATGCCTTTATTATTATTATTGTTAAGAAATGCTGCTTATCATTTGCACGGTAGGTTTATAGATACCTGTGAATAACCAGTGTGAAAAAAATGGCAATGGTACTTGGGTTGTTTCAGTGTTTCTTGTCCTGTAGGTGTGTATCTTTTTAAAATCAAAGAAAGCAGCAAGTAGTTTAAGGAATTCTCCCTGGTGATCAATGTTAGTTGAGATACTTGGGAACCCATGCCAAGCAGCATTCCGTTCAAAAGATGCTAGCTACAACCTGGCCAGCCTTTTCCTTCCCTTGCATGCAACATATTTCCCAGTGATTGAGCTGCCTGTCTGAAGTGGCACAATCTGTTTGAAAAACAGCAAGAAAACTTAGGCATAGCTGTAGTTGCATACACTTTAGGCAGCACCCTTTGAGACCTTCTGCCAGTTTTTTCTTGGTGACTCCTTCAAATATGTTTTAATCTTTTTTTTTTTTCTTTTTCTGCCCTCCATTTTTAAAGGAAATCAGGCTGCCTGATGGGGAAGAGTGCAGCTGCATAACTGCACGTTTAACAGCTGGGGGGAAAAAAAGGATGCTTGCTAGTATTTCAGTTGCTGTAATCTTAATGTATTCAGAGAGGTGTTTAAGCTGATGGTATCCCTTTAAATATCCACGTGGGTTGGAAAACACTGGCTGGTGACAGGGACGCTTGGAGACTTCAAGGGTGGAAGGCATGGCTTGCACCTACAGAGATACTTGCTGAAAAAGAGGCGTACTGAGATCCTGATATGTTTGCCAAGAGCAACAGCTAAACTTGGGCAGCTGGTTTAGCAATTAAATAATGTTTTTGTTTTGGACAATGGGTTTATCGTAATGAATTAGACGGTGGACTAGTCAGAGTGGCAAAGGGGTTTGTTTTTGATTCCCCAACCATGCAGCATACCAGCATCGGGCACGTACTTCCCAGCAATGGAAGTGCAAGAGGCATTTCACACGAATTGTCTGGGAGTGAGAGCATGCACACTTGTGTGTCCCTTGTGTGTACACCCCAGAAACGTGATGGATGATATAGCTTGGGCATGGAATAAGGAAATACATGGTGCCTTGTGCTTAGAAGTTGGCATGTGGCTCATGCAAAGTCGTTTTAGAATAGTCGGGGGCGGCGGTGGGAGGAGGGAGGAAAAGAAATGCCTTCAGGGGGCTGGGAGCCAGCGCGTGGGCGTGCTGCAAGCCGTGCTCGCCAGCCTTCCGAGCCGCGCTTCTCATTCACCTCTGCTCCGCACAGCCTGGCCTGGCTCTGCAGAAAGGAGCTTTTCCTTGCTCGGAGATAGCAGGAATTTTTTTCAGGTTTCTTTTTTGCTTTCAAAAGGGCATTATGCGCAGGATGCTCTGTTCCTGGCAGCTCGCCCACTGTGTGAGGGGAGAAAGCTTGCTGGTTTGGTCACAATGCAGATAGCCAGTGTCAAAGCCACTTAGCATTTGCAGGGCATCCTTTCCTTCTTCTCTTAAATAAAGCCTTTTTTATTTAGCAGGCAAATTTTGTTTCTCCAAACACAATCACTTTCTTAAAACTTATCTGGGGAGAAGCAGACTTATCTTTGTAGAGCAGTTTGGGGCTGCTAGATGAAAGCTGCTTGTGTGTGAGAGGAGAGTGGGAGTTACATGGGAAGATGTTGTGTATGCATAACCATTTGCACCAACTTTGATTATGAAATGTGTGTTCAAAAAATAAAAGCAACCATACTTTGCAGTGCTTAGGAAAGGGCCTAGAAGCAACATCTATTCAATATGTTAGAAGACACTTGAAAACGCTGTGTCTCCCTTGCCAGAGCTGAAGGGAAGGCAGCAGCTTGTGACCTAGGTTTGGGAGCAGGGTCCTGGCAGGAGCTGCCTGGCCAGTAGGTATCACAGGCAGCTGCCTTTCATCATCCTCTGCAGAATGATCAGAATGTCCTGGAACAAGCTGAGGTTTCTGCTTTTCCTTCTAATTTCCAACTCAAGATTCTTTTTCAACAGTCAATACCCCTGTGTCTTGTATCATCTCTCTGATCTCCCCTCCATGGTGTCCACCCTCCTAAAGCTCTTGTACTGAGACATCTGGAGTCACTGTAAGGGGCAGGGGGGAAAGAAAGTGGGGTCAGCATAGAAGGCCCTCCATGGTTAGTCACCATGATTTTTGCTGGGCTGAGTTTTATTGCCCTTGAGCTCATGTATGTCAGCTTTGCTTCAGTGGGGTTCTGGGAGGCTTTCCAGAAAATGGGTGCTCCTGTGTGTAAGAGTTTATTAAAGGAGGCACTTATGCCAAATAAAATGTGGGTTGGAAACACAGATATTTGACAGTTGTGGAATCACATGTGTTTCTGAAAGTCAGAACCATTTAAATGGGAATGAGCACGTGCTTGTGTCCAGCCTCTCTAGTGACTTTGTGCAATGAACCCTGTATGGTTGCATCCAGGTGGAGGATGGCAGACCAAGATCACCCCTGATGTAAGAGCCAGATTTCCCCAAATCCCACGGCAAATGATTTCCCTTGGCTTAGGCTTGATGTGAAGCAAACTGGCTGAAATTGGCTGTGGGAGACCTTTTCATTTCAGGTGGTTCCCCTGCTCATCGGCAGGAGATGGCTTACTGGGTGCTGCACCCTCAGTGATGGTTGAAGCCCCTTCTCTGGATATCAAGAATTTGGTCACTGCATGTGCCTATCCCCCCCAGGGAACACAGTGTGAACCTGAGATGCTGTGCTCCTCCATGCCAGGCTCGTCCCAGGAGCAGCAGCTCTGCCAGGACCAGTCAGGGTTTATTCTAGGGTTATCAGAAGATGCATCAAAAGATAATTTTTTAAAAATGAAAATTAGATTTCATTCCAGCTGAGGGTAATTGAAGCGGTGGTAATGGTCTGAAAGTAAATGAGATTCAGCTCTGTAGACTGCAGCCACAACTTTCTGTTCTGCTTGTGTCACGCTTCTTAAAATGGTATTCATTCCTAAATCTGGCCCTAAAGCTCTGTTACAAAGAGCTGTGTTTGTCTCAGGAGATAGGAGAAAATCACACTTTAATTTTAATTCATTCTCTAGCCCTTGTCTCCCATCTCCTCAAGGATTCCCTGAACCTGCAGGCTGAATTTCCCAGCCAGATTTGTCCCCATGGGAAGCCTCCTGACCCCGGTGGGATTTGCAAGAGAGCAAAGAGTCCGTCTCATCCTGTTCAGATGGAACAGCCCTCCAAAGCAGCTTGCAGTTTCAGGCTGAATAATCTGTCACTCCAGCAATGCCTCTCTACCAGTCACAAAGAGGAGAGGAATCTCTGCAGGGGAAAATTCCATTGCTGACACCTGCCGAGGTACTACTGGACTGTCCAGAGTGGAGGATGGATGCAATTGCTGAGCCTGTCACAGGGGGGGATCTCCCTGTCTCTCTTCTGACAAAATGTTTTGGTATACACAGGGTTTGCCAGATCTGATCTGCTCAGTCACACCAACTGTGATTTCTCTTCTCCCAGATCTCCTGGTGCTTGACTGGCTTTTTGGCCCCTGCTGGAGGCTCTCGGCAGGCTGTTCACATGGTGTGTACTGTAGCTTCCCAGAAGTCCTGTCCCTTAAGTGAGGCAAGCTGTTCTGAACTGATAGCACCACAAACAGTGGAATTTACTGAGTGCTTGCTTTTATGGGTGTAATTCAGGAGGCACAGTTTGGAAATGAAGGTGCACTTGCTGGCCATTTCCAGAACTCTGACATGTTGCTGGACACATTCAAGGATGATCTTTCCCAGCATCTGGCTGAGCCATGACCTTCTGGGCACAGCCAGGCGTTGGTTAGTCCCACTTGTGTTGGGACATTTTGAATTAGCTGTGCTGAGCTTTGTTTTCAGATGCTTGATGATCCCTGCTGATGCTGGGGTCTTCTATGTATCACTAATGGCTTTGACAGCTTTTTATACCTGGTGAGGAGACATGTTTCTAACAAAAATGCTCTGCACTGCTTGCTCAGTTCCAGGAAAGCTTTGCAAAAACATTTCGGTGGAAGTTTTGATATTCTTAAGCTGTATGCATGCAAAAGTTCAGGCTGACTATTGAATATTAATGGCTTCTCAGGGGCTTGTGAGAAGTGCACCTTGAGGTGGAGTAGCCTTAGACAGAAAGACAAACTGTGAGTGACATGTGAGTACCATGAGGGGTTTAATGCTATGCCTGCTGCTTGCCACGCGAGCACACCCCCTGTGTCATGCCCGGTGTTCAATGCAGCGGGGTCAGAGGAAAATGTGCAGGTGCTGGGACAGAGCAGTGCTGCAGGCTGAGATACTCAAGGCCAGCCACCACTGCACTGTCATCTCTCTGTGACTGTGACATCCCTGTGCCAGGTTCTGTGTCTCTGGCTGCAGCCTGTGGCTGGTGTGCTCCGGGGCTTGCAGGATGCCGGTTTGTCACTGCTTGTCTCCTGTCCTCCTCCATCTCACCCTGCTGCCCACATCAAGCCATGGAGATGCCAGGCTCCTGCTATCAGCCTCCATTTAAACCCATTTCTTAACTGGTAGTCAGAAGAGGGTGAAAGGAGAGGGAAAAATCCCTGACTGGAGTAGCAATGGAGACAGATCTCAAAGACATCAAGGTGGTCACCGTCAGATTTCTCCAGAAGCTTGGCTTCTCACAGGTCATGGCTCCCACCAAGGAAAAAGACAAGGGGACTGCCACCATTGTCACCCAGGTGTCCTTGTGGCTCCTGAGGAGGAATTTGCCCAGCTGTGTTCCAGACAGCCCTGCTGCTGGCTGAACCCATCTGCACATGCCGTTGTTGTGCTGGGACAGATTGTGCCAAGGTAAGCTGTGGGCTGCAGGAGGGCTGCCTTGTGAGGATGTGGCAGCCTGTCCTAATAGAGCAGGGAAGACCCTTCAGCTTAGAAAAATCTTTGTCACCTGAGGTTAATATTTTACAGCCTCTGAAAAAGTGATTGATGTGTGCTGGAAGTTTTGCACATAATGTTGCTTTTCCAGCTCTCGGGAGGTTAACAAGACAATGGTGCATCTGTTTTTTGCTTCACTTCCAAGGTGGTTTTCCCCTTATAAAGATGAGAGTGTGTAGATTTTTTTTTAATGAATGAATGATCTGCCCAGGAGCACTAGTTTGTGATAAACTTAATTTAAATGCAGCTGTATTTTCTGTAGCTGGAGTGTGGTTTTATGTAGCATAAAAGAGCCTCAATATGCAGAGAGGATTAAGGTTATGTGAGGCACCTTGGCTCTGCCATAACAGCTTATATCACCATGATTTGGGTTTTGAATTAATTCAGGCTTCATTCAGTCTTTGGAAAGTTTTTGAACTATTTAAACTATTGATCTCTTATGCTCCTCCATCTGGTATCTTAGCTAATATAAATTACAGTCTTCTGTAATAAAAGGCAGTTGACACTAGGTCCTGTGTAGTTGCTTAGCAAATCTTATTTTAGCAGATACCTCCCTTCCCATGACCTTCCTCATTCATTATATCACTCCCAAATCTTTATTGTGTAACTTGAATGTAATGTTTAGTTTAGAGCATCCTGTGAAGGAGGGAAATGCAACTGAAAAGGAGGCTAAAAAGGGGAAGAGAGAAACTTCCTGGCCAATGAATGTGTAATTGCACAATTAAGTTAATTGTATTGGAAAAATGTTTAAGAGGAAACTTAAACTGGCACTGTTCTGTCCCCAACTGCCTGTACCCTGTTTAGCTGTAGCTGACTGCAAGTCAGACCAGGCAGTATGTGGCATTTGTCAATAGTCTTCTTGGGAAAAAACTCCAACATCTAAACAGCTCTGTGATTCAGTAAGGGAAGTTAGGAGGGACTGAGGGAGCCAAAGTCAGGAGGGAGCCAAAACTGACATACAATGCAGAAATGCAATCTGGCACCACTGCACTGTCAGAATTGCTTCTGCCTCCACTGAGATGCTTCTGCCTCCACTGAGATGAATCTGTGGTGGAGTAGCCCATGATGTATTTAATGAAAGGCCTGGTTGGCATGCAGATTTCTCCTTTGCACAAGCTTCTTCTGGCTTCTGTTGATTTCCCTGCTGTTTTCCTGAATCTGGCAGGGATCACTGCTTGCTATGATAGCATCAGTCAGAGATAAGATTCTTGTACAGAAGGCTTCAGGCTGCCAATGGTTTAACTACCTCTTTGCAGCTGTGTTCAATAAATAAACCTTTGGGAATTCTCAGAATGGGGTTTTTGGAGGTGTGGAGCAACAGTTAGTCACTGCAGACCTAAGCTGTTAATGTAGGTCCTACCTTTTCAGAGTCTGCTCCAAGTGTTTCTGTGCTATAAGGAGAGCTCCAGCACAGCAGAACACAGTGAACATGTATAGATCAGCATGGAGCATTTTCTAAAATCCCGCAGGAAAAATCTAAGGCAATAAATGTGTTCATTTGGTAGGATTTCTGTGGCTTCTCTGATGGCTCACAGCTAAGGCATGATCTTGCTGCTTGGGCAGGAGCATAAGTCACAGCCTTCCAGACAAAGATGTTGGTCTCTTAGTCACTTGAAGAGTTTAATTTAAGCTCCCAGGTGAATATCTTGTTGTGCTCTCAAGGACTTGTTGACTTACTTGATAGACTGATTGCCAAGGGAAACTGAGAGAAAACAGGGCAGAGATCATACCACCATCCTGGCAACTCCCAGCAGACTCAACCTCCTTTGTTTTGAGCTGGTGATTTTTTGGGGGGAGCTGGTTTTTTTTTTGTTTGTTTTGGGGTTTTGGGGGGTTTTTTTGGTGCTTTTTTTTTCTTCAAGATTTAAATTGTTTTGTTGCTTGTTTGGTTTTTTAATGGTACAATATAGGGTAATGGTTTTAAACTGAAGGAAGGTTGCTTTAGACCAGATATAAGGAACAAGTGTTTTTACCATGGGAGTGATGAATCATGAACACAGGTTGCTCAGAGAGGTGATAGATGCCCCATCCCTGGGAACATTCGAGGTGAGGTTGGAAGGCATTCTGAGTAACCTGATCTAGTTAAAGATGTCCCTGCTCATTGCAGGGGTGCTGGACTGTATCACCTTTAAAGGTGCCTTCCAACCCAAACTGTTCTATGATTTTACATCCACAATTCTTTGTTCTTTCTTCCCTGCTGACAGGTAGACCTGGCTTTGCATTTCACTTCACTGTTACAGGTTAAATTCACCAAGCAGTGTCAGGGTGGCTTTGTGAACAGATGTTAAGTACCAGTGATACAGCAACAGGCTTCAGGTTGCAAAAATTTATGTTGGAAGGTTGTCTAAGTAAACTGCAGAAGGGAAACCCTGGAGGCAGAGAGCTGGCAGGAGTTGCACACCTACTAAAAATGCAGGCTGCTTTACAGCATGTGAAATCAAAGCAGCCTGGGAGCCTGTTGAAGTTGTTCAGTCAATGGATGTAGAAGGTGTTCCAAATAAGCAATACATGGCCTCCGAGGAATGTTTTGAACTCCTCCCTGTTACTATTTCCTGATACTGTCAGTGCTTGGTGTGCCCTCCATGCTCTGGCATTATTACTATTCTCATAGTTACTGGAGGTGTTGCAAGCACATTGCTTAGATGAAATGGTAATGGGAGGGGTGCCACTAGAGGAATCTGAGGCAGAAAAAGGAGGGCAGTAGTTTATGCTGTGGACACAGCATCAATCTCTCTCAGTAGTACCAGCCTCTCAGATGATGCACAGTCTGAGGTGTTTCTGCACTGCAGCTACAGCAGGGTATTGAGAAGAACACTTGAAATTAGCTTTTACATTAGCCAGTGTCTAATTTCCTAATTGTAGCACCCTGGAGGTCAGGAAGGTCTGAAAAACCTGCCCAGGAGCCTGCACTCGGCTGTGAGAGCATCTGGGCTCTCTTGAATCAGGTTGGCAGTGCTCTTGGGTAGTGACTGTCCTTTGATGGCCAGAGTGAGCTGACCAACAACTCTGCTGGAATGTAGGGGCCTAGAGGCCTCTGTTTCAGCCAGGGAGTTAGTTTCCTGGCATTGTGAGTTGAATATGTCGAGGTGGGCTCCAGGCATGGTGGCTTTTAGGGTTACTTTTTGTGTGAAAAATGGGGAGCAGAAGCGAGCGAGACGTGAGTGGGAAGAGACTGTGCATTAGGGGAAGGGGTGAGTGGACACACTACAGAGCAGTTGGGCAGCCAGCACCAGTGCTGGCATGGCTGCATGTGCTGTCTGGATGCATCCACAAGCACATGCAGAAGTGAACAGCCAAAGCTGAGATGTGGTGGTGGGTGATGAGTGAGCTGGCTGGGGGGGACTGGAGGAAAGTTAGAGTAGAATAGAGCAGTTCAGTTGTAAAGATCCTACAATGATCATTGAGCCCAACTGCAAAGCAAGTGACAGGACAATTAGTTCATGGCTGTCCATGGAGTATTGCTACCCACACGTGAAGGGGACGGCAAAGTTGTGCGTCCTACAAGCCTTCATCAGTTTGCATTTGCAACAAAAAGATAAAAAAACTCCATCCCATATTTATAAAATAGCAGAGTCTACTTGAAAAAGAAATTGCAAATAAGGGAGTGCAGAGACTTAATGTCGTCCTGGGAGTATCTCCACTGCTGCATGCGGCATTTGCAGGCAGGTCACGCCATCCACAAACGTGGCAATATTAATAACAGTATTGATTTGTCTTAATGCAGTTATGAAAGCTGAACCTTGGAGGTGTGGGAGGGCCTTATTAGTAATTGGCATCAAGACTGATGAAGGATAGTATCAGCCAAAGGGGAGCAAATGGAGGCCAGAACAGGGCATGGTAAAATAGTGACCAATACAGGAAGAAAAGTGCCCACAGCTCTCAAGGCTTCTCCATCGAGTAGGAAGAAATCTGCTTAAGATGTAATACCTATGACTCAAAGTAAAGGAATGGGGTTAAAATCACTTAGAAAAACAAGACAAAAGCAAAGGTGTCTGCAGTGTCTTTGGTGCAAGCCAAGGCCTGTCCAAGGATTCTGCAGGATGTGGCAGAGATGCAATGCCTGTGGGGCAGGCAGGGGTGGGTGATATCTGACCCCTCAGGAGTTTCACCCCTGTCAGATCAAAATGTGTTCTGAAAAAATAATTTGTCACCTTGGTTTCTCAGGTCTCTCAATTAAGCTCTTTTTGTAAGGAGGATCTTTGGATGATTATTTGAAGCAGTCTTCTTCTTAAGCTTTTTGCTAGCAACTCTGAAAATAGTAGACTGATGCACTCACGTCTTCCTGCCCAGTCTCCAAAACTTTCTGACATCTCTTCCTTTAATTCTGTTTTGTAATTGAATTTCTGCCATGGGTTTCTTCTGCTAATTCATTTATAGCATACTTTTAATTGTCACTGAATTTGAATACTGCATGGACTGTAAACAGTAATAAATGTGTGCTATCCAGTTACCCTGTACTCCTGCAGGTTGGAACAAACTTATATATGATTTCAGACATCCCTGAAAGTCTTTTGGGATGTCAAAATCCAGCATCTGGACTGTGAAATTCCATTTACTTTGAGCATAGACACATGGCCAAATAATATTGCACTATTTGGCTTGTTGGATGGGGAAAGTACAACAATTTTGTAGTAGCAACACAGAAGAGAAATTAAAAGAGTTTGTGGGTTGTGTTTCTTATTTTGCCATTGAACAAGTTCAGTCCTTATCTTGTTTTTCCATTGGGGTTCATTTGTTTTGACACTTGGAGAAATAACATCTATCACTCTGTAAGATAAGGATATTAAGTTTTTATCATAAAAAGATGTTGATTCTAAAATGATTTGCATAAATGTTTTTGTTGCTGCCACATTGCAACATTTATGAGTGCCTGTCCAGGATTCTCAAGAGTAACAGAAAATTTCATGGTAACAGAAAATTTATTGGAATTTACTTCCTGGGAGCAGAAGACTGGCATAATTAAAACCTGCACTAATGAGGGAAGCTACCAGGATAAAATAAGAGCACAGTAATTTAGGGGGCACACACTTAAGGAGTTTTCTCTTTGTCTTTATTTTTCCCTCCAGGCTCTTTGGGCCTTAGGGAAGTTTGTTTGAAACTGCTCCCCAGATAATGGGAAAATGCATGTGGGAAGGTTGGTCTTCAGTACAAGCCATTCCACCAGCATCACTCACCCATAATCAGGGGAGAGGGCACCTTCAGGGGATGACTGGTGACCCCATGTCAGGGCAGGGTACCCTGACCTCACTTCTGTGACACTTGTGTTGTTCTTGTGATTTGTAGAAGGAGCTGCACTTCAGCTGGCTGCTTGATTTCTTTTCAATTTCTTCTTGGTGTTTACTTCTGAAAACCTGTGGAGAGCTTGTGAGGTTACCATAACAATCAAAAAGCAAAATATATACTGCTAAATTTTTTAAAAGGAGGCAATGGAATTGCAATACAGTCACTCTGAGTTTTATTACAGTGTTTTTCTGGAAGTTGATAAATTATTTCCCACCTAGTCATCTTCTGGGTGCTTATGAGTAACAGTCAGCATGGGTTAGTTTGAAACAAATAATGTCAGACATCCTAATTACTCTCTAGAGCAGGCTAACAGGTACTGTAGATAGACAAAGAGCAGACAATATGATTTACTCCAGTCCTAGTTAAGTTTTTGGTAATGTTATGATATTCGTAGAAAAAAAGCTAAGGAAAAGAAATTTTGTTGAAACTTTTGGATAGTGCGAGGTAGGTGTGCTGATCATGATCCAGACTTAGCTCCTGTGTGTGATCAAGCTTAGAAGTAGTGTTGAGTGAGGATTTCCAAAAGTGGACCCTGTGGCATGGGTCGTTGTTATTGATGCATTTGATAGGATGCTGGTTCAGACTCAGGGTGATATCTGACCCCTCGGGATGTTACAAGTACTTGTGGGGAGAAGTCACTTGATTTTCAAGTAGCTTTGGACAGAACCAGAAGATGACCTTGTAGGGTCCATCATTCACACCAAAGGGCTTTAGTGTGGGCTTGCCTTTATCTCTGGTGAATGGGTTGGCTGTACAGAATACTGAGGGGTGGTTGGAGGGCCTCCACTGAAAAGTGTTGTGGGGCCATGGTGGGTCATACATTGCTTTTCCAGTATCATCCTGCCCCAACAACAGCAGACAAGTGCTTCCATAAATGGGGGATAGACTTCGTGTCCAGTGGTGGGATCTCCTGGTGCTTTGGCATTGCTGGCGCACTAAAGCCTGCATGGGGCACTGCACTGATGGAAGATGTAAAAAAATGGAAAAGGCTGGCAAGGATCTGAATAAGAGGACTCAAGGGAAGGAATAAAGGTGTTTGATCTGGAGAGAAGGTGTAGAATTGGCACGAGGAGTTTACAGTGTCAGCAAGCAGCAGAATCTTGCTGTTAGGGGAGAAATATGAAACCCTATGTCTGTAGGAGTTAGGGCTAGTGGAAATGAATGTAAGTGGTATCATGAAAAGCAGGAACTCCTGCTTGTAGGGATGGTGAAGTATTGAAGGAGACTGTTGGGAGGCTTTGTCTGGGATGTCTGTGGCTGGGGTTTGGCATTGGGCAGACCACATGTGTGTGTTAGGTGTGGGCTGGAGGCACCTGGGAGCTAAACACAGTGGGATTTTGCTTGCAGAAGTTATAGGGTTACTGGGTCAGACTGGGATCTGGTAGAAAAGAAGTTGGTGTATTGGGTTGGAGAAGATGAATTCTTCCCAGCTGAGCTTGGCCTTGGTGGTGGAGGACAATCATGGTCAGCTCTGTGAGAGAGGGAATCAGAGCAACTCATTTGCTTTCGATTTTCTAATCCACAGATTTTGAGAGATTAGGAATCACAGGAGAAGGTGAACCTTGCTCCTGGTGCTCTTATCTGTGACTCTTTAAAGGCTGATAAACCCTCAGCACTCAGAGCTGACAGATGCTGATGGGATGCAAATTATTATATTCTTTTTCCTTGAGAAACATGCTCAGTGAAAGAAAAATTATTTTTAACCTTTCAGAGCAATGCTTAGTGGCTGCAGTAAATTTGGAACTGGCTCTCATATTTTTCACTTATTTTGTTCCAGTTTTTACATTTTGGTGTAGTAATATTCTTTGGTTTGAGCGAAGCAAACCTTATGAATCTGAACTTGATACTTGCTTATTTTGAAAGATGACATTTTACAAAAAAAATTAAAGTAGGAAGCATGATTTCAACAAATTATTGAACATCAGAAGGATTTGTTATCTGAATTCAAGACAAATCTGTGCATTTTTCAACATGGAATTTTTTTTTATTTCAGGACAAATAATAAAATGCAAACACAACAAAGCTGTTTGCCATTGTAGGGTAAGACCTGGAGCAGGGTTTTTGCATGTTTAGACTATTTCTGGGGTTTTTTTGTTTTTGAACTGGGAATGGTAGCTTATACTGGAGAGGCCAGAGTGTGAAGACTGTCACTTAGAGAAAAGCTGTAATGTAATGCAAGTTTGGTTTGTGTCTTTTCTTCCAGGTAATTGAGCCCTGTGGACTTTTCTCTGAAGAGATTCCAAAATAGGTGGTAAGTACTTTGCAGAGCCTGCTTCTTTCAAGGCACTTTTTAATTTAGTAATAGTAAAACTAAATGAGAAATAGAAAATACCAGCTTTGTTTTTTGTTCTGCACTGAGTGCAGAAGTTTGCATTTGCTGAGTTAATGGCGTGCTTTAATTTTCAAGCTAGGAGGGCTAATCTTTGAGCAGGAGTTTGTTGTCAAAATGTTAAGCTTTGCACTTAATAATAACCTTTGCACTAAAAATAATTTCCTGATATTGGAGAACTGATTGCTACATTTTAAGAAATACTTGACTTTAGGGAAAATCTGTACAAATTAGGTTGTGTTTTTTACTAAAAGCCTACACATCCCATTGGAGCAGTGTTTTCTGTGTCAGGAAGCAACTTTAGGATTTTTTTCCCTTCTGTTCTGTTCAAGGCGTTAATCTAAAAGAATGCAACTTCCAGAGAGTTAAATGAGCTGCATAACCCATGCTAATCTCTGCCACATGTGACTGATTTTGTTCTGCCTGCACCTAAGGCTTCCATGTATTTCATTTGTATGCACTTCATTAGGTTCTTATTTGTAAGTGAAACATTAAATCAGTCAAGAGCTGCAGGAGGATGAGATCGCTAAGAACTGCCAATGTGGTGCCACTGCAGGTGCAAAGCCACCTCTTATGCTGATGTCAATCAGTGCAATTTCTTTTCCTCTGCTGGAGCTGGTCTCTCCAATGGTGCCAGCTGAGACTCTGCTCTGTAACACCCTTTGCTGTTTGTTTTTGTTGTTTCTAGAGAAATATATACTCTGTTTCCTTTTTCAATTCTAGATTTCTTTCCCATGAGATTAATCAAATTATATAATTACCCATTAATTCCTCAGGAAGTTCATTCTTTCGTTGCATTTCCCTAGTGCACAGGATACAAGCTATTAGAGCTCTTGTGTGTTCAGACTGACTAATGAACTATGGCAGAATGCCCCAAATGTCTAATGGACTTCTCTGTCTTCCAAATCTGTGTATTTCCCATAGATCAGATGCATTTGATACACATGGTCCCAGGTTGATTTGAAGTGTCCATACAGGTGAAATGTAGCCATCTGCACTGGTGATTTCTCAGGCCAGGGGAGGATGATGGAGTTTGGTGTGTCTGTCAACCTAAATATGTGTTCATTGTGCTAGAAAATGGTTACTTTGTATTTATAAGTGGCTTACTTAACTCCCTTATAGTGTATATGTTATCAGCTACATCTTTCATCAATGAAAACATCCCTTACTTAGTAAGCTGTCTTATCATTGTTTTCTGTATTTAGGCTTATGTTCCTAAAACTTGAGTTTTACAAGCCCAAATCACAGATCCCATGTGCCTTTCCCCAAAATGCTCTTGTGAGCCGTAGCTTATAATTCCCTCCTCTTCCCCAGCCCTGCAGCTAGGATGGGATCTGTATTGTAAACTTGCATGGTTTGTATTGCTAATTTCTGTATTGGGACCTGATATTCAGTGGATCTTTTTTGAGAGGTTGGAAAATGAAACAAAACTCTCCTTCTGAGGACAGAGAGGAGTATGAGATGGGTGACAGTCGTACCATGTGTGTAAAATCCGGGTAATTTTAAACTGTCTCTTTAAATTATACTTAAAATTGGATTTTCTTGGTTTCTTTCTTTTTACTCATACCCTGTTTCAGGTAACACCTGAACAGGGTATGAGTAAAAACCCACTTGTTGATACTCCAGACTCTTTGTTAGTATGTCTATCTCCTCTATCTCTCTTTGGGTAGTGCTTTGAAAAGCTCCTATGGTCTTTCAGTGGAGTTTGGGCTCCTGATGCACTTTTGCTAACAGAGATTAGTGTTGCTGGGTGTTTATACATCACATTTTTTGATGCTTTAATGGTCTATATTCCTCACTTTTTCAAGTTCAGGTGTGTCCATGATTTCAGTTTGGGAATTTATATGATCCATGCCAGAAGAAGGTACATCTCCAGAGCATAACAGCTCGTGTATGAAGCCTTACAGTGGTCTGGCTGCATCAGTTCATGTTTAACATGTAGCAAGAGACAGAACTGAAGGCAGACCAGTGCTGAACCTGATGGGCATTTTCCCCAAATGCAATGTGTGGCCAGTGGCACATGGATAGCTTCAGAACAAAATATGAAACTAAAATGTGTATGAACATGCCTGAACGTAGCTTGAATTTTACCCCAGCTAAGCCCATGTGGAAGTGAGGGTGCTGGCCATGGAAGGGAGGAATTGGCATTTAGATGCTCTCCTGCTGGGATACCACAGGGTCTGATGCAGCAAGCTGCTTACCTGTGTTTCTGCCTGTAAGCACATAAGCAGCTCTGGGCAGGGAAGCCCAGGGAGCCAGACACACGATGGGAGATGCACCCACCCTGTGTAGGACACCGGAATGGACAGCTGGGTCAGGGCCCCATGCTTTGGCATGTTTCAGGATGCTGCTGGAGTTACTGTGCTGGGAGTTTGGAGCTGAGATGTGGTCAGGAGGGCTGTCTCTGTCTCGGGTGCAATGCAGGGGGGCCGTGGTGGTGGCATTGCTGTAACCTCTTTGCTGTTCTGGAGAAGCATGTAAGTGGCTGTGACCCGAGGCCAGGGAAGGCAGAGAATGGGACATGAGATGATGTGTGCATCATTTCAGAAACTGCCTGTTGCTTGCATGGACATGGGGCTCTGAGTCTGAAACGGAGTTCCTCACTTCTCTGGTCCAGAGCTGGTGTGTTTGACGCAACATGAAACTTTTTGCAGCCAGACTGACAGGTCTGTCCTACCAAACTGGCTTTGAGAAACATTCTATTTTTAAACTGAAAGCTGAGTTGAAACCCCTGCAGCCTTTGTGTTTGTGGGAAGAGGGATCCCCTTGGATGGGAGGATGCAAGAACTACTGGAGGGCTGAGCTTCTGAACATATCTCAGGATCACCTGTGGCAAGACATGGCAATCAGGGAACGTTCCTGCCATTGGTGCTAGGAAATTTGTTGGAAATATGCTGTATGTTCTGTGCACAGAGCAGGGCTGTGGGCATCTCCCTATGACCTACTTCTGTCCATCACTAGAATATCCCTCCTCACCAGGATCTCCTCATCCTTGAGTCCTGGGCCTTTTAGCTTGGCTTTGCCTCTACTGCTCTTCTCTATAGCCCACCTGTGCCCCCACATCCAGGGTCCCATGGCATCACCCTTCCTGTGAACATTCAGGCTCTGCAGAAAGAAAAAATCCATCAGCAGTGCCATGCTGAGCACCAGGGCAGAGAAGGAGAGGAGAGCAGGCAAGATAAGTGGGAATTTGAGGCAGTTTTCTCCTTCCCCTGGGCATCATCTGCTCTACAGCCCTGGAAATCTGCTTTGTTTCAGAACTAAATCTCAAGTCCTCTTGGGGAAAGGGAGACCTTTCTGTTAACTTTTCCTGTTACCTTTCCCTGCTGTCTGGAGGGAGCTGTGAGAGCCACATATCTGCCATACATAAAATTATACCGTGGGTACAAGGAGAGGAGATGGAAGTGCAATTAACTGGAAAATGTGTCTTAAAAAAGAACAAATGGGGAGCACAATAGCAAATGAAGTACCTTTTGTGGGTAGCTTATGTAACAAAGTAATTGAAAATAGTTCATTATGGTTTAACTTGTCTTTAATCAAAGCTTCCAATTTCTTCCTTAACCAGCCTTAAAAATTGCTATTTGAGTCTTCAGCTTTTACATTCTTATTATAAATAGGTTTTACTGATTCTCCTCTGTTGAGACTTTTCTATGTTTTACTGCACATTTGCTTTCCATATACACTGTTTGCTCATTCAAGGATGTTAAGAAAAAAACCCCAGAATGACTGTGCAACACTGCTGTTCAGCTGTGTTTGTTTTTATGAATGAATCTTCTACTTGAGTGCTCACAGCCTTTAGGATTGCTCACTTTTCAAAGACTTCTGAAATTCAAACTTTTTTCTTAAGTCTTTACTGTGATGGGAAAACACTAAAACAGATTTTCCTTTTAAAAAAGTAAACTCTTAGCCAAGATTTCCAAGCTGGAAGATAGTGGGGCTCTAAAATTGCCCTGTTTTCCCCATTGTGCACTGTGCTCCCCCAAACAGCACCTGCCTTCTCCATTTTGTAGAGCTGTTGCTATATAGCATGAAAAAGGAATGGCTCCTAAGGCAAGTATCTCGTGTTGATTCACTGCTATACAACTGTTCATCCCCTAAGAGTGTGGGATTACAAAGCATTATCATGCTCAGATTGACTCAGGTAGTACTATTTTTATTTAAGCTGTATTAAGGTATCGTTGTGAATCTTTGGTCTTGAAGCATGGGTGTAATACGATTTACTATTTTTATAAAAAATCAACATGTCTGTACAAATCCTGTCCATGGCAAGAGCTGCAAAGATAAGTCATGAACTCAACACTTTTTTTCCCCCTCTCTCTTCTACAGTGAATTGTTACATTTTTAATTTTCCTGTGACCTCCATCATGTTGACCAGTCTCAGAATAAAATAAGACGATGCTGTGGCTTATGGTGTCAGGGACTCGGTACTTGCTGGGAGAAGCTTTAGTGTAAATGGGGGGCTTTGGTGTAAGAGGGAGCAAGCTTTGGGGATGCTCAGGTGAGTTACCTGGGCAGTCACCAAGGGAGTGCAAGTGGGTTTCACCCACCTGAAGCCTTGAGGACCCTTCTAATTCAAGCAAAGGAGACCTGCCATGACCAGCAGTCCTGTCCATCCACTTTGCTGGATTTTATATCAGGCTCCACGAGTTTTAATTTTAAAAAATGGTAGTTCAGAGTGGATCCTCACCTTGCTCAGCTCCTTCTCATTACCCTGCAGCAGCCTGGTACCCTAGTAATGTGTCCTAGGGTCGAGGTTGGCTAAGGGATGCAGTCAGAAATATCTACAGACAGCACGTGTGTCCAGCTGCCTGCCTGCAGGTTGGATAGACTGCTAACCACTGTTTCCAGAGGGGAAGGAAAAAAAATCATGGCCTTCCTTGAAAAGGGAATGCAATGAGATTAGGTGTGATTTTCCTCAACTGGGACAAATATGAAAGTGATCAAAATAAATTCCTTTGCAATGGGTCTGAGTGGAGTTACCACTAAAAGTCAACATGGTTTGCAAAGATAGTGGGTGCAAAAACTGCTTCTCCACATTGCTTTGGTGACCTAGGAATTGCACAGCAGAATTACAGTAGCCCAGGGAATATTTCCCATAAGCTTCTTGGATGCAGCTCCCTTTCCGGGGAACTCAGTAAAACGAACATTGCCACTCCTAGACTTCCCACCTCCAAGATTCACTGAGATGAGGGGCTGCTCCAGGGCAGAGAATGCAGCCCTGTGTCCTGAAGGGGAGTTTCTAAAAGTCTTTCTGGCCTTCATCAGTATTTGAGAGGAGAGGTGATGGAGAGAGAGGCTGAATGTGGGCATCCTCCTAGGCTCTGTATCCTGGGACAGCCTGGCTGGTGAGCAGCTTGATTGCTGTAACTGACTCATGGCACCCAAAGGCAGCAGAAGCAGCCATGGTTGTCTGGAGGGTGGTCTGCAGTTGTGTGAATATGAACATAAAGAGACACAGAGGGAACATTTCCATCCTCATCAAGCCTTCATTTCAAATGAAGGAGGCATTTAATATGGGGGTTTTTACAGCCTTCTCCTTAATTACCAAGAATGCAGGATAAGATTCAATAACTGCTTGACTACTACCTTAAATAGCAAAAACCCCATGGTAGTGGCTGGATGCTCCACAGTTCGGTGTGGGCAGCACAGCATGTCCAGTGAATGGGGGAGGAGATGCTGTGGGTTTGCCAGTGCAGGTCCACAGCCAGGTTCTTGCACAGTCCCATTCTCTGCTGACCATGAGCTGTTGCAGCAGGTATGGAAATCAACTGGTAAAGTCTGGTCTGCGTTACATCATTTAGGATAGAGGAACATAAAGTACCAATTTTGTCATAACAAAATATATGGACAATTTTGACATAGGGTGCACATTGCTTTGTTAATGGTTTTGTTTGGCAGTCTTCATTTGGGACTTTTTTGGGAGGGAGGAGTTCCCCCAATACCACCAAGTGTTGCATGTACATCTGCTGTCATGTCCAGACATTTCCCTCCTCCTGCACCATGTTCTGGTGAAGTTCCAGCAGAGCATCACTGGGATTGGTGGGGTGCAAACTTTTTTTTGTGAACAAAGAGAGTCTCAACAAAGCCAGGCAGTTTTGTTTCCTTCTCCCTATGCATTTGGTATTTATAAATATCACCCTTGGACTACCATAAAATCTGGTCTCTTAGCAGTCATAATCACAGTTGTTCTTTTCCAGAGAGCTGACAGGAACTGCCAGGAAAAGCAGACATGGCCATTGGTCCCTTCTCTAGATTTTGTTGTTGTCTGGAAAGAAGCATTGGGATCTGCAGCTGAAATAGATGATCACTCTGGGTCTTTTCCAACTAAACTATGTTGTTCTATTCAAGTGCAGACAGGATTGGAGAGCTGGAAGAAGACTGGGCTGTAGATCCCAGCTGTAGATGTGTTCCTGCTTTTGTGCAGGAGTGGTGGGAGAGATTTTCTTGGCTAGGTGCCTGCTGGCTGGCTATCTTCTGCCCTAATGCCTGAGAATTC
Organism: Illadopsis cleaveri; assembly: GCA_013399915.1. Lineage (NCBI taxonomy): Eukaryota > Metazoa > Chordata > Aves > Passeriformes > Timaliidae > Illadopsis > Illadopsis cleaveri. Next base: position 511,911 of record VXBB01007110.1, on the reverse strand, counting down.
ATTGTCTCAATATTGAATTGATTGGTAAATTGAGTATAGTAAATCTGTTACAGTAAAAATGAAGTGGATTAAACTACAGAATTTTTCATTCCATCAAAAAAAATTGTGTTTGACCTTCATTGAATTTCAAAGGGAATATAATTTGTCATTTTATTCAATGAAATGCCACGGGCAAAATAATTTAGGAAGAATGTAACTTTTTGTAATTTCAGGAGGAAACTTCATTTTAGGTATTTATGATCAAGAAATTATTTTGTGACACATCAGTATTAAGACATATATCCTTATAGGTGTATATCATGTCTCATTGCTTGTTATTTACCATTACTGTCAAATTTGTCAGAATAGTTAACTATCTAGTTCTGATGATTTATATTGGAATCACTAAGACAGGTTGGTTTTAAGTCTTTTTTTTCCTAGGTAAAAATACCTTCCTTATGAATGATAATGAAATGTTTTAACATTGCAACAAGGAGCACAATAGAGAGGTATGTTAATACAAGTGCCTGAAAATGTAGACTTGAGAATGTAAAATCTGTGCTCATTGGTTTCAGAATATGCCAGGAATACCTTGCCTGAGTTTTCATGTGTTTTCTAACTGTTTTGAATCTGAGGAAAACAGCTTTTTTCTTTTGTTTTGATTGGTCATTTGTTTTAGGTTTGACCGAGTAGTGTTCATAGACTCAGCTCCTCAGTCACAGAGTGAGGTAAGAGGATTGAATGGTCCCTGTTCTCACTATAAAAATAGTGGGAGGTGAATTTACCTGCAAAGTGGCAGCTGAGTGGAAGACTGATAAAAGCTAGCAGGTGCAAAAGGGATTTCACAGTAGGCAGGTACTAAATAATGCATTTTGTGTGGTACCTGGGAAATGACTTCAGTGTCCTCCTAAATCAGTGTGTTTTAAAGATCACAGCCTGGGACTCTAGGAAAAAGAGTTTGATTGTGCAGGTTATCTGGTTCTTCAATTGTTTCCAGATGTTTAACAACTTTGTGGTAATGTTCCCCTCCAGCCATGTTTTCACTGCACCCTGGATGAAGTGCGACTTAGTAGGAGAGTGGGCCTTGTTGTGCTTTCCTCTTCTGAATCCTTCCCGTGATGATAAAGGATATCTAAACAAATGAAAAAATTTTATTTTATTTCTCATTGCAAATCAAGCATCCCTCTCCCAAGCTCTGCAAGGTGCCCCAGCTGGGGGTGCTGATGTCTCTGCCTGGACAGCCAGGCATCCTGGGAGAATTGAGCAGCATCCACCTCCATGACAGCACCCACGCAGAACACAGGATCTGTTATGCCTAAACCCAAGTCAAAACTTGTAAGAAGTGGTTTAATAATGGGAATATCAGCAGACCCCTGAGTATAATGCTGCTGCTGTATGCTTTCATAAATCTAAGGTTTAGGGATGACAGTTATGATGCATGGCATTGGGAGTATGTGAAACAGCAGTCATTAAACAAAAATGGGCTTTTAAACTAATGACAGCTGCCTAAATGGCTTTGCAGTGAAACAGATTCCCTGAGGCTACCATTCTTCAAACAATACAGGTCCTATTGACTTTAAAAAAAGCAGGAAAATATTTTGTTTTGGTGCTGTAGTACTGCTTTTACATTCATCCCAAAGGTCAAGCTGTGAATCGTTCTCTAGGCTTTAAACTGGAGGTGTTAGAAAATAATGAATGGCAATATTTCCAGTAATTCATTCACTCTTATTCCCCTGAATTAAGCCACATGCAATACCAGGGATTCACACCTGTTCCAAGATAGCTTTAGAAGTGAGTATGGGGACATTTTCTCCATCTAAATTCAGCTTAGTGTTTAACCCAGTAGGTAGTTCTGCACAACATCTCTGTTTTACAGAATTTTATCCAAATGTCTTTATCAAAACCTCTTCCAACTCCTGCTGGTTTAAAATTACACACAACAAAGCAATATGTTGCTTTGTCTCCTTTGAGGACATCATCCCAGCCTAAAGCCAAAGGTTTAAAGATGCATGTTTTGCCTTTTCCTTTATGCCAGATGTCCTGACGGACAATGGCTACCCGTATCTAAAGTGCATTGGCCAGTTTTCTTGAAGACAGATTTTAAGCAGGTTGATGGTTGCAGAAGACCAGCCTGTTCTCAGTCAACCACATCTTTTTAATTTTTGCTTTTCCCCTGCTCAAGTTTGTTTTCTTCCTGAAAGTGCTTGTTTGGCTTCTCTCTTCCTGTTCCTCACATTCTTCACCTTTCTCGGAGCTCATGAGAGAGATTTTTGTTCCTCCTTGTATTATCAGGAACAGAGGAGAGGACAGAATAACCCAGACTGTGAAAGGATGTCAAACAGCAGAATTTTGTTGTTTTACATCATATCTCTTTATACCACACATAACTTGGAGCCCACTTCTTGCTCTGTAAACCCAGCTTCAGCCTGGGGCTGGCCTTGCTTGTTGAATAACTCCCGATAATTCCTATTTTTTATAAAGCAAGCAGTTCCACTACAAATGTATGTGAAATCCGTTGAGAGCAGTCATATTTCACTTTCTCCCTGTCATGAGATGGCAGTTTAAAGCTGAATGTTGAAGTGTTCTCTGATGTTTCTTGGAGTCCTGCAAGACTGAGCAGAGGTTAGGAAGGGTGGGATGGAGGGTGGGCTAGAGGTCCAGAGGTGTTCTGACAAGCCAGGGATGTTGAGTGCAGCATTCAGAACCTGACAAATTCTCTTGCAGCTGTCACCAGAAATCTTGGCTCTCTGCAGCCTTTGGTGCTTCTGGGAGACCTGGATAATACACTATTCTTTCCACCATTTTTCTTGTTTGCCTCTGCAGTCTGTCCTAACCACAAACATGCTTTCTGTGGGCAGTTGTTTGTGCAAGAGGTTGGCTGTCTAGCTGTGGTGACTTCAGTGATATTCTCCTCTTCCTAGGGAGTCATACTCGCTTCTTCCTAGGGAGTATACTTGAGTCAGGAGAGAAGAGTGGAAGAAGAATATTAACTAAAACATGAACATTTGAAGGATGGCTGACCTCTGTAACACCAAGAACTGTTTAATTTTAGAAATTTGCAGGCTGTTTCAAGTTTGTCATGCTCCTTACAACCGTCTGAGCATAGACACACAATGATTTATCAGCTTACTGCAAAGCTTTGTTGTTTGATTTCCCTGCCATTTGAAACGCTGAGCTTTAGGTTGAATACTCAAGATCCTGGATCATCAGTGGGATTGGTTCCCTTTGTGACAACTTTCTTTAAATCACTGAAGGCTGAGGGAGAAGAGATGCTCCCGGTCATGACGGAAGGAGCTCAGCTCCTCTGATTTTCTCACTTCCCCAGCATGCTCAGGCCTAGCATGCAAGACAGGGGCCATGGAACAGTTAATTGTGGGCAGGGAGGAGACAGATGATCATCCTGCCCCAAATCACTTAAACGCCTTAAGAGTCTACCCTTGCCTGTCTGAACGAGCCAACTAATCTTTCAGTGTGCTGCACAAGTGAGCACTGAGTTATATATGGTACAAAGAGGGAGATGACACAAAATGATCAAATTCCCCTATCCTACCTCTACCACAGCAAAAACTGTGCATCCTTTGCTTGCTTAATTGTAGAAGAACATCACTGTTTGAAGAAAATTGTTTCTGACTATGGAGGGTTCTCATCCTTTGGAAGCTTTTAGGTCAGGGTTGTATATCTTTTGAAAACAGGTGGTATAGGCCAACTGGGTGGTGGCTGGGTGCCAGAATTCTTGGAATTATTTGAATGAAAAGGTATCGGTGGTTCTCAATGCTTTTTGTGAGATGGCAGTGAATTCCCAAGAACTGTGCTTCAGGCACTTGTGTGGCAATTTGAAAGAGCAGTATCTCTCAGGGAGACCTGCTGGGATAAGTGATGCCAAGGGTCCCATCTGGGACTCAGTGAGTCAACATTGGAGTAATAACTGTGAAGGACTTGAAAAATGTCTTTATAAGGAGTGTACCATGTTAGTCCTCCAAAAAAAAGTGAAAGAAAAAATAAATCTGTATCAGTGCATCATGTATTTTTTTTTATAGACATCTGGCTTATCACTATGGTTGGCTCTTCTTAATTACTGCTAATGCTTCTGAAGGCTGTGTAGTTGGAGATGGAATGTGGCTGGCCCAGACTCAGGGCCCAGCAGCTTTTATCAGGGCCACTCGGAGACAGACCATCTGCAAAATGTATTTATTTTTTTCCTTGTTTGTCTTCTGTAAATGAAAATGTGATGCTGTGAGAATGTCCATTCCATCCTATTCCTACACTTCACCAAAGTTGCCATTTTCTGACAAATTGTTTTTGAAAGTTGTATTTTGCAAATGTCTGTTTACTTAATTCCTCTCCTGTTGTTCCTGCTTGTCCATGAAACTCAAACCTCTCCGTATGCAAGCTCAGCTGTAGCTCAATTCAGAGTATTTTTTAAAGTGTAGTTGCTTTATGCTCATTTGGGGTTTTTTTTAGCTCCCTTCCTTTGGCAATGGAGGAACTGCAGGTACTTCAGATCTGATGGAGGCAAACCCTGTACCTGATTCTGAGTTGCATGGTCAGGATTCCTTGCTCAGTCCAGGTGCTGGAGCTTCAGCACATAGCTACAACACAGGAGTTTAACAGGGATTAGCTTTGCAGGAGTGAGTGTCTTCTGCCTGCAGAAGAACAGGTGAAGGTCCTGCTGGCTTAGGTCTGTAGCCAACCAAGGAGACTTCATCATTACCTTCAACAAAATTGTCTTGTCAGGAAAAAACTTGGAAGAAGTAGCTCTTTTTCCTTTTTCCTGGCCTTGTTGCCTTCTCTGAAGGGAACTTAGCTGCTTGGGACACTGGGTTTTGTTTTGGAAATAAAGTAGTCCTTCATTATAGAGCTCTATTCAATCCTGTGGTGTTCGAATCAGTGGGGGAAAAGGGATAGTCTGTCTGTGACACTGATTTTATAGCTTTCTTTTTTTTAATTATAAACTTAAGGCTTTCCCTGAAAAAAGTGAGCTTAAGCAAATCATGCATGTTTTCCCCATAGTTACAGTGATGTAATCAAGTTTTGGCCATCCTTGCCTAGCAGTGGGTGTTTCTGGAGGAAGGTAGAGAATAGGGACTGTAGTTAGAAAGGCAAATGCAATTACAAGAGCAAACAGTCGTTTATATTCTATAAAATTGGTACTCATTGCTCTCAGGTTCACCTTCCTTGCCTTAAGGTTTTCTCATTAGAAGTAGTTTCTGTAAATACCATCTCTTCCTTTCCCCTTGGAGAGATCTCAAAGAGCTGGGCTGTAATTAGTGTCTGGGTAATCAATAAACTCTAATCTACATGATGGGTTTTTTTTCCCTTTAAGTTGGTTCTTTCTGTACTGGAGAAAACATGTCTAAAGCAAATGTAAAATGAAGAAGGGCTAGATTCAACTTGACTCACTGTTACTATATGTGCTTACAGTTTTGCAATATGAATGTCTTCCAAAACAATTATAGTTATTGCAAGGTTGACAACTAAATGATTAATCTACTACCAGACAGCCAGTGCAGTAGTGTCTTTGAAACAATTTTTGAGCCTCTTCCCTGCTGTTCTTTCCCTGTGAGTCTGATTTAAAGATAAGTTTGTAAAGTAAATTGTGATGTGTGGCGTGCCTCTTTTTCAGTCTCCTCCTTTGCTTCAGCATTGTGCTTCTGTCTTGCATTGAAAAGTGTGTAATGAAAGGATCTGAAGCCTGCCCTGAGGCAGAACATCCAGTCTTGTATTTCATTTGGGGCATATGCTTAAATTATCTTGGGGTTGGTTGGATTTCTTTGTGCACTTAAGTGTAAGTGCATGCTTAATCCAGGTGAATAATGATACTTGAAAGATTTTGTTGATGGGACGTCACAAGTGTTTTGCTTTATGTTAGTGGCATAGGTGCAGAGCTTGTGAAAATATTCATTGGTCATCTCATTGTCTGGAACAATCCTTGTAATGGGAATACCTACTTATATTTGGTTTTCTTCTCAGAAGGTCTCTGCTTTTGGCTATGTAGTGTAGAGGGAGAACTTTTCATGCTTAGTTATGTATCTGCAGCTGAATTTAGGGAGGCGACTAAATATTGTAAAATCCAATAGTTTGTGAGAGAAAAGGCAAGACCACAGAAAAGATTCCAGGTTGGCTCTTCATGCATTCTACAAACTTGTAGATTTTTAACATTTTTACAGCTACAAGCCTTAACAGTGTGTAGTATGCTGCACCGAGACAACTGACTCAGAGGAACCCTCCAACACCTGTTGATGCCTTGGACCTGCCTGTATGCTAGTTCTGGTTTTAATTGTCTTGCTGTTTAAAGAGATGTCCTCAAATGTGACCTGAGCTTAGAGGTTAAGCTGTTCCTCATTACTCTGAATAGCAATCATACATTTGGTTGTGTGCCCCCCTGAGCTGGCTTGGAGCTGATGAGCACCAGTGGAGCTGGGCATAAGTCATGGAGTTTCTTAACCTTTTCCTTAAGTTGTTTTGGTTAATAATACAATGTAATAATAATTCTGGACAATAATAGGTTTGCTTCTCTGGCTTGTGTGATGCCAGTTCTGTTGTTGCACAGGTTTTGCATTTAGCTATCAATAAACATCAGGCACAAAGCCAGTTGCTGTATGCATGGTTGACCATGACTTGATGAAGCTATAGCACATTTTGCCTGCACTTGGAAGTATTTTCTTGTCTCTTAAAGGCAGCTCTGTGGTCTGACAGTGACACTTTCATTGGAGAACGAGAAAACTTTGACACTGACTCCTACTGCCTACTTTTACAACCCCAGCTTTCTCAGGTACACAAATCACCTTTCTTTGATTCCATAGAGTGGAAGAAACAGTCCTGAAGTGCTTATAAATTATGTAGTTTGCAATTGCTCAGTATGCTGAAGTTCGGGAGTGAGCTCCAGGAAGATATCTGTGCTATGTTAAGGTTATTCTGAGCAAAGCTGGTTTTGATCTTAATGCCTTAGATATCAAATTTCATTAGGTAAAGATGAGACAGACTACTCCAACCCAGCAACAGATTATTATTGTTTTGGTGGGGCAGCTTTGGTGCCTCTTCAGAAATGACTCAAGTGACCAGTGCTTATAAACACAGTGCTTATAAATAAACAGTCTCCCTTCCTCCCAGCCTCCAAGTGTAGAAGACCTGTGCTGAAGTCAGAAAAGGGATGCAAAGGGAGCATCAAGAGAACCCTTTCCTCTGGGTACTGTGGGATAAGGCTACAAGTGGCAATTGATCCCATTTAACCTTTTTTTTAGGATATTTTTCTACACACTTATCATCACACATCATCACACTCTCATCATCTTGTTTAGGTTTCTCTGTGAGCTGGTTGTGGTCAGCATGTTTCAAAACAGCAGATTTCATGAGGCTGTGTTGATTGCAAAGCCCAGCCTCGTGTTATTGCATGGAGTAGACTCGTGTTATTGCAGGGAGTAGACTTCAGCCCAAACAAATTGCTCCCCTCTTGGATGCTTGCCCTAGGGATAGGCTGTTCACCTCCTGAACAGGGCTGAACCCTGACTAGAAACACTTTCAGTTTCAGCTTGATCATGGGCTGTTTAATAGTTTGAAGGGGTTTTTTGTCAGTGCTGTGAGTTCATTTTTTCCATCTGTTGTTCCCCATCCTGATGCAGTAACAAAAAAGCTCCTCTCCCTTCTTGTGTTTTTGTTTTAAGATACATCAGCCAAGTGCTTCTAGTTTCCACTTTCTGTACTTTAAAAAAAAACAAACTGTGTCATTGAAGATATTGATTTATTTTTATTTGTATGACCTAATTCAGCTTGACTTTGGCAATTTCTCTTTCCCCCTTTGTTTCCTGACCTCTGACACAGCTGTCTTTGATGAACAGCCCTTCTTTTCCATTCCTTACATACACTCTGCTTAGCCCTAAAAATTCCTTTTTGGTGATATTCTTTTTTTCTCCATTTAGTTTGGAACTCATTCCCTAGATATCTCCCCTACTTTGTTTGGGGTTGCTCAATACCAACTTTTTTTTTCCATCTTTGCCATACAGATATTCTAAGCTTATTGTAAGTGTGCTCTTGAGCACTTCTATCTGGTTGACTTCCATGCTGAGTTCCATAGATTCCTCAAAGCTTATGGGAAATTGAAAAAATGAATTCTTGTGTTTCCCTAAATCACCTCTCCATGATTACAATTGCCTCCAGAGTTGCTTTCATTGAGGACTTTCAGCTACTTACAGTGTTTAAATTAGAACTGTCCTTTTCTAGTTCAGCAGCTGGAGGATTACAATTGTTGTCTTCTGCTTCCAGGAATATCTGTGGTCAGCTCTTTACGTTAGTAGTGGGTTCTTCAGTTGGGTATTTTGGGAAGTTGCATTCCCACAGCAAGATAAGCCCTGTTGGCACTTCTGTCTTGCTGTGAACCTTGCAATCTGCACTGCACTGCCATGCAGGCTCTGTAGGGTGTAGAATAACCTGCCATGTGGCCCCTCCTTCTTCCAAGCAGCGTTGACCTGATACCACTGCAGTCCTTTGGACTTTCTTATTCTGCTACCTGAGTTTTCTCTTGCAGTGCCCTTTCTCTCAGTATCAGTATGTTAACCCGTGCTTTTGTTTCTTACTTATCATCTGTGAATTCTGGCTAATTATCTAACATCCTATCTGACTGCTGATATTAATGTTCATATGTTCTTTGCTCTCCTAGGTTTGGATATTATGTGATTTTTGGTCCACATTTACCAATCCCCCCCATCTGTTTATTAGAATCAGATGTGGGAATTAACTGATTTTCCTGATTGTCCTGTCTCTAGAAGTGTTTTTTCTGTAGTTAAAAACTCCTGGCTGTGCCTGCTGTGATCACAGAAGGACATATCTCATACACAGAGAAAATGTCCTTTTTTTCCATTAATGCCTTCTGCTAGTGGAACACCCTAAAACTTCCCTTCCAGTGTCAGCTCTTAAACCATATGGATGACATTAACTTGTAATAGCTTTTCCTTCCTTTTGTAGCATCAAAAGGTCCTCAGGGATGATGCTCAGAGTCTAAGGCTGGTCTCCCCAGAGTCTCTCTATAGCCCAGAGGGAGGCAGACACCACCAGAGAGGATCTAAAATAGGCTCCTGCTCCAAATTGCCTTCCTGGTCTACCAGCAGAAAGACTATCCTCTTCTGGGCTAAATTTAGTCCTCAGCCTGGTTCATGCCTGTGGTTGAGTTCTCCATCTGCACACTGAGACCAAGAGCCCGTCTCTTACTGGAAGGCCAGAGATAAACCTCTGGGGGGAAAAGGAGCCAGAATACTCTTAGTAGGAAGAATCAAGTGAAGTGGTATAAATAAACAGGGAGCTCAGGACAGTACAGTGGAGCAGCCAGGGCACACAGAATGGAAAAGGAGATGGGAAGCGGGATGTGAAGGAGAAGAGTCAGGCCTCCAACATATGAGCTATGGTCTTGCAATCAGAAGCAGCTGAAAGACTTTCCTGGTGCAAAGATGTCTTGCATCATCTCTCCGGAAAAATGAGTCCAGATTGCTGTGTCTAAAGAATTATTGTTTTATTTCCCATTAAGAGGGTAGACACAAAATCAGATTTCCACTCCAAGTTGTCTTATATTTTTAGCCTGTTGTTGGATTGCAAATGCACACTGGATATTTACATTTCTGGAAGCAGACTCTGGTGCTGTTGTCTTAACCAGGATCCAAGTTAATTTGCTGAGCTTCCAGATGGGAGCCATTTGTTTTTCTATTACACATTTGCAGGAATGCTTGATTTAATCTAGATTTTCTAGCTCAGTAATTTGCCTATTTTAGCATTCAAGCATTTTCCCTACCTCCCTCTCTGCTTTTTTTTTTTTTCCTTATCCTTGAGCTGAATTATCCACTGTGCAGAATGAAGAAAATGGATTTTGCAAAAGGAGCCACCTGTCCATCATCCATCCAGTGCAAAAGCTCTTGGGGAGCTGATTGTCCTTCCATCTCCTACAAAAGATTTCCTAAGACGTACCTAATGCAAGACATAGCTGGTAGAGCCTCTTAGCCCTGATTCACTTGGTTTGTTGAGGCTCATTGCATTTTGCTATCTTCTTTGTTTTAAGCTATTTAATGATCACCTTATTCTAGTCTAGTCCTTGTGCTGAATATAGATGTTGCTACACTATTGGCTCTTTCTCTGTTGTGGTTAGATAAGGATATTTGCAGGAGGAGGTTCATAATTTTCCTTAGCAACATTCAGCCTCCAGTGTATTGAGTGGCTTGTGATTGTATTATAGCCATTTCTTTAATGAAATTTTGAACTACATGTATCTCTTGCAATCACTTCTGCCTGAGGTTCTTAGACAGCCATGCAAGCACTACCTGTATCAGTGCTGTGGTGTACAGAGCATACTGAAGGAGCAGAAGAGGTGTAGACAGGTAATGTTAGCTCATGAGCCAGCTCTTTTCTTCATTGCTGCATTTTCCATAACAGCTAAGATTGTGGTAGGAAAAAATGATGCACCATGTTCTAGCTACTTTAGTTTCAGGATGAGTGTATTGAACCAGCTTGAGGTCAACTTTATTTTTTCTTCTTCTTGTGTTACAAATTCCCAGTGCTCCAAATAGCCAAATGTCATTCCAGAAAAACACAGAAGTGCTGCACAGAGAGTTTTCATCCCTGAGCCCTGGAGACACAGCATGCCCAGGGCTACAGGCACAATTGAGAGCTCACCCTGAGCAGGTTGGGACAGCACTGTGCAGTACTTAGCATGTGGATGGACATGTGCAATTGCCCTGCGTGGTTTCTGTGTTGCTTTGTGGTGATGGAGCAGCTGAAGGAAGCTGGGGCTGGCAGGGAATATGCAACAGGCAACTGTCCTGCATCATTCCTTGCTGAGGTAAGTTGTCTGTGGGGCAGTGATGATGGGAATGACATGAGGTACCAGAAAACATCTTTTTATTCTTCATCTGTACAACATAAAGTCTTGCTACCTTCTGGTCTGGGACTCAGTCTCCATGATGCTGGAGTGGTGTTTTCAGCCAGGTGGTGCCCAGATCTTGCAACTATAGTGCAAAGTGGGGTAGCTGGCTGTGCTGTCAGGTACTTATAGTCAGGCCCTTGGTACTTGTACCTTTTGGGCATGAAAGGGCATGAAAGGGTCAACATTAGCTTTCTCCACAGCACATGAGCAGACAGGTTTTGGAGTGCTTTATCCAGGTGATGGAAGAAATGAGGCAGGGCAGATGAAGCATACTGTGGCTGTACCTGGGAAGGTGGGCACAGGCTCAGCAGCCTGCCCCATCCTCAGGTCCAAGGGCAGGGGATAAATCTGGTACATGCTTGAAGGGTCAGGGAAAAACCTGGACAACATTCCCAGCACCACAAAGGCAAAGATGATGTAGTGGAAATGTTACAGTAAAAGATTATTTGGTTAACAGTTCTCAGGTCAGCCTGTCAGGTTAACAGACAGTAACTCAAACAGGGTGGAATTTCTTTAGAAGGAATAAAGCAGTAAAAGAGATGTTTAAATTCTTGTCTTACATATTTGAAGGCAATAATGAGCCATTAGTGGGAGAACTGGTTTAATTTACTTACAGGAACTGAAATTGCATGATAGATTTGAATAGGAAAATAATATTTTACGTTATTTGAGATAAAAATTACACATTTTATTAGAACATTGTTTCTTACTTTTCTCTACCACTGTTAAAAGGATGAATATAAAGAAGAAAAAAATTGCATTTGTAGTAAGTTCTAATATGTAGCTGGGAGATAAGTTTGTTGCATCAAAAAACTTCCATCCTGGACGTTTTCTCCCTCTTACGCTGTGCATGCAAACTCATTACAACCCTCTAGGAGTTTCTCAGAGTCTTTTCCTGCCTTATTGTGATCAGGACACTGAAAACACGATTATCCCCTATGCTCCCCCCAGTCACAGCAGTATGCATGTGTTGTGAAAATGGCTCAGCAAGGCTGCCCTGCAGCAGCCCGAGCTGGTTCAGGCTACCTAGAAAATCCTATTAAGTCAGAAGTGTCAATACAGTATGCACAACTTTGGCGCAGAGGGGACTATTTATAGCTTCAGTAAGAGCATTGTGTGCACAGGGCTTTTCTTTCACACCTAATCAGGGACCTTGACAGATTCACCATCCCTTTTACCTGCTCAAGCAGCTCGGGTGCCAGACCTTTGAGAGCACCAGTGTTTTAGCTGGAAATCCTCATCATCTTCTAAGAGCAGCTGAGGGCCATTGTGGAGGAGGAGGCCATGATTTTCCACCTGCCTCTCTGCACATCATCTGCTCCTCTCCTGACTCACTGGGTTCAGCTGTTTGACTCCTGGGACATGCAGCGTCCTGCTGTCACCACAGCCTTGCTGTGGGAAGAGGAGGGGTGCCATGTATATGTCAGTGATGTCACTACATTTCTGAAGCTCTTCTCAGTGATGAGTGAGCTTTGTGGGGTAAAGAGTGTAGGATCAGGAGGTTGGAGGGATAGAATGTGGCAGAGCTGCAGGGTTGGTAACAAGGCAAGGCGCTTGGCTTTCATGAGAAAGGTGATTTTTGCACCCCACCAGCAATGTCAGTTCATGATTTTTTCGGGTCTGCCTGGGGAGATAGAAAGGACTTGCCTATAAGAAGTTTCCAGGCTGGGATAATCCAGTAGTGGAGCAAAAACCTCCTTTGTGAATGTGTGTTCACATTCCAGTTTTAAGCTTTGGCATTTGGCAAGCACACAAATGGTATGTCAAGGAATTACCATGAGTTAGTTTCAAAATAACATAGCATTGAGTGGAGCACAAAAAACAAAGAGGAACACGTTCCTTCCAGCAGCTGGCCTGGGCTGGGGTCTCCCCACTGCTGCCAGCCCCCTGAGATCCTGCCACAAAGTGCAATCCAATGTGTTAACCAAGTGTGAGCTTTCTGCAGGCTTACTACATTGCATCAAGTGAGTTGATTAGAGAGACTCTTGATTTTACTGGGGTTTTATGTTCTTATTGGGAGTCATTTGTCAGTCTGCACAGAAATCTGATTAGCTGAGAATTGCTGGCTCTCTGGTATATGTTGACCTATAAAGTGAAGGATGCAGCAATAAGCACAGTCAGCTGGGCTGCTAGAGGATTCTGTAGGATTCCTTGGAGGCTGGGAAGGAGAGTTCCTGACACTTGAATGCTTTTCCTTTGGGAACTTGACTATGTTTGGCCGGAGGGTTCTGTGCCAGCATTCCTTGAGGGGGGTGGCAGCATGTTTCAGCCCTCTGGTGCTGCTCTGTGGGGTGTCTGTGTCCACCCCTCTGGTGAGACAAGAGGGAGCTGCCTTGTTAAGGGTGGTCTTGTGTGGGAGGGGAGCAGGAGGCTGGTGTTACTGCTGTTTCAAATCTACCCCTTTGGTGAAGAGGTGAGGCAGAGCCTCAGGCAGTGGGAAAGGGAATATGCTGCTTCTGCAGAGTAAGGAAATTGTAGCTGACTGTGGTGTTTCTGTGATGCTTCCTAACAATAAGCACACTGCTCCTTGCACAGTGTGGTGATTAGTTAAGTAGGTTTAAATTCATGGCTCCTTCAGGAAATGTGGCACAGTGTAAGGCTTTCCCATTGTCCAGCAAGCACACCTCTCCATTGCTTTGCATAAAATAACCTGCAGTTCTTAAGCAAGGGGATAATTAAACTTGGCACCAGGCACTTTGGTGCATTTTCAGAGGGTGCTGGTTGGGCACTGTAAATAATTGGATGAAGCATGGACAAGGTGGCTAATGACACCTACAACAACCAACAGTGAGCTGTTTTGAAAATCCAGTTTGGCTGGTTGAGATGGGCCAAAGGGCTGAGCAAGAGTAAAGCAAGGGATGGTTATTAGCTGACATAATCTGCTGTCTTGAAGCCAACAGCTTACCATGTGGCTGTTAGGTTGGACTGGGAGAATATGCTCCACTTCAGCTCTACTTCCTAAAATATACAAAAATGGTTTCCAGCTTTTCCAACAGATTTTGAATTAATTAAGGTATCTGCAGGGCTGCACTGAATCTACTTTTTATCCTAGTGTAGAGGAACACAGTGGTTGGAACGACCCAACCATCTCAGCTTCCACCTTTTTGTATTCACGAACATCTTACTATTGTTGAGGAGTAAAGCTTATGTCTTCAAGTCTTGTAATGCTTGAAGCTGTCCAGTCCTCCCTTGAGCTGCTGTGCAAACTCACCAAATTCTTTTTGTCTTGGAGGTAAAAGTCAGCAAGGAGATATTAAAATTGAGGCAGATGCTTTCTTATGATTTCAAGTGCCTTGTTTTATCTCTCAAGTTTGCTTTCATCAAAACTGATGGCTTACACTTGCTGTCCAAGCAGTACGGTATTCAGCAAGTGGTGAGGACATTTTTCTGCTTAGGATGAGGTATTGCAAGCAGTCTCAGGGTGGTGCAGAGCTGGTGTGGCATTTGTAAATGATCACTCCTAAACCCAGTGCTGTGATTAATTAGTGTTTTCAGAGCTCTGAATCAGGCATTTCTGTATTAATGTTCATGTCTAAGTAGCACTCTGCTGGTATGGAGTTTCTCTTTGAACAGAAGTTGAAAACAGGTAATTTTGTCTTTAGAGCCTGAATGTAGCCACATCAGACTGTGGGCACAAACTGGGTCTTGTGTTAATATATTTGCTCCTTGCAAGTTTTTGTCACTTTGATTCAGAAGTCTTGCTGCTCTAAGTGTAGATATGTGTATACTGACCTAGCGCCCCCTTCCTTTTAAAGAAAGTGAAGTTTCAATAGACATTTTGGAAAAAATGGGATCTTTCAACTTTTTATTTTAACTTTGAGAGAAGCTAAGTTCTGTACCAAAAGTTCCCATGTCTCCTCCTAGCTCCAAAAATTCAACCTATGGACTGCAAAACTATCTGCTACTGGGAAACCCTTTAACACTTTCTACCTGCCTGCACCTCTGAAACTAAAGTTTGAGGAGTCACTTGAGGTCCTGTAATTTGTTTATGTGAAACACTCAAAGATGTTACAAGTAATTATGTCTGAGGAGCTGCAGAAGAGAAGCAAGAGTAGGGATGGTTAGTAGGGATTGGAAGCTGTGGTTGAACTCATGGGAGGGGACTCATAATTCCACACTAGCTCTTCTTTCTCTGAAGAGTCTGCAGCAAAGCTTTGGAAGTGGGAGCTGCAACTTCTGCCAGTGCTCCTGGATGTTCTGGATGGTTTTGGGAAGGAGGGAAAGGGAGAGACAAGCTTAGAGCAGAGTCTCCTTCATTAACCTCTCTCTTCAGGCTTTGCCTGCTTCGTGTAGAGACTTAGTTCAGTGTTTAAGAGACTTATTTTGCCAGTGTTGGAACAGGGATACTGAGGGGCATAATGGAAATCTGTGGGGCGATGTCTGCTCTACGTCAATGCCCAGGAATTTTTGAGCGTTGGAAGGATGCAAAATGTAAAACCCGTCACTGGGTGGAGTGAGCGTGAACATGTGGTTTGTGCATGTGGTTTTGCTTTTTACTTAAGGGAGGAAAAAAAAAGTTAAAAATAAACTGCTGGCTTGCCTCCACTTCCTGGTTCACACAGGGCTGTGAAGGAGCAGCCAAAGGGTTGGGGTGGCTAGTCCAGCCTGGAGACCCTCCTGCCTGAGCACAGGGCGTCTGGAGGGGTGGGCTGAGGGGGTGAGTACAGGGCAGCCAGCACCCTCTTGGGCAGCCAGTGAGGAGTGGGGCTGTTTTTCCTGTGGGTGCCAGGGGGTGACACTGCTGTCAGTTGGAGTCCATCCCACTTGGGATGGCTGCAACAAGTTCCTCTACACCCGTAAATATTTGTTGCCGGACAAATGTTTAGGTCCTCCATCAGTCCCAAGTGTATGTTTTGGCAGTGGGGGAAGGGGTTGGCTCTAAACCCTAAATCCCAGAGAGTAGCTTAGAGGTCTGGAATGGCTTAGAGGTCTAGGTGAAATGGGTGAGCAAGCAGAGAAATGGTGAAGCCATCAAAAATGTGTACTGTAATGGCAGCCCCTTGTGCTGATGTAGCAGTGTGGCCATAGGGTGGTATACTGGTGCCAAAGCTGGGCCTGAGAGCCACTGGCCACTGTGTGACACCAGCTGTGCCAGCTGCACAGGGCTCTGCCCTCCAGTCAGGGAGGAGCAGTGGGTGCTGGGGTGCTCTGCCGAGCCAGTTCTGGGAGAGCTGCAGGGAAGGGAGAAAGGCATCTCCGGGCTGAAGGGATGGTGCAGCTGTGTTTGTCAAGTGTTGCCCTAGGAGTTTATTTTTACATGAAGGATACTACATTTTTTTGTTTGTTTGTTCTGAAAGAAAACCTAATGACACTGTGTAGGCAATGCACAGGTGATTAAAATGTTCATAATACTAAGATGTTTATGAATAAGTTGACAAAAGCAATAGAAAATTACATCGTGTTCTTTGCTCTTTACAAGCAGGATTGAAATTCCCCAAGGTTGTTGTCAGTAAGGTGTCGTGGAGCCTGGTTCTGGCCCAAGCTGCCAGCAGGGGTATTTATGTTATCCATGTGATTTAAATTTGTTTTACTCAACCTTGTTTGAACCTCCATGAACCTGCCTCACTTGTCTTAAATCCAGAAGCCTATGATTTGGAAAGATTTGTCTGAAAATCCTCCTGTATTTTATCAATGATTTCATGTCATTAGTCCTACCAATGTCTCTCTATTTACGTTGCATATTTATACTTTGCAGCTTGGTAGATCTCAGAGGTTTAGAAACCTCCTGGAAAAAATTGTATCAAGCAGTGAAGCAATCTCATGGGGTAATCGGTGGCTTTGGTCCTTTGTGATCTCAGTTTTCTGGCCTATATTAATGTATTTTTCCCACATCTTGGAGGAGATGGTGTTGGCAGGTTCAGCTGTGGGCTGGTGGAGTGGCACCGGGAAGGTGTGGGCTTGCTGAACAGTGGGTTGCACATCTGGGGTGGCTAATGAGAAGCATTTTAAAAGCATTAGGGGAGAATGGATATTACATCTGTATGTAAAGGTACTTTAAACAATGCCTGGAGGGGTTGCAGGTTGCCCATCTAGCTGGCAAAACATCTGAATATCAGAGCTGCATAGAGAAGCATCTTGCCATACTTGGGACTTTTCTGAAAAAGAATAAAATTGATGGATGTAACTTTGTGGAAAGAGAAATGTGGCTGGTGTGGCGCAACTGGGCAATCTGGGTTTCTTTCCACCTATTTTTTCCGTAAAGTGAGTTCCAGCCCTGGTGGCTCTACCTCTGTTGCATGGCCCCATGGGGATGCTCTGGGCTGTGGCCACTGAGCACCAAAGCACCCAGGGAAGAGATGCTCCAAGGGAAGAGGTGCTCCTGCATTGACTGGAGTGGTGGCACAAGGGCCAGGAGTTTGTTAGGTGAGGGCTGCCATCACCTCATCCTTGCTGCTGTTGCAGCCCAGGAATGGCTTGTGGCTTTTTATCAGCTGCAGCTTGTCTGTCTGCTTGGTTTGCCACTGTGGTGGAAGAATTGATTCTAGCACAGGCATGCTCTTGGTGTATCTGGAAGTTTCAGCTCACCTTGAATTTTGTGACTAATTGCTGCAGCAATTGAATTTGGTGTCTGAAGGCAGCACTGCAGTCATGCATGATGGGAGGGGACAAAACTAATTTTTCTGTTTGGCTTCTTTGAACACTTCTTTTAATTCAGCTAGTTTGGCCAGTTTAGTAATTAGATGTTTGGTTGGGTTTTAGTTATTTTGAGGTATGTATGTGTTTGTGGTTTTTTTGTTCTTAAGAAAAACCAATAATCTTTATTCCTCTTTAATGTAATTAGATGGCAGAGTAAACTATTGAATGGCTCTGGCTAAAGCTGTGAAAGAGTATTTTTAACTTCATGCTGTTGTATGAAGGGTTTTCCTTTTTCTGCCTTTATGATGCTGACTGCCCTTTTATTTTTTAGCATCTGTTCCTGTAAGAATGTGGAAGGAAATGAGCTGGCTCAGCAGAAAATGAAACCCAAACTAATCTCATGCTGTAGTAAATGCTCAATAGTCTCATTGTCTGTGGGCACTTCAGCAGCGAATCCGGGGGTGGGGGGGGGAAGCAAAACCAGTGTTAAAACCTGAAATAGACGTCAGAGAAAGCATCGAAGCCAGGATCCCACAGGCTCTACTCTTGTGGCCCACGAGCACAAAGCCCAGCAGCAAAGCACCTGTGTCTGTGGCTCGGGGGGCTGGGCTGGGTCCTGCTGCCAGGGTGCTGGAGCCTGGCTTGTGTCACCTGCCCCAGCAGCGGGGCCACCGGGTCCTGCCAAAGCTCCTTATGAGCTTTCCGAGGCTGGCTGCCACGCGTCCCGCAGCGTCCTCCTGTCCTTTCACCCCGTGCTTCCCCGCTTACATAACCGGCTTAGGTGTTACACGGCCTGCCCCGCTTGCCATGCCTTCAGCACTCCTGCATCACTCGGCCTCTTTGTTCCAATAAATAGCTTTCCAGCCAAGTCACTCCTTAGGTGAGGCTGGAAGTGTTTAGAGGCAGAGGCACCGAGTTTACATTCTTGCCTGTTTTGTTTTGCAGATCTGTTTCATACCTAAATTCACTGGGATTATTTCCTGAAAGTATATGGAGAATAACATTTCTGATTTAAAAAAAAAATCCTGGTAACTTGTGAACCCATAGTGCTTTCTCTGGTCAGAAACTGAAAGTGAAATGGATTTTTTTTAAATTGCTTTATCAGACTGAGAGAAGTGTAGAGATTAGTGGAGCATACACAGAAGGAAGTAAAGCATCTCTCGAGTGTTTTAATGAACTGAGTGGCTATTTTGTTTAGTATGAGTTGTCACTGAACCTTCAGTTTGGCATTTAGGGTTTTAATTTGTTAAATACGAATAAATGAAGCATGGAAATGGAGTTTCTAACTATTCTGGTCCAGTGTAGCTATGCATATATTCTTCAGTCTGTTGGAGGGGTTTGCTCAATCCGTGTTGATATTCCCCAGCTGGGCTTTTCCATGTGAGGTGTTGACAGGTATGAAGGGGGTGTTCCTGACCTTCTGGTGAGACCTCTCCTGGAGCACTGTGTCCAGCTCAGGAACCTTCAGCACAGGCAGGGACATGGACTTGTTGCAGCGAGTCCAGAGGAGGGCCATGAAGATAGTCAGGGGGATGGAGCTCCTCTCCTATGAGGAAAAGCTGAGAGAGTTGGAGTTGTTCAGCCTGGAGAAGGCTCCAAGGAGACCTCATTGCAGTCTTTTAATATGGAGGGGCTTATAAAAAAGAGAAAGGTGACGTGTTTTCAGGGGCCTGTAGTGACAGGACAAGGAGCAATGGTTTCAGACTGAAAGAGGGTAAGTTTAGATTGGACATAAGGAATAAACTTAGTATGAGGGTGGGAGAACCTGGGACAGGTTGCCCAGAATTGTGGATGCTCCATGTCTTGAAGTGCTCAAGGCCAGGTTGGATGGCGCTTTGAGCAACCTGGTCTGGTGTAAGGTGTCCCTGACCATGGCAGGGGGTTGAACTGGATGATCTTTAAAGGTCTCTTCTGACTCAAACCATCATGTGATTATGTGATTATTTCAGTCTGATCTGGTGCCAAAATTTGCGTTTGTTTACTGGCAAGGGCCAATATTTATACTGTACTTTAACAACTGTTGGCACTACTGCTTGATGAAGGTAAGCAAATTCCTCTGTCTGAGCTGAAAAAATCATCTTCAAGTTTAAGACATGAGACCTGCATTATTTTCAGTCAGGGTAAATTTAATGATATTTAATGGACTGGGAGGCAGCAGTAGGAAAAAGGACCATAACCTTTGGAGAAGAGGAAGCCTATAGTGGGCTTTTTTGGGTTTTTTTGGTTTTTTTTTTTTAGTTGCCAAGCAT
Organism: Illadopsis cleaveri; assembly: GCA_013399915.1. Lineage (NCBI taxonomy): Eukaryota > Metazoa > Chordata > Aves > Passeriformes > Timaliidae > Illadopsis > Illadopsis cleaveri. The sequence goes on along the minus strand of VXBB01007110.1, from coordinate 492,207 downwards.
TGCCATTTATCAGGCAGCTCCTCTATCTCTAGTCCATCTTTAGACCTGCTAAGGACTGACTTGAAAGGACTCTCCACCTCATCAGTGCAGGGTGATGTTTGCTGCTCCAAAATGTGTTTCTGCAGCCAGCTGCCTGGCAGAGATGCGAAGTCCCATCAGCTGCCTTTCAGCTTGAATTACTCACTTTTTGGCACAGCAGCAGGCTCTTTTTGGCCCAGTGCATAGTGCCTGGCACAGCAGAAGCAAGATCTTAGCTGCCATTTCTCTGCATCGCAGCAGGAGCCCTTCAGCATCTTGCTTTTGTGTTGGGGCAGCCACTGGCAGGTGTTCCCCCTTGCAGAGCTGGAGCAGTAGGCTTTGCCACTGGTTAACTTTAACTTGTACTTGCCTAAGATGTGCTTTTAGTGAAGAAATGGGAGCTCCCACTGCTTGAATGGATGCTTGAAACCAGGCTACTCATATCAAATGTAGCACGGTCTGGAGTGTGTGCATGTCACAGATTTCTCCTGGAAAGCTGCAGGCTTGGAAATCCTGGCAGTAACAGCAGTATCATGAAATTGGATGTGTTTTAGTGGGGTTATTTGTGGGCAGAGAGTGGTGCTGTTTGTGAGGAGCTCTGTGAGCTTTGCCTGAGGTGCTCCCAGCAGGCCCTGTGATTTTGTGGTGCAGCCTGGAGAAACGTGCTGCTGCAGCTTCCTCCCTGCTGAAAAGAGCAGTGCTGGTGGAGAAGCAGTCACTTTCCATAAAAAAAGTCAATATGGGAGGGTTTATGCACACACAAATTTTATTCAGTGGCATGCTGAAACATTTGTCATGACTCACGTGTCACCAGTGATGGACCATTGGAGTGAGTGCCCAGCTGAGCAGAGCTGTGCCTGGCCAAAGATGCCTGCATGCCCCAGTATACATCCAGATGCCATTATAGCATAGCCCAAAGTTCTGGCAAACTTGAGGTATTTTTGCACAGTTTCTCCCCATCCACTGGCTTGCATGGTGATCCAGTCCAGAGGGACTTTCTGGTTTGCAGAAGATCGTGTTGTGTTGCTCTGTTGTGAATGCTGCTTTAGAGTTAGGGGAAGTGCTAGATACCTGTGGGCCCACCTATGGGTCAGAGCAGCAAAAACACACATCTTTTGATGTAAAAATTCTTCAAAAACAGAAAAAAGTGCTTTTCTCAGCAGCAAATCTCTCACTGACTACAAGAACCATGGATCTGTAAGCATGCATGAATATTTGCTGAACTGCTTCTGCTGCCCCTACAGCAGATCCTGAGGCTCCTCACACTCCAAGGGTGCTACAGCCTGCTTGTAGCATTCAGAGATATTTTCAGGCACCTTTTTCACTGCTCAGTGAGGAGGGATTTTTTTTGCTGTGTTTTCAGAGCAAACTGCCTGATGGTCTTTCCGTTTGTTTCAGCTGTTCCACTGAAGTGTCAGAACTGAATCTCACCCTTTCTGGGGAGAAAAAAAACACCTTTATTTTGAATAAAATGGAAATATATGTGTGTGGTAGACAGATCCTACTGCATAGCAAATAGAGAGTGGTTGTGGTCTCCCCTAGCTGAGGATGTGGTTACGTTTGGTCAGTTGCTTGGCTTTGTACAACCCTGTTCAGCCTTTGTACAACCCTACTGTTTTGTTTTTAAAACAAACAGGCTATTATTCCCTTGTCATTGACTGGATGAGTGATAAAAGTGGTCCTCCTCATTCACCTGACACTGAGAGCTAGAGAAGAAACTGGAAAAATCCTTGTATGACTTGCACTACTAGGTTTTACATGTGGAGATGTTCCACTAAGGTACTGGATCACTTACTTCTTGGCATTATTTTTCCTCTGAGCTCTACATCTCATCCAGTAGACCTTCTCAGCAGATGGATTTTAAAGCTCCAGATTCAGGGGTGCACAGGTAACATACCTGGTGCCATGACATGCCATGACATTTCCATCAGATTGGAAAAAGATCAGGATGTCACTCTGAGAGAGCAGGGTGCCCCTGAGGATGGCAGGAAAACAAAAGGCATGAAACACAGGGTAGTCTGTCCCTGAACAGGGGAGAAGCTGCTCACTGGAAGTGTGGAGGAGAGCCCAGGCAGAGCTGAACACAGATTGACCCAAGGCACTAAGGTCAAAAGGCAAATCCACTTCTTGGAAGAGTTCCCAGTGCAGATAAGGAAACTTGGTGTTGAGATGGTGCGTGCGGTGCCAGGGGTCAGGAGGCTGTCACTGCACTAAGTGCAGGGGAGGATTGCTGTGACATGGGAAAAGGACACTCTGTGTCTGAAAGGAGGCAAGCAGAACCTGATCAGTTAAACCAGGAAAGCCAAGGTTGATGTGGGAGCGATGGCTCTCTATCCCTGTGCATAGCAGAGGGGAAGTTCCAGAGAAGATCATGTTGGGACCAGAGCAAATGTGGTTACCAGCAATGAATACATTTGAGCTCAAGTTAGAAGATGATTTTTTAGCCAGTAGAGGAATGAGGCCTTGACTGGGGTGGTGGGAGCAAAGCCTGGCTGTCTTTTGGGATAAAGCTCAGGAAGAAAGTCAGTGACTGATGCTATATCTGCCATATCAGGGCCTGAAAGTAGTTTTACCGAGAGAAGCAGCTTGTTATCAGGAATATTGAAAACAATGAGTATTGACTGTAGTAAAGTACAAGTATATTAAGACCCATCCACTCTGACATAGCTCTGTACAGAAGCCATCAGGACAAAGCTGAGCAACAAAAGCTAATACAACACTAGGACAGCTTGGGAACAACAAGAAATAGAGAAATAACCGATAATAGCCGTGTTGAATTTTCAGGAACAGTGGCATTCAGCATCTTTGCTTCAGTGCATGCCAGTGGTGGATATGGCTTTCTAGGGCTGACATGTGAGTAGGTCTGCCCCTCTCACTCTTGGCTGCAAATTTAGTGTTGGCATGGGCTGCTTCTTACTACACTTTGCCTTATTTCAGCTCAACAGTCACCTCCTCAGCAGAGTGTTCACTAGATTGCCATGGGCCTGAATTATTAGAGAAAATATGGGAATTTTATAAGAACAGTACATTTACTGAGAGCAGTTTGCTGTCCAGTGAAGCCAGAGCCTAGCAGATAATTGTTACGAGAAGTAGTTTTGACTCTTTTGCTCCTTTGTAAAGCAGGACAGGAGTTGAGAACTTTCTCTCCTAAATTTGGACCAAGTGCAGTTTCAATGGCTGTCTCGGTAGGTCAGTATCACAGATGTCTGTTCCAAACTGGTGGATAATTGCTTTGTGCAAAGCCATTCATGGAATAATTTTTTCTTCCAGGAATGTGAAATTTGCTTATTTGATCCCATTGCAGAGCAAAGCCATTTCTTACTGTAGCAGAAATATGTGCACAACTCAGTTCTTTCTGACCTGCCTATAGCTTTGTTTTTGTTGTGAGAATATGATTCGGAGTATTTTTTTCCACATTGTTTCTTAATCTGTCTAGCCTAATATTTTACAAACCCATGGTTTCCTTCCTTCTCTCTCTTATTTTCTGTTATTAAGTCTTCCAGACCACTGAAAATATCTGAGACGTAAATTTTAGCAATTTTGGCACAGCACAAGTCTTCTTTTGGGTTGTAAGCAATGGGTGCCCTAGCAGACTAAGGACAGGTTGAAAAACAGCAAACATTCTACTTGCTGTGGGCTGATGGTCAGAGTGGAGAACAGGGAAGATGGGTTATTATAACTGAATATATACACTAAAATGGATGGATAACTGATATGGTACTGTACAGAGGAAAGATCTGGATGGTGTTTAGGGTCAGATTCTGTTACATCCAAGCAAAGTAAATATTCCATTGGTATTTCTTAGGAGAGGGATTTTTTTCGTCAATGCCAGTCATTTTTTCATGAGCATTGTTGTCCAACCCTGGCACCCATGTTCCTGGTCTTTGTATGGGACCATGTGAGAGGAAGGAGGAAGGGAAGGGGGGAAGATCCCATGTGGCTGCAGGGATGGGGAGTGTGGAAAGGAGCTGAGGGGGATGGAGCAGATTGAATGTCTCTGTCCATCAGAATAAATGTGCTGCTGCAGCCTCATAGGCCCTACAAGAAAGGGCTAAAAGGTAAATGGGTTTGAGAAATGATGTGATGTTGAAATGGCATTACAAACTGTAAATGTACACTTTGACTTACCTTTTTCAGCAAAAGATGTGCTTGATGGGCAAGTCTGGCTCTGCACCTTTGGTGGCAGACCTGAGAGCCCCGTCTTGAGGTTTTACAAGCTTTTTGTATAGTGGATACCAGTCGCAATGGGACTATGGGCAGCCCAGCCCTCCCCCACTTCCCACCAGCATGTTGGAAACTGCAGCAGAGCAGCAGATTTCCCTAGGAGAGCCCCAACAGCCTTCAACTGGGTCCCAGTCAGACAGGACTTTCTTCCAGCAGCAACTCTTTTGGTCTTCAGCAGAGCTGAGGAGGAGGTTTATTTAAAGCCCTGGTCCTTTCTGTGGAGGAAGTAGGAAGCGCTTCCTCCCTGTAGATCTCTATCCAAAGCTTTTGTCCTCTTTCTTACAGTCCCACCCTGCTTGGAGTCATTCCAAAACCCAGCACGCCAGGGCTGTGTGCTATTGTTCAGCAGGGTCATCCTTTAGCTGTGGCTCCTCTCTTTTTCTAAAACACAGAGTTTGGGCACCAAAATGCTGAAGAGCTCTGTCCTGGGCTAAGGGACGTATAAATGCCCATCTGTATACCCTGCCCCACCATCCCCCTGCAGTTGGAAATGTCAGTTGCAGAGGAAATATGAGGGTCAGCCTTCCTTTGGGAGGCTATTTGATTCTTTCCACTGAGTTTTAGTTGCTTAAAACTTAAAGGAGGTCTCAAAATAGCTCTGACAAGTCATGATCTCTGCAATAGAGGATCAACAAGCTAAAAAAATAGTGTTAACCACAAGAATGCGAGGGCCTAAAATGCTTTTAAGGTACTACTGCTTACTCTCTTCAGAGCAGGGGTGGGGAAATGTGGGATTATTTCTGTTACGCTGCATTTATCTCAGAGCAGTCCCGCAGCAGGATCATGCCTGTGTTTGCAGGGGGAGTAAGAAGAGTCTGAATGACAGGCTTAGTCAGGGGAGAGTGCCATTTGGAGGATTTACCTGGTTCTTCCATGGTCCACACTCGCATCAGCTGAGGAAATAAAACTTCGCCTTCCTCTGGCAGGAACCTCTGCCCCAATGCCAGTGTGACTCCAAACATCTATATCAGTTGTGGAACTGACTTCTCTGACCCTGAGGGTGATGCATTTGCTGGCCTTCCCTTTTCAACATACATAGTGCCAACAAAAAGCTGTTAGCAGGCTTGAAGGCAAAGGGAAGCAGCCTTGCTGTTGTGTGCTGAAAGATGATGTGTGCACACCCCAGGAGAAGGCATCACTTCAGAAACTTTAGATTCCTGCACCATTCTACACCATCAGAGCCCTCCTTTTAACCACTGCTGCAGCCTTTAAACACTTTTTTCCTGTTCCTTTCAAGAGGAAAAAATAAATGATAAATTATTGTGTTGATCTTACGCAAATGTTGCATTTACGGAAAGATCTTGTTGACATGGTTTCTCACACAGGATACCTCCTCCTCCTGCAGAAAAGTTGCTGAAAAGCTTCCAGGGAAATAGATAATGCTATTCTTGGGGAAGGACAATAAAAATTAAAAACCCACAAAAACAAAACAACTCGAACAAAAAACAAACAAACCCCCCAAAACCAAACAAAAACACCAAAACCAAGCAAACGAAATCAACAAGCCAGCCTGATGTGGATCTAATACGGATCGATTTTGTGTGCAAAAGATGCAGGATTTGGTTTAGTAGGGTTTTTTTAGTCCTATTAGAAGTGGAGCAGACTAGTAGTTGATACCAGGTGTAGGTTAGGGTCTTTTCAGAGATCAGAGTGATAAATTAAGAGGTTACAAAATGGCTGAGGTCAGTATCCTGACCACCTGGTGTGGCCATACCCAGGAAAGTTTATCTGTCCGTGGCCTGATGTGTTAAAGCCTTACAGATTAGGTGCTCTTTTAGCATTTGCTAAAATGAACTTCATGAAGATCCTTCCACCTGAGACAGCAATTTTAAGGGAGTATCAGGAGTAGATTTTCTCCCTCATCCTCTTCTCCTCATGTGAACATGGAAGTCCATCTTCCACCTCACTGTTGAGAGAAGGCACATTTCCTGTTTTCACAGTCTAGACCTTCACCGATGCGGCACCAAGGCGGTGGGACAGGATGTGCCCCATACATGGTCTCAGGTCTCAGGTGGAGGTCAACTCTTCTCATCCCACGCCTGTTGGGATGCTTCCTGCTCCAAAACCATCACATCTCCTTCCTGTTCCTATACCCAGTTAGGGAAGATAATACATCCATTTGGCCACTACTGCCATCAATTAGATATATAAATATAAAATTCAGCATGACTTGATTTTCCATTTGTTTCTTACCCAGCCTACTAACAGAGGCTCAGCTCCAGGCAGCCCTCACCCACAGTGCTCAGAAAAGCACATTTGGTGTGGGTATTGCTGGGGATGGAGCCCTGTGGTGGAGGCTAATGAGAAAAGTGATGTCTTGAGTGCAGATTGCATGATTTACTTCCAAGATGATTTGCACTGAAGTGTTAAATGCTACACAGAAATGCCAGAAGAAAGGTCTTTCATAGGGCTGTTCTTGGTACCCCTAAAATTACCACTGTCTCTTCTTTCTCCTCTGATATGGAGCACTCTGTTTCTTGGAGACAGACAGTCATATTGTTCTTCTGCATAATTTATAGTGAATGCACTTAAGAGCAAATCAAACTCTTGAGTGCTCAGGATTAATGGAAGCTGCAAATACTAAATATGTGGGCTGGGACTGGAGGTGTCCTGCCATGCTGCTGCACCAGCCTCCTCTTGCCTTGATCTTGACTGCTGGGGGAGTCCACTCAGTGCTGTCCTTGACAGCTCAGTGAAGGGGTGGTGCCCATTTTTGTTGGGATTTTAGAGGAGTTAGTTACCAAATATGTGGTTTGCTGTTTTCTGGAGATAACTCTCCCATTTTTAGTGATGGAAGCTGAAGTGAGAGGTGAGAAAAGGTATTGCTGTATCCCTGAGCATCATGCATGGCGAGAGGAATGGTCTGTCATATCACTGCTGGTCAAGAGGGCCCATTGTGTCCAGGATCCACCTCACAGGAACACCAGTGCTCTGGCACATCATCCCTGTGATCATTTAGTCTGGAGTTCACACCATCAAGGACTGCCTCGGGCAAAAGCCCATGAGTGCCCTTGCAGGTGGTTGCCTGTGGGGAGCCACCAGCCTGGGTGTGCCTTGGCATGGGCAGTCCTTGCCACCCAGGGAGGACAGCAGGACATTGCAGGACAGCTGGGTGTCCACATCCCAACATAAATGCTGCCATAATCCAGCACAAGGTGCTTGCCATTGTGTTCTCAAGGCACAAAGGCTGCCCTGATAATAACCTGAACACAAACCTTGTGTCATGTTCCTGGTGTGACACTTTGGTCCAGGGTGTGTCTTGGTTCCATGGCTTTCCTGCACAGAATAATAGTTGCTGTAATTTGGCTCCTTGGTTCTAAAAATGATTTTTAAAAAACCAAACAAACCAAACCTGTGAGATTGGTACAGTCACATGCACCAACTTGAGTAATATCCTTAGCTATTCTAGAGCTTGGGCTGATTCCCACCAGCAGATTTGGTCTTCTGCTCCTTGAATTGCTGCATCCAGCTGAACTAGGTTCCTTCCTTATGGTTGGGATGCTGTTCTCATGTAGTTATTTCACTCTCAGTTTTTAATTCACATCTCTGTAAGGAAAAAAATCCAGGGAAGTTAAACTCTAGATTTGCTATTAGATTTGAAATTTGCTATTAGATTTCAGTGCTTTTTTTCCATTCAACAAACAGGAAAATGAAGGTGTGAAACAGTTTGATTACTGCTATTAGTGTTTACCACTGAAGGGGAAATAGAACACTGTTTTGAGAAAAATTTTGGTTTAGTGGAGTGTATTTTTACAAGTTATTTAACTAGTGGCTTTTGTGCTATTTTGAAGTGATGACCTATTAAAAAAAAAAAAAAAAGAAGATACTTTAGAAATCTAGATTAATAAAATCAAGGGATGCATATATATTAGATTTAAAATTTTTGTAACAAAAACAACCTGTGTATTAGTAGTAGAAATTGTTAGCAATAGCTGTGTGGAGGTTGAACATGTTGGTGACAAAGAATCTTTCTCTTTTGGGTGAATTTTTTCCCTCAGTATATCTTACTACTTTTAGTTAATGTTGAATTTTTGTTAGATGTAGCTGGATGACATATCTCCTAAGCCACATTTTGAAGCATCTTTTTGATGCCTTAATTTTTAGCTTTTATATTATATGGATTCTGCAATGCACTAGTATATAACTCTGAACTTCATATAAAGTGTTAGCAAGTTCTCCTCACAGGATAGTTAGACAAAACAATCCTTTTCCAGCCCAAGAACCAAGGACACTGTTGCAGTTTCAGACCCAAAAAGTGTAAACAACAGCAAATCGGGGAGAGCAGTCTGTTAGGATGGGACTTCATAACATGGAGCTGTAATTGGACAATTGACTCCAATATGTAAATGGACCAAAATTTATAAAAGGGTGAAAACTCGTGACCCATCATCCATCTTGGGTGTAGCCACGGCCAGGCTCTTGTACTGCCCAAGGTGTGTCCTTCTAAGGCCTTTTAATAAATACTTTATTCCTTTAACTCTATCTAGCCTCTGTTCTAGGTAGCCTCTCAAGGCATAATTTTCACTAAGGATACGCCTGCTAAAAAATGCTTTTTTAGTTAAATAAAAAGGTTTCTTTTCACTCTTTGAAAGCAAACCCAATTCTCTTCCCTGTTCTGTTTCAAAGTAGCTACCCTGGAATCCCCTTGATTCCTCCAAGCCCCGTATCTCACCATAGTACCTGCAGCAGGGAAAGGGAAGGATGTCAGATCTTTTCCTTGTTTTTATTTAGGCATCATTAACAGTAAGGATGGTCTTGCAGACCATGCCTGAGGGCTGGATATCATTTGTCATTGTTTGGTTAGCTGGTGTCATTGTCCCCAAACTCTCCATCTTCTCCACAGCAGTGGCTCTAATGCTGTGGAATTTGCTCAGGTGCCATTGCCTGGCTCTTGTTACTGCTAGAATTTAACTAATTCTTCTGATATTTAATCTGGGTTCCTTTCTCCCAGGGCTGTGATTATTCTGTAGAGAATTTTTCTGTGATTTACCTTCATCAGTTAAATAAATTCATCATAGGAAATTTCTAAAATCTAATGACAAACCAGCCCAACTGTGCTACTTCTGTGGTTTTAATTATATTAGCAACACAGTGCCTTGTGCTAATTTTTGTCACTTTTCTTCCCTTTTTCTGAGAATGTTCTCTCTGATTTGCCAGTTCCCATCAGGAACCTTCCCCTATCCTGCAGGCCAGCACTCACTGAGTTTTATTAAAAATTATGTATTACAATACTATATTCAGTGAACATGACGTGGGGTTTTCCTCATGCAACCCAACCTTCTCAGAAAAAGACATTGTGCACACATGCTTTCCTTGATCTGCAATATTGTGTAAACAAACTAATTATTTTAAGCCTTGCCAACTTTACACAGCATCTGAAAAAATAGGACTGGCTGCTTCTCCCTTGGTTTTGTTTAAAAAAAAAGGACAAAGGGAGGAGATGAGGAAAATCCACTCATGATTTTCTTTTCCTGTCTGCAATTACAGGCTGCATTACTGCCCAAACTGCTCCCACCCAAATTAACCCAATATCCTAATTTACTTGAAATATTTCTGTGCTTTTCTTACTGCTTTGGGAATATTTGCCCTTTACAGTAATAAGCTCTCCTCCCTGAACTGGAGAATGTCATGGAGAGCTCCCCAAAGAACTGCCACATTTCTGGTCCCAACTCATTTATTACTCATTATCAACAATTCATGAATGTTTGGGGGTAGTTTGTGTTCTTTTGCTTCTTTTCAGTAGGTTGTAACCATACCAACCATGGCAAGCTCTCCTCTGCCGGTGGGGGTCAATGTTGATGGGCACAGTGGGTAGCAATGGGTGTAGCAGGTGTCAGCATCCCCTGGCTCCTCGCTGTGACTCCAGCATCTGGAAAGATCCTGCCACTGTGATCTGCAAATGCCTCTTCACCACACACTTGTGATCCAAATGTAAAATGGTTCTCAGGTTAATTTATTGATGCTCTGTGTCAGTGACTAACTGATTTTTCCCTATAAATCACAAATATAATCCTGAATAAAGTGACTTCAGTAGATGAGAGCAACCTAGACACCTGTAAGTGAATTTATTCTGTTTTAGCCTTTGCAGCTGACTCCATGAAATGAACATGCCAGCATGGAAATATTTGTCTCACATAGCCATTTGCAGGGTTGGAGTATTTGTAATTATATCCTTCTTTGGCAAGGTGGGAGGTAGGTGGTTATTTATAATGGATTTTCATCCCAGACAGGGAATCAGGTTTTCAAGACCACACAGTTTCTCAGTATGTGTTTATAGATAAACTTACACAGTGAGGTGACTCGAGGCCTCTTTACCAATTCACTCCACCTTTTGAAGGACATTCAATGAGCACATGTGAATTGTTAGATTTTTCTGAAACTGAAATGTGGGTGGTACACAGAGTGGTCCTTCCTCTTCACCCACTGTTTTTAATAAACTTCTGAAAAGGATTGAACTTGAAAGTAAGTTGCAAATAAGCAGTATTTCTTATATAAATAAAAGCAGAATTAGTCACTGAAAGTGAAAATTTTAAAAAGACCATTTATTTATTTAGAGTGGTCTTTTCTTCACTTGTCAGGTTTCGTTTTTCTTTCTGTTTCCCCAAAAGCAGCAGCAGAAGCAGTTTCAGCCCCTCTTGACATGGGCCTTTCACATCTCGAACCCTGCAGGGTTAGAATTTTTTGCAGCATTATTGATTAAGGTTTTGCTTTTGTCTCACTGCTTCTATTATTAGATCTTTCAAGAGGTGAAGATACGCCTTTTTGCATTTCAGCCTTTCTCAAAAGGTGTTACTTTTGGCCCCATGTCTGCCGCCTGGGAAAATGACACAGGTGCTGCAGTGGCTGGTATGTGGGTGTCGGCTTTTGCCGCAGGGCAGGAAAGAAGTTCACATGAGTTTACCAGGCAGGACCAGATATCTATAGCAACGTGTTTGTATATCCTGTGCCTTGTCTGTTGCAACACTCGTTGCTTAGGATACTGACATTAAAACATGTAACAAAATCTGCTCTTCACTCTGGAGTTCATTATCTGTCCCAGCCCATGTAACTGCGCATTTCCCCCCCACCAGCTCAGATCAGAACCACTGACCAGCCCTCGGCAAATCATGGTCCAGAGGATGTTGTTATAATCCTGTTTTGCAACCTGTTGCTGCATGATCATTTTTCACCTAAACATTTGTCACTAGCTAAGGTGTCTGGAAACCCATCTCCCTCTTGCATCTTGGTGCATGGGAGCTGGAGGCTTCCTAAACACATCTGTATGTTGGCTGAGATGGTGTGAGCTGGTGCTACTGGTGCACGAAAAGTATTCTCGAGCGTGTGTTCCTGAACTGTGGCAACACAGATCTTTAGTGGCTGAGGCCTATGTTTGGAGTGCCTGTGGGGAGTTTCTTGTGGGGTTTTGTTTGTTTGGCTTGGTTTGTTGTTTGTTTGCGGGGGTTTTGTTTGGGGTTTTATTTGCTTTTTTGTTTATTTTTTGTGTTTTTTTTTAATACAAGGATCAAACTTTTAAAAATAGACCGTCAGTAACAGATCTGATGCTGTAGGTGTTTTAAAAAAACCAAAAAATCTTCCACCCCTGGTGAAATGGTTCTTGCAATTCAGACCAGCCCAGAGCAGTGTTTGATGCCTGGCTTATGCTGTTCGTTTTCTTTGGGCTCCTGCAGTCCTGGAGGCATGTGCTACAGCTTCATGACTGTAGCAGATTTGACACACTTATTCTGCTTTATAAGTGAGCACTGCAAGAGAAATGGTGCTACACTTCTCCCCCGCAAAGCAGATAGCTCAGATAATATGAAGAGTATTTGTTCTGTTTCTCTGTGCACTGTCTTTCTCAGCTGGAAAGCACCTCTGTCCTACAGACAGGCATTTCATCCATTTTCCTCTTTTTATTTGCACTAAATTAGTATCCAAGAGGGTTTGCACAAGGAAATACATCTCTAAGGAGTTATTCTTCCTTTTGCAGCTGTAACTGATTCACTGAGAGGATCCCATCATGAGCTCATTTCAAGGCGGTTTTGCTTTCACAAGGTTTGCAGTAAAAAGCTGGTTTAGTCTCTGGCTTTCTGGGTTACGTGGTCAGAGCACGCTTGTACTGGCTGTAACTGATGGTTGACAGAGAGTTCTTGTGAAAGTGGGATGCACTGAGCTTTGTTAGGAGTATTTCAAATACTTCAGTGCATGGATGCTGACAGCCAGCCCATCTGTTGGTAAAAACACAGAATTGCTACTTTAGCTGTTTCAGACTTTGCTACAGTTACTCACCCCTGTGCTTCATAACCCAATGTGGTTTAACCCCAGTCCCCACTGGGACCAGGAGGAGATTTGGGGCGAAAAAAGGTAAATCTGTGGGTTGAGATAAGAACAGTTTAATAACTGAAATAAAAGAAAATATTATTATAATAATGATGATAACAATTGTAATTAAAAGGGAGATAATAAAAAGAGAGAGAGGTAACATCCAAGAGGAAAAAGGGATGTACAGTACAAATGCTCATCACCTGCTGGCCAGTGCCCAGTGCATCCCTGAGCAATGATCAGCCCCCTGCCCTGAGAATTCCCTCCCAGTTTGTATTCTGAGCATGATAGTATGGAATATCCCATTGTTCTGTTCAGGTCACCTGTCCTGACTATGCTCCCTCCAAATTTCTTGTGCACCTCCTCACTGACAGGGGTGAGCACAGCTCAGCAACAACTAAACCTTCAGCGTGTTATCAACATTATTCTCTAATCCAAAACACGGCGCTGTGCCAGCTGCCAGGAAGAAAATGAACACTACCCCAGCTGAAACTAGGACTCCAGTGTGTGTCTTAGCTTTAGTAAAAGATATTTTTGCTCATTTCCAGGCTTTTGCTATGAGATTATTGCTGATTTTTTGTAAGCCTACAAGGACAGAGGTTACATTCAAGTGGGAGTTCTCTGGCAGCTCAGTTTTGAGCCTGGCTAGAATTAATTAGAATTAGAACAGGCAGCAGCACCACATAATTTTAACAAAAATTTTGGTGTGAAACTGGAACAAAAGTGCGTCTGCATTTCGCCCTGTTTAAGTCTTATGTGGCCCAACGTCTTTCATGAGCAGTGATTGACTTGCTAAGCCCTCAGCTCTGCATTTAGACTACCAAGCTGTTCCTTGTCTGATCACCTCAAGGGCATTCCTGTGATTGTTTTTCTTACTGCTATGATAGTGTCAGATGCTCTGAGGGCTTTTGCTCATTGAGGTAAGCAGGGACAGACCTTGCTGCAGTGTATGGGGCATTGCTTCCCTGTATTTCACCCTGGTGTGATGGGAAATGAGAGAAAGGCAGGCTGTGCTGGAGTTAGGTCTCTGCTAACTGCCATGGGCAATGTTGGGTGCAAGGATGTCTCTCCTGCCTTGCCTTTTACACCCACTGCAACAAGTGGTTCAGCTGGTAAAGGCTCGTTAAAAAAAAAGCAACAAAACAAGAGCCCTAACCGCAGGACTGACCAGAGCATCCCAGCCCTTCTTTCTCCCTGTGATTTCCATTAGCAGCCATCCTCTGAGTGGTCTTGTGGCTAAATCAGCTGCTGAGCCTCTGGAAAGTGATTTGATGAAAGCATTTTATAGCAATCGAATGAAATGTCAGTTGGATGCCAGCAGCAGGGGTTGCTGTCATGATTAATGAGATATTTAGGCATTTCATTTTGAAGGAGCTACCTGCAAACCCAATTTACATCAAAGCTGTTTTTTTCAGATGGGCTTTAATAAATTAATGTTAATGTTGGTTATTTAATTATTCACATCAAATTGGTTACAACTGCAGGATTGCATTTGGGCTGAACACGTTAAGAAGCCTTTCAGAAAGCTCATATGCAAAACAAGGTTGTGTTCAGAGCATTGCACATCTGATGCAAAGCAATGTGGAAGAGGAGGGAGGGTTGAAAAGGTCTGTAATCTTTTGAATGCAAAGATTGCTTGAACATAAAGCTTTTGAAGCTGATATTTAATGAGCATCTCTTCAAATAACAGGATGTATCTACCTCTAGGACAAGTAGTGAAATCTAGTAAGTGGAGTTATTACCTTACCGCTCTGTTGTCTAGGGGTCTCCGTTTTTAAGGGAACATGAATAATAAAGGTATTATAGCAGGAGGAAGAAATGATATTAAGCCTTTTCAAACTTCTTTTGAGTTGAAAGTTTTGCAGTCTTTAACCCTGCGAGTCAATAAAGCTGAAGTAGTTTCTGCTTAAGGCCCAGCTCCTGTGTTAAGTGGACTCTACTGTTCCTCCTGCCCCTCTGCCAGGGAATTCTGAGGCAGTGGTTGATGAAGCAGGGGCTGCTTTTTGACCCAGACACCAGTTCTTACAAAGCACCTGGGAATCACGAAGTGAAGGGGCTCACTGAAGGCTGGAAATTGTAGGCCCCTCCTAACCCAAGGACAGGAACACACTGTTACAATTTCTGCTTTTTAAAAATAAGGACCACATCTGATCCATTATTTGCTCCAAGCTGCTCTTTTCTGAAATTTGACTTCAACAGACTAGAATATTGTGTTTTCTGCCCTGGGCACTGCAAGGGTGACTATCTGGAGCAGAGAAGATTCAAAGATGGAAAGGCAGTGGCAGTAGCCGAGAGTTAGTGCTTTAACTGGAGGGCAGCCTGGTGCTCTCCTAAGGGTGATGCTAGCAGGGACCAGGAGCTGTAGCATCCCTACATATTGAAAGCAAGCAGAGGTATGTCGGGTATGTTGAGAAAGCTCTGCAATATAATGGACAAAAATAAAGCTTTGGAGTTTAAATATTGGCAGCTTTTCTGGAAAACAGAAGAGCCAATGATAACACAGTTGTCTGTTAAGCCCTATGCATGGAACTAACGAGCAGCTGGCTGGGTTTTGTCTCTGAGCATTAAGCCACAGAGCAGGATGTGGATTTTTTACATTGCTGAGGCAGTGCACAGACTAAGTGGAATACAAATAAAACAAGCTTACATTCTGCTGTAGAGCAACTTATTTTTTGCTGACCTTTAGCATTTTAAAATTTTTTTGGGTTCTTATGCATGCTTGGAATTTTTACTCTCTGGGAAGTGCTTAGCTCCTGTTTTTTCTGGTCTCTGCATGCTTTGCAGTTCAGCTCTTGCAGTTTTCAGGTAGTCTGCAGTGTTGGTCTATTACTAACATGTCTTCTGCATTGGCTCTGAACAAACCCAACAGGGACAACAGTCTGTGCAGAGAAATATAATTTATGCAAACCAGTCACAGGGGTTTGGATGTGACTTTGTGCACACTTGTGAATAAACTTCTTGAATTTGGAGAAATACATGCAGCTCAGCCTCTAGATTGTCAGCACAGTTTGATGTGCTTGGTAGTCATGACAGACTGCAAGGGATAAAAGCCAGAAATTATCAAGGTTTTGGTTTTTTCCTGTTGCTGCCTAAGTGCAGATGGACCATCTTTCATTTTGCTGAAGGAACTCTCCTATTGCTGGGCAGTCTCACCTTGTGTGGCACAACGTGGGCGTTGTCAAGAGGGAGGACAGACCCAGCCCTCTCCTGATATCCTGATGAAATCCTGAATTTAAATGCACTTTGGTCCTTGTGGGGGAATATTGAACCTACTGAATAAGCTTCCCTAAAAGTATAAATCCCAGTAAACCTGAAAAGATTTGCTTTGCCAAACATTTGGCTTTAAAAAACCTTATTCTCTGATTCTCTGGGAGGGTTGGAAAGGATGAAATCCCTTGTGCTGGTGCTGCTGTCGCAGTGATCCATCTGCTCCTGCTGCCTCCATGGCCGAGAAAAAGAGGGAGAAGTCTTCTGAAGTGCTGCTGTTGGGCATGGGCTGTGCTGAGCTTACCCTTGCTACCCCCTCCTGTGACCCTCTCGTGCCACAAGCCCACCACACAGCGGGAAGTCCCTATTACTGTGGGGCAAGGGATGCAGGGAGGGAGGAGAAGCTGTGTAAGCCAAAGGGTTTCAAAGAGCATCTGGACAACGCAAACGTGACTGGCACGGAGCCACCTGCCCTTCCTGTCTCTTGTTCAGCTGCATTTACTTTCACTTTTGAATAGATGAATTTTTCTTTTCATCACTGCTGCTGTCCCTGCCCGCTCCCGCTCCGTCATCGCAGCAGATCAGCCTGTGCAGGAATCCAGAGCTGGGCATCACAAGCTATGTGATGGAGGAGTGGGGTTGCAGCAGAGAACCTAAATACTGAGCTCTATTATTTCCCATATAATAAGGATTAATAAGAATAAATATAATTAATATTTCCCAAATACTTCCTCCCTAACTACCTTCCCTTACACAGTATATTAGTCACTAGGGGAGCCTAGAGGGGAGGAAAGGAAGCCAAATTAAATGAGGTCTTTTCCTGGTGATTTATAGCATCCTTTTTCTCCTCTTTACCCCTTGCCCCAGGGGGACCCTCTCTTCCTTGCAGGGTTCTACCTTTCCCCAGCCCTCTCTGCCTAGTGTGGCTGGAGCTCAGGCAGATTTTCTCTTGTTTGCAGCTGCTGAACCCGGACCCAGAAGAGGATGGGGAAGCAGAACAGCAAGCTGCGCCCCGAGGTGCTGCAGGACCTGCGCGAGAACACCGAGTTCACAGACCACGAGCTGCAGGAGTGGTACAAGGGCTTCCTAAAAGATTGCCCCACGGGCCATTTGACTGTAGAAGAGTTTAAAAAAATATATGCAAATTTTTTTCCCTATGGAGATGCGTCGAAGTTTGCGGAGCACGTCTTCCGCACCTTTGACACGAACGGCGACGGGACGATTGACTTTAGGGAATTCATCATCGCCCTGAGCGTCACCTCCCGGGGCAAGCTGGAACAGAAGCTGAAGTGGGCGTTCAGTATGTACGACCTGGATGGCAACGGGTACATCAGCCGTGGGGAAATGCTAGAAATAGTGCAGGTGAGGCACTGGACATCTCATTTGTGTTGCTGTAACCTCTTCACCCTGAGACAGCAGGAGATGAGGGATGAGCTGAGATGGGTCACTCCTGCCCCAGGGAGGTTCTGAGACCATGGTCCCCAAAGGGACCCGTGGTGGGATCTGCAAGATGCAGATGAGGAAAGGGCCTGAGATATGAACAAGGCACTTGTGCAGCTGGCCTGCAGCCAAAGTTCTGCAGCTCTCCCTGGGGGTTTCTTACTGTGATGTTCATGGGATCAAAAAACCCTAAATGCAAATTCTATTGACCTGATTAACCTCAGAATTAATGCTATGAATCTTCAAATCCGAGTCAATGTGAACTCTGGATGAAGGGCTGTAGCATGCCTTTGTTTCCCAAAGCAAGAGGACATGTAGACCACAGGCTGTAGTGGGGCCAGGCAGCGCAGTCCCCTGTGTCCCTGCCCTACATGCTGGCAGGGGTTTGGCCTCAGCAGTGGCTACTTGTCACCCACTGTGCAGCTGAGATGTGTGTCCTGTGCAGTGCAAGGGAGTTATGCATCAGCCAGTGCCCTGACACTTGGTCCTCATGGCTGAGGTGAAATAATTCAGGTGGAAGGCTAGGCCTGCAGACACTCTAAAGCAGTCTTATAAATATATATATTATTCATGTTCTTGTAAGTCTGAAGATGCATTTCCTTACCTATCCACAAAGAAAAACACCCCCTATTGCTGTATATTCATATTCACCATAATCCATGCAACACCCCACAGGCATACCTGTAGCTGGGTGGAGGATGAGAACCAGACAAAGAGGAGATGGCTTAGCCCAGCTGCAGAAGAGAGGGTTGCACACCATTATCTCCTGTATTTTAGCTTAGTCCTGCTCATACGTTAATCTAGACTGACTTTTAGTTAAACTGACCCAACACTTCTTTTGAAGCATGAATGAATACAGGAAAGAAAAATAAAAAAGCTGCAGTCAGACATTCCCATTCATTTCAGTTTATAAACTCCTGCAGCTGCCTGCCAGGGTCAGCTGTCTTTTTTTGTTGCTACAGGCTTAAATTCTTTTTCTCAGTCCCCTGCTTTATCATTTGGGTTGTGTTTTTCTTATATTTCTTTTTCTAACTTTTTTTTTAATGCTCAGGCAATTTACAAAATGGTTTCATCAGTAATGAAAATGCCAGAGGATGAATCCACTCCTGAGAAGCGAACAGACAAGATCTTCAGACAGATGGACACAAACAATGACGGTAGGATTCCCACTGATATCCCTTCCTAAGCTCTAGAAATAGAGGTTTTCTAGCCTGGCCTTGGTA
Organism: Illadopsis cleaveri; assembly: GCA_013399915.1. Lineage (NCBI taxonomy): Eukaryota > Metazoa > Chordata > Aves > Passeriformes > Timaliidae > Illadopsis > Illadopsis cleaveri. The sequence goes on along the minus strand of VXBB01007110.1, from coordinate 473,797 downwards.
GATGTCAGAATTTGGGGAGAGGGGAGAGAGGGTAGGGATGTCCCCACTGGTGCCTCTGGTCTCTGCCTGGCCTTGTTGAGCATCTCTGGTCTATGATAAATAGGGTGAATAAATGAGCAGAGAACAGAGGGTGAATTCTCCTGCTGGAGTGCTGGTATGGGAGCAGTCCTTTGCTGACATTTCATGGGTGAATCTCCTTCTTCAAAAGCCCCTCTGAAATTCCTGTGTCCATTGTCTTTGGGTTATTTTCTCTGGGCACAGCACAAACTTGGCACAAGGTTTTGGCATGTATACATACATGGTCACACACCTCTGTTGCACTAGGAGCATCAGGGGGATGTAGCAGCTCCCAAGGCAGGTTGTGGAGCTCCTTGATAAATTATCTGACAATGTGCCCATCACAACCCCTCCACCTGTGCTGGCTCATTTCCTTAGGTTTGAAAAATACAGGCAAGAAATGATCAATTTCCTCTTCTCATCAGCTTGATGACATATTTCCTCTATTCCCAGTTGAGGTGGAGCTTTTCCCTGGGAATTATCCTGTCAGAAGCTGAGGTAACAACTGCCCACATCAAAGTCAGGAGCTGTGTCCTACTGATGTGCTCAGTGGGAGCAAAGTTTTGATTCTAGCACTGAGATATGGAGACCTGAAAAAATACTATCTTATGTACAGAAAAGGGTTTTTTTAAGAGAATTTTATGGCTGCATTTTGGTGTCTGCTGCTGCAGTCCCCAGGGCAAATTCCTGGCCTTGCTGAAGTCTTTGAGTCCTCAAGTATTTTACCTTTGACTTCAACAAAACTAGCACTTCATCCTCTGGCTTGACATGTGTAGGGCCCTAAAACAACATGATTAAAATATTTTTGGTCTGCAGAAAGTAGCAGTGCATGCAAATGTGTAACAGAGTAGTGGTCCCAAAATCTGATATATATATATATATGCATCCTCTATCTGTTGCACTTTGTTGCTGAAATAAAATCATCTTATTCCTAGTAAAATATCATCCCTGAAAGCCATGCAGTGCCAAGGAATAACATCTGCATGTGTATGTCTGGTGGCTGAAGATGTTTCTTGCCCATCTGACTGTTGGGCATTGCAAATGGATTTTGATTTGGGCTTTGCTTTTAAGTAATACAAGGCAAGGGGCAAACTAATAAATACCCTGATAATTAGGAGACCTCTGCTTTTGTTAAAAACACTTTGGGAACATTCACTTAAAAGCCAGAAATTAGCTTGCCACAGGTTTTTGAGCTTCTGTAATTTCTACAAGAGGAAGGCTTGCTCATTCATGGAATCATAGAACTAGTCACTGGGAGTGTCCCTAAGTGTCACATCTACACGTCTTTTAAATGCCCTGGGCAGTCTGTTCCAATGCTTGACAATCCTTTCGGGGAAGAATTTTTTTCCCAATATCCAATCTAAACCTTCCTTGATGCAACTTGAGGCCATTTCCTCTTGCCCTATTTCTTGTTACTTGGGAGAGGAGTTCTCCCTTTTGTTCAGCCTGTTTTGGGTGCTGGCCACCAGGATCATTCCTCTTCCATCCCCACAACAGGCTGGTAGCGTCCTGGGGCTGGTGCAAACTGGCACAGTGAGCTGGTGCCTCTCTCTTTGGGTGCATGTGGCCAAAAGTGACAGCAGGCACCTCCCAAGTGCAAGATGTTTGTGTGTGGGTCCTGTCTTGAGCACAGCAGTTTGGGATGGGTAAGGATAGCCCTGGGGTGTTGTGTGAGGGTAGGGCAGGGTAGGTGAATGCATGACCTAAATGGGAGATCACTAGAAACAATGTCTGGGATGCAGCAAATGCTTGTCTTTTCCTTTTCATAGGGAAAACGGTTTCATTTTTCATTAATATTGCCATGTCCTATTTCTGCTGTGGTTCTGAGTGCTGGAGCAGGGGAGTATGGTGCTACCTGCCAGGGGGCTGGGTCACCCCACAATGAGGTCTGAAAGACCAGATGGAATATTTCCTCCTTGCTGTACCATGCTGTGCCATGCCATTCCACAGGACTGTTGGGGCCAGGGGACACTGGGGTGGTTGCTTCTTCAGAGATCAATTTTCAGACCCTCAGACTGTTACAAGGTCCATCCAAGTCAGTTCCTCTGCCCTAAACTAAAGATGTATAAACCAGAAGTGCTCAGGAGCAACACACAGCAGCGTGCCCCAGGTGTGGCTTTACTTGTAAAAAATGAAAAACAAAACCCATCGTGTTCCTGTACACCCAGTAGGGCATAGCACTTGGCTTGCAGACTCATGGAATCATGGACTAATTTGGGTTGGAAGGGGCCTTTGAAGGTCATCTAGCCCAACACCCCTGCAGTAAGCAGGGACATCTTGAACTAGATCAGTTTGCTCAAACCCTTCGCCAGCCATGTAGGTGCCAGAGACGCCATGACTGGTCAGCCCTATGTGTCACAAGAAACAAGAGGACAAAATGGGGGTATTTGGAATATTTAGGTTTAAAGTGTTGTAGTAATAGAAGCATCATTTCAAAGCATACGTGTGTTCAGGTACCATACCTTGTGTTCATGTGTCGTGTTATTCATTTAGTCTGGTTCTGAGCAAAAGGCTGCCAAATGGTATTAGAACAGTTGGGGTTTTTTCAGATTTGGGACTGTATTTTTAAATAAAAAAATAACAATTATTATGCTGGATTGTTTTTCAGAAGAAAAATGCATTTGGGCTTAAAGGCTTGAGTAGGATTTAGCTTCCGTGCATTGCACTAAATTCCCCTCGATGCCTTTGCAATAGATTAAATAGATGTTATGTTGCCTGGGTGAGGAGGGATTCTTTGCTACAGCAGTGGTGGCAGGAGCAACTGACTTTTAAAAAATGATTGTCATTTTGGTTTTCCTCCCTGTCAGGTAAACTGTCGCTGGAAGAGTTCATCAAAGGTGCCAAGAGCGATCCCTCCATCGTGCGGTTGTTACAGTGCGACCCCAGTAGCGCGAGTCAATTCTGATAAAAGCGGACAGTGTGCTCAGAGAATCTCGGCTTGTGTCCTTCAAGCTTTGCTCGCAAACGGATGCCTTCTCAACCATCCCTCCACACTCCGCGGATAAGATCCCGTTGCCAGATCGTGTGTGTGTGTACGTGTGTGTGTGTGTGTGTCCGAGCGAACCAGCCCTCGCTCCCCCCACTAACACCAGTGCAGTTCTCCTGCGGCAGCTCCGTTTCTGCTTCCCTGTAATGTTACGATTCACTCTGCACATTTTAAACATTATTCGAAAGGTTTGTTTACATGCAGCTACAAAGAGAGTCCAATGGCTGGTGAGATACCACTTCACTTAGTCCGTGAGAAAGGTGATGTTCCCGTAGTTCCCGAGAAGATGCTAGGTAGGACTTTTACCCAAAATAGCAGATGGTAGATAATTTATTTTGCTTCAGAAATTACTATGTTGAAAAAAAAAAAAAGAAAAAACAAGGGGACTGAATGGAGTAGAAAGTTTAAAAAAAAAAAAGGAAAAAGAAAAAAGGAAAAAAAAAAAAAAGCAGNNAAAAAAAAAAAGGAAAAAGAAAAAAGGAAAAAAAAATAAAGCAGCTTTCCTGGGCATGGTTCCAATTTTCTTTTTGAGGAAAATTGCTTGCACTTATCTAATGGTCTTTACTTTCTTTTAATATATATATAAATTATATATATATGGTGAAGTAAAATTTTAAATATTTAGGTCATCTATTTAAGGCATAAAATAGAATTCAAGCTTTGTTTCTTCTAGTCGTCTGTGATTTATTCAAATCTTGGAGATTGTTTTTTTGTGATATTTATGCATTAGCAAATTGCTGTTCCAAAAGAAATGCATGACTAGCAGTTTGTGGATATTTCACTCTGTTTAATTCCTGAATGCAAATATTTGTTCATTTTTACTGTCAGTCATTCCAGCATTACTGTATTAACAAAAGACCTGAAAGGAGTTCATCCTCATTTTGTATTTCTCAGTGGAGTCCTACTTTCTGGTGGTTGCTGCGTTAAATGGCTTTTGAGTGCCCTGAGGTGACGTGACTGGCACTGCTGTTCTCGACTTGGCTACACCTCCTCCCTTTTGCTGTCAATATGTTAATAGTCTTGTGCATTCCAGTGTTATTTAATATCTGCCTAATGCCAAGAAATATTAATTGAAATAAAAGACTACTTTTCTTGTCACTGCCTGTTTTAGTCTAAGCCATGCACTGAGTTCCTAGCATAAGGTATTTGGGGAAGGGCAAGGATGGCTCCCTGCACATCTCCCAGTCTTGTCTGAGATATGTTGCCTTTTAAGTACATAGGGATTTTGGGAGCTGGCTGTTGTGGCTGGGTTAACACAGTGGTGTTGGTGCCTGTGGGATCCAGCTGCATCCCAGCTGAATCCAGGGTAAAGATTGCAGGAAGGAATTTCTGCTGGATGCAGAGCATCTCAAGGCAATGAAGGAAAAGCTGCTGGCCCTGCTGCGTCACCACAGATTTATAAAATAGAACTCCTGTCAGGTACCAGGTACTTGCTGTTGGACTAACATTTGACACTGGTAGCATGGGAAGCAGTTTTCTCCACATTCATCAGGTCTGCAAGTACCTGCATAAGCCTGCCCTCTCTGCACAATAAAGTGTCAAAAAATTATTTGGCCTGAAGTTAATGTTGGGCATGTAATGAAGGGATTTTTGCTGTGTAGAATGTTCTAGTAGTGGTCACGTGATAATACTTTAATATTAAAAGAAAGAGAGAGAAATGTTTGCAATATCCAACTGGAAATGCACTTAGTCATACTTGGTCTACAATACAAACTTGTATCAGTGCTGCCAAGCCAAAGAGTATGTTCATTTTTTCCCCTGGAAATTCAAATTTGAGCAGTTAAACCAAAGTCCTTTCAACCACAACACCCTGCTGATGAGGCAGCCCTGAAAGGGATGTTAATCAGAAGCCTGCCTGCCTTCCCTGGGCGAGCCCAGCAAAAAAGCCCAACTATTAAAAAAAATGTAATTCCATGGTTGCTGATAGCCTGTCTCCAGCCTGCTTGTGTTCATGCTGTCAGTCTGTCTGCCAGAAGATGCTGGGGTGTTAGATATGCTGCAGATGTTCTTACACTAATGACTCTTCTTGCATGGGCTGGGTCCAAAAGCAATTGTATAGATGTGAATTGGCCACAATGGGCTTTTTCATTTCTGTATCATTTTGAGAGTGTGAAGAAATGTCTTTGGCCTTGTCCTGGAATGGTACCTCTGAGGTGGACCACAACATTTGAATCTTGTTTGTGCATTCTTAAAATGAGTCAGGCATATCTTCAGTCAAGCATTGCATGATATCTTGGGTACCAAAGATGTAAAAACTGTTTTGCTGTAGCATTCGAAAATGCAGCAGTTCTTCTGTCATCACTCATTGGCTCCTCCAAGTGGAAATATTACTGCCTTTTCCTGGCATCTCACTTCTGGCTTACTTTGCTGTCTGCAGTGAATAGCAAGTTTAAGTAGTTTAACAAAGCCCAAACTCTTCTCATTTGGAGAAAAAAAAAATCTCCTTACAGAATCTTCTTTTGACCTTGTTTTTGCATAAAGAAAATGAAAGAATCTAAATTTTAAAGGTTAGAAAGTTCCCATTTCTTTGATATTACAATTTTTTCTCTGAAGTAGGCCAAGGTATCCATGATGGAGTTTGCTGCCTGCCGTGGTCTGACAAGTCCCTGCACAGCTCTGTGCAGACACTGGGATTGTGTTCTGCTTCATCAGACCAAATTTCTTCCATCTTTCCCTTTGTCTCTTTAAACTTTCCAATCCCAGATTTGGGGGTTTTCGGTTGTCCCTCACTGTTTTCATAGCTTTTAAGGAGTTGCTTCTTTTCAGGGCAAGATGATTTCATTTCAGACTGGGACTGGCACAAATTATGGAAGATGCTCCCTGTTGCCTTTCGGAAAGAAGTGAAGGAAGATGCTCAGGAAAGGTGGCCATGCATGGCATCCTGGGGAAAATGAGATGCTCTGAAGCCCAACCAGGCTGAGCTTTTCAAAGGTGGCTTCTGATATGGGGAACCTTTTAATTAAAAGGCCAGCTAAGTACTGGAAAGGGTTTTATCTGCTGCTGCCAAGCAGCTCTCTTAAAATCAGACCTGCTTCAGAGGCTGAGGTTGTGCACCCACAGTTACTGGGTAACTTTGATCATCTTGGCTGTGCTTGAGCAGCTCCTTGGAGGATGTCTCTGCTTTCCTGACTGGTAATGAGGAGTCAGAGGGGAGAACAATTTCCAGGCCCCTTCTCCAGGATGATCATTTGCATGTTGATACAGGCAGAGTTCAAAGCCAATGGAGAAATCAATGAAAAGTTAAGAGAGGTTTACTGCTTGCTGGGCTCCCAGGAATGTCTTTCATAGAGAAACTGTTGTGTAGAGGGGTTAATAATTTGGAAAATGAAGTCCAGGTGATTAATAGAAAACTTCAACTTGTTAAGTGGTTTAAGTGATTTTGTGAACTGTATTTTTAGTCAAAAATGGAGTCAAACTTAGCAAAAGTAGTTTAGCACAAAAAAATCTCACCACTGTGTCCATTTTTACCTCACTTTAATAACCTATGTGATTATTTTCTCGCCATGGAGATATCTAACACTCTGAAAGCTCTGGCTAATTACTACACAAATTCAGGCTTTTCTGTATGAATTGCAGGTCTTGTTAAGCTCATTCATAATGATGTCATTGCTTTTCAGATAAAGTCTGTCTGGTTGCAGCCTAACTCCAGTGTGGTTGAGAGAGGTGCTTGGGTTCAGTCTTAGGTATCTCCCTTGCCAAATTTGAATTGGCCCTTTGTTTTTAAATCAGGCCCTTTGCAAAGTATTTTTAGCATTAGCCTCTGAGTAATAAACTCCTGTGAAGAACAACATGAACATTTCTGCAAGCACGGGGCAGATGGTCTCCATGGATAGTCCTCCATCCATTATGCAGGGCTCTATTCATATTTAAAGGTTAGGAACAGCCATTGACTTTAATGGTCCAGTGGGCAGACTGGCATTTTGAGCTCCCTGTGCTGCACCATGGCAGATACTGTGCTGATGAACCTGATAATTGCTGTTATCTCTTTTGGGAGGAGAGATGCTTTATTGAAAAGAGGGAAAAGGGTGGGAGAGGAAAGCAGAACATCTCTCTGTGTAGGAGCTTTGGAGACGTGCCTGCATCACTGGGAGCAGTGTGCCTGCAAGCAGACCTTATCTGTTGCCCACGTGTACCCAGTGTGGTTTGGATGCGGACACACTTCTGAACACGCTCATATTCACTATGGCTAAAGGGCAACCAGTGCATCACCAGTGGGCCAGGTTAATCCCAGGCTTTCAGCCATGTCACACGAGTCAGAAACCACTGCCAGGAGGAGGCAAGGAACTGTCATGGCAGCTGCCTGGTGTCTTTGGGGATAGATGGGCAAGGTCACAACCACCAGTTGGGTGGGTTATTTTAAGAGCTAGCTGGTTCTTCGTGATGGAGGAACAATTTATCACAAACAAAATCTGTATTGATTGGGCTGTCACTAGAGAGAATTGTCTATCACATGAAGGTGAGAAGCAGGATCCTCTCCTTGTTCCTCTCCACGCACATTCCCACTCCTTGGTGTTTGGTGTTGCTGGGGTCTGGGTGGGTCGGGCTCAGCGCCCTCAAACCCTCCCTGCCTGTGAACTGTAGCTTTCAACACATCTTTAGTGTCTTCTCTACCCTGTACCTGGCACTGGGAGCTGCATCACTAAACCCCTGGGCACTGCCAGCTCACAGCTGTGCTCACAGGGCACCCACCCCAGTATTTTTTACCTTTCCAAAACAATGCAACACTTTGGCAGCTTCCTTTGCCTTAACTTTATTTTTCCTTTGCATAAACTGTTCCATGCAGCAGTATGGGAACTTAGTGCAGAACGCGGGTCACACTCTAAAATCCAAGTTGGTCACAGATATATTACAGCAAATATGACAAATTATATGCTGGGTGAAATTTGCCTCTGCAGTGTCACCCAGGTCATTCTGCAGGAAATGAGGTGTAAGCAAGGGAGCCTGTTTTTCCTGGGCACTTGGCTGTGCCTTCTCTTTCCCAGCACTGGGGATGGGGTTACACTGCAGCAGAGAAGAGGAGCAGGGATAAGTCCTGCCTAAGGGTCCCATTGTGTCAAAGTCATGCACAACATAAACTTTCATTGTTTTTCCCAGGTCAGGACACAGACACCTTTACAGTCACTATTTGCATTTTGCTTTTTGTTTCCGAGTAAGTATTATCCTTAAAGCCTAATGTGGGTATATATATAGAGAGAGAGACAGGACTAAATCCAGACTTTCTTCAGCAACATGTGGAGAAAAGTAGCCTGAGATGAGACCTTATTGCTTTCTACAACTACCTGAAAGGAAGTTGCCAGGTGGGGATGACTAACAAGTAACAGGATGAGAGGAAATGGCCTCAAGTTGCACCAGGGGAGGCTTAGGAATATTAGGAAAAATTTCTTCACTGAAAAGGTAATCAAGCACTGGGGCAGGCTGCCCAGGGAAGTGATTGAGTCATCATCCCTGGATGTATTTAAAGATGTGTAGATGTGGCTGTGGTTTACTGGTGGACCCTATGACCTTATATGTCTTTCCCAACCTAAATTATTGCATAATTCTGTGACTGTGCTGTGGCTGTGCGTGGTTCTGCTTCAGTCATTCCTCGCTCACAAGAGCAGCCATATGTTTCTTCCATGTATTAACGCACCTCTAATCCTTCCTTGACTTGTTTGCATGAGAGGAAGATGCAAACTGTTATGTCCCCCTGATGTCTCCATTGTGGGTACATGCAAGAAGAAACACCTTGTTCCTCCCATGTGGGGTTTGGGTTGTAATCAGTTCTGTGCTGAGCCTGCACCAGCGGTCGTGAGCTCCAAAGGAGGTATCTGGCAGACAGCCTCTCCTTTTCATCTCTGTAGGACCCTTGTTCCTGCTTCTAGGAACTGTTCCACTGCATCTTTGAACTTTCCTACTGCATCTTCACCACGGTGGTGGCTGCAGGGACAGCCCATCCCACACTTCCTGCACATATCCATGAGACTCTGTGCTGGAGATCTGTGGAGCAGGGGTGAGGTGTTCCTCACCCAGGTCTTAAACTAAATATGAATAATGGGCAATAAGAGAAATCAGGTTTGTTTGAAGAAACACTGAAGATGATTTGTTTAAAGATGCCCAGGCTCAGAGGGGAGTGCCAGCTAAGTCACTAGCACATTGGGCATCCCCTCTTAGGGAGAAACAGAATTGAGTTAGGGAGAAACAGAGCTGGTACAGATAATCCTCTGCCTGAAGCTGGAATTTGTCTTCCATTTGGGGTGATTGAGTGCAAGATGTCTTTGCGAATGGTTTTTAAAATGTTTTGGGAACAGCCAGGGGAAATGCCATGTGCTGAGCATCACAGCGTGGAGCTGGGAGCGTCATCCTCTTGGGGACACTGAGCCCTCATTTGCTGCAGCTCCTAAGAGCAGCAGGCTTCCCATCTCCAGCTTCCTCTGGATTGCTGTGGGGGAGCTTTGGCCTCCCTGCTCTGGTGCAAAGGTTCAGATGCAAAGTGGGGGTGGGAGAAGACACCCCTCCTCCCACCAGACCCAGCTGGTGTGAGCAAACACCCCACTTCTGGGGCTGCAGCAATCACTGAACACATGTGTTTTTCCTCTTTATTCTTTTCTCTAATATTTTCCTGGACCGTTTTCAGGGCAAATTCCACTTCTGAGCAGATGCCATGGGCAGCAGGCGCAGTGCTGGCAGCTCATTCCTCAGGGAAAAGGTGAGTGCACCGACTGTGCCTTAATATGCCATTAATGATCAGGAACAAAACAGAAACATTACAGACACTTTCCTTGGAGAAAATAAAATAAACACAGCTAATTTAGATGTTAGTGTTGCACAGACATGGTTATTCCTTTGCTGCTTTTCTTATGATTTATTAATACATGTGAGGCTCATGACAAGCAGGTTTGATGCCTGCTAAAGGACAGAGGCAGTGCCATTGCACATGTGTGGTGACACCAGGGAGCAGGGCTGCCTGCACACTGTGGAGAGTGCTGGTGCTTGAAATGGGTTTCAGGTGCCAGGGTTTAGCCCACACTGCACCATCCTCCATCTCACCAGCATCGTGTGCAGCGATGCCTGAGGGAGCTGCTGCTGCCAGACACCCTGACCATGCTGGAGAAATGTGATCTCTGGGGAAACTGGAAACATAGCTTTGCTATGCCCCACCTGGGTAACCCCGGGGCATAAAGTTAATCGTGTGTAAAAAAATAACTTCACTTTTAAGCAGGAGTGGCTTAAGTGAGCTTTAAAAGCAGCTGTTCAATGCTTCTGAATTACTTGGCAAGGAATTCCAAATCCACTTCTCATTGAGCTGCTAGTGCCTCAGGCATGTCACCACCAGTCCCCTGTGGGACCTGCTGACAGCTGCAGCCCATAGCAGGGCTCCTTAAGCAGCCCCCTCTGGGACTCTAGCTGTCCCATGAGGATCCCAATGTCTTTTGGCATCATGGGCCAAGGTATAAGGGGCCACATTGGCTTAACCTTCAGGACTGCTTACTTGATGAAACTCACCAATTCCAAGTCTGCTCAGACCTTTAATAACTGCCAGCTAGAAACTGTGTGAAAGAAAAACAAAAACAAAAACAAAGACAAAAACAAAAACAAAAAGCAAGAAAAAAAGTCTTTTCCCTTTTTTCCTTTGAGTGTGATGCTTTCCGCTTTCCTGGGGTGTCCATGAGGGAGATGCTGGCCACCCTGGCTGCACCTCCTTCTGGCCCCTCCTGTGCTCACCACATGGTATCCAGATGATGCTCTCCATACAGCAGAGGCCAAGGCCCCCTCAGTTGCTATAGCAACACAAAAAAGAAGCCAGGAGTTTAATTTTTTTTTTTTTTCTTTCAAAGTAAAGCAACTTGCTTGAAACCCCACTTTCTATTTTGGGTGACTTTGCAGCCCCCCATGTTCACCTTCTCTGCACAGTTCACAATGTCCACATTGGGCAGGATGCTTGAAAACAACAAAACATCCCTTCCCAGCAGCATGAGTGGAGCCATTCATGGAGTGGTCTGGTGACCAAGGCAGTGGAAGGGACCCAAGTCTTCTCTTTCTCTTCTCCATTCTAGCAATTGTCTGGCAAAGTTACTGTCAAGGCACTTGTGCTTTCCATTCTCCTGCACTTATTTGGTGGAATTTGGCGTCACCTAGAATACAAGGAAAGGGACAAAGAGCACTGTGAAGGACAATTATGATGAATTTCCATATCTGGTAGCTGATTCTCAAAACAAAGCTCACAGCACCAAGCCTGACAGTTCAAGAAGCATTTGGACAATGCTGTGAAGCACATGGTGTGAGTCTTGGGAATGGTCCTGTGCAAGGCTGGGATTTGGACTCGAGGATCCTTGTGGGTCCCTTCCAACTCAGGATATTCTGTGACTCTACCGTCAATCAGCAAGATTTGTGCTGTTTCTTGCATTTACACCATCATTTTTATAATTTTAGTTCCTTCTATGCCAGCTGCCTTTGTTAGGCTTCTTCCACCCAGCTACAAGTTTCAGTGCTCTTGTGTGACATGTGTTTTTAAACTTCCTTTTCATGCTTGAGCCAGCACCAATTGATGGTAACTCCCCCAGCAGCCCTTGCTTGCTTGCTTTGGGTATCCCACAAGTCCCAGCAAGCCACCTCGCAGCTGAACTTGTGGGCAGGCAGCAGGCACTGGTGGCATCTTGAAAATGTCCATCAGCTGATGCCACCAGCAGTGCCTGAAGCTGATGGCACTGACAGTGGGGTTCCTTACTGCACTGCTTTGTACTCACAAGCACTTTCCTAAAGACAAAGCTAAATGTCCTGCCTCTAGGGTTGCCTTGTTCTTCCCTAGAATGAGCAATTCCCACCTCTGTCCTGAAGTCTGAGTCAGTTCAAAATTTTCACCTCCATCAGCAGCACAACTCTGTCTTAAAGGTTTTTTTCTGAAGCTAGACTGCTGAAGTTGTATTCTTTCCTCAGTAATGTGATTTAAATCACCCTTCAATCACTAGTCATTTCCTCACCTTGTGGCAATAAGGACAAATTAGCCATTTAAATAAGAGAAACATGCTTCTAGGAAATTGGTTCAATTTGGAGCGGGTTTTTGAGAAGCAACTGCCAGGCTTGGATCTGTTGGTTTCTCTGCTATGGGTGTATGAAGGAAAAGGGCATAAGCAGGAAAAATGGCACATTCCCAGGTTGTGCACGACAATGATGCAGAAGGAAAGAGTTTCTGAGTGCTGTAGGGGGGTGCTACCAGAGCACTGTAATCATCTCTGCCTGCATCCTTTCTTCACCTGCACCAGAAGCTCATGGACACAGTGGGTAGATTTTTCTGGTTGGATGGCCCAGCACCCTCGGTAAGTCAGAGATTTCAGTGCCTAATCAAGCCCTGAAAGGTGAGGGAATGTGTCACACCGATGGTACGTAGCCACTCATATTGCTGAACAGCAATGAAATTTACCCTCCAGCTTGCCTCCAGGTCATGCCTTTTCCTTAAAAATAGAGGGAAATTATTTTTAATATGAAAAAGAATTATGTTGGGAGGCGTTAAGACCCAGCTGCAGGGTTTGGCATGGTGGGCTTGCCTCTGGAAACAAAGCTCGAAGTTCACTTGCTCTGCCCATGGGATTGAGAGGATTATTGGTATTTCAGAGATTGGATCACAGCCTTACCAGGCCGGCTGGCCATCTTGGATGACTAATTAGTGATTTGCAATGAGTTGGAGCCCACAGACATACCCTGTTGTGTCCTGGAAGAGAGGATGGAGTTGCACAGTGAGTACCTGGGTAAGCTGAGGTTTCATACAGGTGAGAAGAGCTAAAGTGAATGTATTTGACCCAGGCAGGTTTTTACCTTTATCCATGTGTCTTAAAATAGCAAGCATTTTTAATATTTTTTTCATCCCAGTATAGTGATATTTTACTCTATATGCCACCAGTATGGCACTGAGAAGCCAAGCTATTTAATTTCTTTTCCTTAACCAAAATTTCAACCACTGCTATGGGTGACAGAGACCCAGGCTGAGGAGCTGCTGCCACCTGAAATGCCACAGAAGAGGCTTTCCAGCAGCCTGCTAAAATGAACAGAAAGAAATTGCTTGGATCAGGTGGTAGCCACGTGAGTGCACCCAAAGAACAGAAGGATGAGAGTGTAACCTCTTTCTTCAATCAGTCTCCAGCAAACACAATACCAAATTAATAGCTGGGGTTGTTTTAATCAGTCCAGGGCATGGTCTAAGAAACTCCAAATCAGTAAGCCTCATGTCTGGAAAAGATCAGTAGAAACTATAGCAAAGTACAGGCATTGAAGATGCTAGGATAAATGTGATGTATAAAGGGAAGAGATAAAATGAGCTCCTACAAATGGAAATTGTGCCTGATAAATCTGTGATCTCTGCAGGAATGAAGAGGTAACACATTCTTAAATGGTCTGAAAAGGGAAGGATGGATGGACAGATAAAAATAAAGAAATTTACGGGTGATACAGGATTGCTTAGGATCATTAGAGATTAGGCAAAATATTACAGAAGTTTTTCTCCATATTGATTTTGAGGCAGCAAAGCTACTACCCATTAACTAAAGCTTAGTTATCTAATATTAACTAAAAGAAAAACAGGAGTCTAAAAAACAGTAGTTCTAATCATTCATATACTTTGAGGTCAAAATTTAAATGGTGTTGGGATCACTTTGGGTAGAGGTGTGAAAATATCAGCTCAGTGCTCACCTTACAACAAAAAGAAGCTTTTGGAGGGCCTCACAGTTTAGGATGTTACTGACCTGGGTAAAATGGTTCGCTGGGCATTGCACTCATCATATGGGGTTACACTGGCCTCTAGGACCCACCACCCCTGCTCTGGCACAGCATGTCCCCCCTGTGCAGCCTGTGTGCCCATGTTTTTGTGCCCTTAGCTCTTAGCTTGACAATTTAAACTCTCTACATGGCAGCTGGAACCTGACTAAATCAGTACAGTGTCAGCCATACCCGTGCAGAGCAGTGGCAAGAGGCTTCCCTGCTGCCTAATGCAGGCAGGGAACATTTTGATGAGCCCCTCTTGACCCCGCAGCTAATGCAAGCCAGCAAATCTACCTCGGTAATTTGTGTACCAGGCCTGTACCTTTGGCCCGAGGCTGGAGACGATGTTAAACATCTGCTGCTGGACTCCTGAGGGTGATGTCAATACTCTTTTGTCCTAAGTCTGGTACCGGCTCAGCTGCACCCATTTCTCCCAAAGATAAACTGTACTTACAGTGTGGTATTGCTCACAACAGAAAAAACTCATTAGGTACCAGCAATTCAGCACTTTACACTCATAGTAATAAATAATGACCAGGGTTGCTTTTTTTACTATTTTCAGTTTTTCTTTCCTTTCTTCATTTGTGCCGGTGCACAGGCTCTCAGGAAGAACAGAGGATGGTTGCAGAATGTCTCTGTGCATTACTGGGGACAGTATCAATAAACCAGGGCAGCAGAGATGTGCTCTGGTATCCTCTGCCCAAACAGCATGGTTTTCTGCACTACACAACAGCATGGGAGGAACTCATGGCCTCTCCCAGGCATGTCTTGGGGTGCATGCAAGGACACACCCAGATTAAGCTGTCCAGCCCTGGGTAAGGGGTGACCTCCACCTTCCACATGCAATAGGCACTGTAAGACATCTGTCTCCAACCTTTCTTGAGCCACGAGTGTTCCTTGAGTCTGGTCAGAAGTGCAGGGAGCTGGGCACAGCTGGACCCATCTCCTGCAGAGGTTTTTAGGGAACCCTCACGCTACCAGCCTGCCCTTATCTCCCATCAGCTGCAGACACTTCAGGGAGTCTCCGTTGTGTCCCACAAACCCCTGGACTTGGTGGCATTGGGCAGAAGAATGCTGGGAGCTGCTGGCAGCCCACCCGGAGGGATGCACCCTGGGCAGGGTGTACTGGGCCTCTCTGCTCTGACCTCTTCCATCTTCACCATCGTTCCTCGAGTTCAAAAGCCAAACATTTAAGGAGTTATGTTTTCCCTACAAGCCCTGTTTCCTTCTCAGCTTGCCTCAGTGCCAGTCAATTTATTTGCTGGTAAAAAAGAAATTTCCTCTCTTCTCCCAAAAATGCAGTGTGCGGGCAGTAACCACAGCCTCGGGAAGGTTCTGGAGCTGAAGGCCCTGTGCTGCTGAGGAGCAGGTGCAACAGCCGGACTCGCAGTTTTGGGATGGATAGCGCGGGCTGCTGCTGCCATCTAGCCATGATACTGCTCAGCCCTCACCCACGCCATCCTTTGGCTATGTTCTGCACACATCACAGCTTTTCTGCAGCTTTCCTCTTCTGAGCCACCAAGAGAAGGTATCTTTTAAGGTCTCTTGGTTTAGTCCACCCTTTCCAAGAGTGAAGCCGTAGCGGCTGCAGGGCCGTCGCTCTGCCCTGCTCCCCACAGGCTCTGCGTATCGCATCCTTCCTCCCTGAGATTCACCTGGGGGAGGACCCACCCCGTGACTCGGTGCTGACACGGTTATTGCATCCAGCTGCTCCCCCATTACCTGTCCTAAGGACACCATCAGTGTCCTAAACCAGAGGCTGGGAATGGGTCTCAGTTTTTGAAGCCATTTTCTCCCTCCAATGTCTGTAGCCCTTCCAGGAGGAGAAGCAAACAGCAATCAGCACATTCAGTTGGGGACACAGGAAAACTGCTTTAGGAGGGTGAGAGGCCACCCTATAAGGATCAAGGCTCCTGGGTGAGGAATCTTCTTCATGCTATGGAGCAGGATGAGACTCTTCCCTTTGTTCCAACAGTGACACTGTGCCTTTGGTTTAACATCCATTACCAGTTCTTCCCTGCCACTTTTTCATTTATTTTGAGGCCGGAGTGGGTCCTGTCCCTTCAGCAGCTCCTCAGGCTGCTGCCCAGTTTAGAGCCATTTTAGCCCTGGAGCACAAGCCCTCACCAAGCAGAGCCCCATAGAGGGGCAGGCAGCCAAGGAGCCGGCAGGGTTGGCAAACCCCATTGCTGAATTGAGGGAACTGTGCTGCAGGGCTCATCCACATGGACCTGCCAGACCCACTAGGGAGCAGGGTGATGACAAGCACATTGGGATTGGAAGGGACTTCAGGAGGTCTCTAGCTGAGGCTCCTGCTCCAAGCAGGATCAATTGCAAGATCAGCTCTGGGCTGCTCAAGACCTTGATTTGTCAGGTCTCAAAAGTCTCCAGAGAGCCTGGCCAACCCCAATAGTCCTGGTTGTCCCCATGAATCAAATTTCTCCTTGCATCCAGCCTGACTCCCAGGTTTCAGCTTGTGTCCACTGGCACTTGATACTAGATCAGCAATCCTGCAAAGATGCTCTACTGAAGGCAGCATAAATCAGTTCCATGCACTTAGTCAAAAAACCACTCCAAAAACTATTACAACAGCAAACCTAAATTAACCCCAGCAAGAGAGAAGAATAAAAAACATCACAGAAATAGCAACTGAAAGAACCAAGCCTCAGACTGGGCTCCAAGCAGGAAACTGGAAGCTGACAGGATATTTGAGGTAACAGCCTTAATAAATAATTAAAGAAACCTCAGCTCTTTTTGAAGTTTTCTGTGTATTAAAACCCTCACATCCTCTGTTTCCATCTCTGAATGGATGGGATGAGAGCTTTGGTTGCGGGGTTTTTTTTGAGCTGTGCAACAGCTTAATTATTACTTTGTACATACTTTTTCCCTGTACTTTCTTATTTGCATTTGTTCACTCTAATAACATCTCTCTCATGCTGTGGTCTAACATCGGGAGTGTGGGATTCATTTGAAAACTTTCCATTTCACTCCTTTCCTCCTCTTGCCCTGGCTCTCACCGACAAAGTTTCTTGGATGCATTTTTTTTTGAGCTGAGCTCCATCTTGTGGGCTTTTGTTTGGCTAATTAGTCACCACATCCTTATCTCTGGGAGGATCTCCCTTGGCTCCGGTCAGAGGAACGTCTCCCTGCTTTGCTTGCCGTCAGGTATAATCATAGAATCAATCAGAGTTAGAGAATGGCTTGGGTTGGAATGGACCCTTAAAGACCAATTACTTCCCACGCCCTGCCCCTAGAAAGGACACCTTTCCTCTAGACCATGCTGCCCAAATAACCTACTGGGAAATGAAACCCAGATGGAAGAAGACAGTGAGTCCCATAGCACCTGACTTGTGAGGAGTTTGGGAGCCATTCCAGTGGGGGGCAGGAGAAATCTCCCTCCCCTGAATCAGCAGTCTCTGGCAAGATGGATTTTTCTTTTGCTTTTCACTTCAATCAGATGCTTTAATTGTTTAATGCATGCTTTGACTGCAGAGAAGTGGGACAACCATTGCTGAGAAATATTTATTGAACTCTTAACAGTGAAATGCTGTTGCTACTGATGAACTACTGATGAGTAAATGAAGTTCTTAAGAAGGATTTTTTAAAAATTTAACAATGCAATAGATTATTTTCTTCTTATCCTCACAGTAATGGCAGCAGCACTTCTGTTCTTACTGAAAATTGCATCCATGTTATCCTGTTCCAAGCATTTCAATCCTATGCTTTGCAAGATTGCCAGTATCTTCTTTTTCAGCTAGTGATCTCAGTAGCCAAATATAAAAGGTGGTGCTTAAGCCAACTGAATGTCAAAATCCTGTTCTCACACAGTAGGGAACTGCAGTCTCAGGGTAGGTTAACTAATACCTGTAAAGTATTTTGGGAATTCTTTGTACTGAGCTGCTACAGCTGCCCTTTCTCAGCTCCTGACTGAGAAACTCAGGGCTTGCTGAGTTCTCAAGGTACTCTGAGCCTCCTCATCCCTAGCAATGGTAAGCTGTTGGTAGCAACCCCACTGGGAGCTCTGGTCTCTGCATCACTGTCCTGAAAGTGTCACTCCCTTCCTGAATTGCTGCACAGCCTTACTGTCCTCTGGCTGCTCTCTGAACTGGAACATGGCAGTTGGCTCTGTACCACAAAAGCAGGGTGAACCAATTAGTCCTTTGCAAAGCACTTTGAGAGCATGAACTGAAGAGACTCTGACTGGAAGGCACTTCTTTTTTGTGGGAATATTGTGGGTAAGACTGGGACCAGCTCCCTAAAATGAGTGAGAAAAAGAAGGGTTGGATTCAGCATGCTAATGCTTTTGTCTTCAGGCAAAGACTAACACAGAGGGAAATTGTTGCTGCAGTGTAAGCATCAAGAAACACATGCAAATAAGGGTCTAATATTTACTGGACTGTAGCAATGCTTGCAAGACTACATGGACACACAAGACTGCAGTGTGCTCTTTTGAGGGACCTCCCTTTATTTGCCAGTGATTTCCCTGAAATGCTTGTGGCTTCTTCATGCTGAAGTGGAGGAGACTCAAGGGGCCATTGTTGTTCATGCCCAAAGTGCTCACCTTCACCCTCAGACTCACCATGCAAAGGGCAACATCATCTTGGTGGCTGTGCCCCTCTGGGTGCTCATCATCAGATTTCCAAAAGTGGCACCACCGTGGCTGAATTGCTCTAAACACCTTCTGTACTGAGAACTACAAAACCAACTGAAGAGCAAGAGCAAAGCTTGCCAAAACCTAAGTCCCAGTCCCAATATATGCTCCCTACTCTCAAGGTATTTTTAGGGTTGTCAAATACAGTGTTTTAATGATGTTAAGACAAATTTGAATTGCAGACATTTGACATGGGTACTGAAACCAGACCATGGCCATGGAGATACCAACTCCCTTCAAACTGTAAAGAAAATCAGGTGATGGAATCAAAACCAGGGACACTCTCCAAAGCAAGTCACTCTCACTTCTTTTGGTATCGATCGGTGCTTCTTTCAAGAGCAAATGAAAAATAATAATTATTGCAATGATTGATATCTTTCTTTTTGTCAATTAAATAATATTCATTTAAGCTCCTCTTGCAATACTTGTGGATAATGATTTTTTTTACTTTTTTTTTTATGGAAGAGGGTTGGTTTTGATCTGGAAATCTTACTGCAAATTGATGCTGTGTTTAGCTATAAAACACCTATTTAAAGGATAGTAACTTCTGGGGATGAGGTCTGTGGCAGAAGAGCTCCCACCAGCTCCAGGTTTGTTTCTGCTCTTGCAGGTAGAGTTAGGGGTTCCTGCTCAGTGCTGCTCCCAGCTCTGGGTTTCTCTGCTGGCGAAAGTGAGGTGGAATAATTGACTCTGCCACGGCAAATGGTGCACTGACACTTTGTCTGCAAGGCCTATATGGGAGCCTGATGACAACAGCTTAGAAAGTAAAACATGAGTTAAATGGTCATGCAGTAAGACAAAGGGTCTCTGCCCCACGGTACACTGCCACCAGCAACTTCCCCTTGTCCCTTACTTCCTTTCATTGTCAGTATTCTCCAATCTTTCCTAAAACATTTCCACCTTTGATTTTCCATCCTCTGCATGTAATTCCAAAGGAAAAGTGTTTCTCAGCTTTTTTTTGTATATGAAACAACCTTTACACCAAAGAATGTCAGCTGAACTCCAGTACACGACATGTATGGCTATATGGGGACTAAACATAAGGTCTCAGCTAAGACCTCAGGTTAGATCTCAAGTGTCTTTACTATTCAGAAAAGAGAAATGGGGTGATGAGAAGCCATCTCAGGCAGATGTCTTGGTATTTTCCTCAGATATTACTTTCTTTTTACACGTGTGATCCCAAGAGAATCAACATCACCATCAGTGGTGGCAGCGAGTGGAGCAAGTACCAGCGACATTTGGAGCAGGGATGCCACAGCCCCTGCTAATGTGCCAGCAAAGCCCACAGTGAGACAGAGCACCATACAGAGGCAAGGCTAGCAAGGAGCAAGCTGAAAGGCACAGGCTATTCTTGGCTCCAACTTTAATATTTGTTGAGATAATTTTGTCAGACAGATGCAGCTGATCTCAATTTTTCTGGCATTCAGCTCCTCCCTTCCTCCTGTATCAGACAAGCTTACCCCAGGGAGAAATAATTCAGACATGCAGTTAGAACAACTGGATTTGATCAATAAACACAGCAAAACAGAGCAAAGGCCTTAACGTCCCAAAAGGCCATCAAGGGGAGGTCAAACTAAACCATATGAGCTCACTGCTTACTTTGCTACATCTTTGCTGTCCTCCATGGTCCTCACTCCAGATAACAGTAATAAACAAATTTCCCTACTGTGGATTGTAGGGAATACCCACAGTCACCCTATGACCAAATGCTGTCGCTTGGGTTATTTTAAAATCAATTAACAAATGAGCAACTAAGATTCCACAGAAGCCAGGCAGCTGTGAGATGAAGTATCCCAAAGCACAGAACATCTGTTCAGCATAACCTGAGAAAGTTAAGTCTTGCTTAAAGACACACCAGCATTACTGTAAACACTTATTACTCCCAGAAAGTACTGAAGTCCCTTGGCAAAATCCATTGGGATTTTTTTACTCAGAAGATGCTCCAGATCAGCCATTTTTAAACACTTGACACACTTGTTAGACATGGATTAGAGACCATCAGCCAAGTCCATGACATACCTGCTGTAGGAGAGAAAGGTAAAGAACTACAGTCAGCTACATCTCTTTTTGGGAGCATATTTATCAAAATGCTGGTTAGCATGGTTCCACAGTCCTGGCCTTCACTAGAGATGTAAGTTTAGGATTCTTGACACAAAACCCAGTGAAATAGCTAAAATAACCAGTCAAGTTAAATGCGGATGAAGAAATTAATTAGCACCCTATCAACTTCCTCTCAGTGAAGCTCACTAATTAGTTTCCATAAGTGATTGCCTTCAAATTACCTGCTGGAGATGGTGTCCACTGGCTGTGAGTAGGGGAAGGCAGACTGTGCTACTTGCCCAGCAGAACACCAGGGGCTAGTGCAGGTATCACATAAAGTCTCACTACAGATTAACTCCCTTCTGACTCAAAACAGCCCCAGCCTTCAAATAGGCACTTGGAAAAAGCAGCTACATATTTTAGATAACTGCAGCTTCTCAGAGTATATTTTCTGCATACCTGTTCAAATGTACTTAGCTCTGGCAGAGCAAGATTTAGATGTGAAATTGTTACAGTATTAACATTCAGTTACCATTTACTGCCTCTTTACATGGCAGAATCATATAAGTTTCCAGTTGAATTTGGAGAAGCTAAAGGAAACCCTGGTTTGGATGCAGCGAGTTTCTGTGAGATTAAGGCTGTGGCTCCATTATGTGTATGTACTGAAGTTTGTCATATGCATAAGAATAAAGGCAAGTGATATTTCAATCACAAGCTTGAAGGTGGGAATAAAGCAAATTTAAAAAGTCCCCTGGGACACTTCAAGAGACTCAGGAATGAGTTACCATCACTCTTGTTTACCTTACTAGTTCAGCTAATGGAGAGTTTCTGCTGGAAGCACAGAATGGAGGTTAATCATTGCCTTTCAGAGCTGTTTGTACAAAAACAGCTTTATTTCTCATCTTCCTAGAGCCACTGTTTCTATCAGCAATGCCAACCTTTGGACAACCCTCCAAATTTCAACACTCACTCCAGGTAAACTTAAGCTTTATCTATTTACTTAATACATTTAGATCTTTCTCTTTACACATCAGGCATTTGCTATGGCATGCCTGCAGTCCAGGACCTTCTGCCAAATAGATCAAATCTAGCTCTAGGACCAATTAGTTTGCCAGAAACATTTTCTAATTTTAGTGCAAAAAGTGGCAGCAAACTGGCATAGGTTGAATATATGTCAGAATACTTGGCTTCAGTAAGCAGACTATTTTATCACCAACACCCTCTGTATTAGTATTTACTCCTTAGTGTCATTTATCACACTTCATCCAAAGTCAGAAGGGTAGCATGTCTTTCCATAACATTTTCCACAGACTTCTAATAAGCCTTTAATTTTGCACATACAAAAGATGTTCTTTTACACTTTTATACTAAAGCCCTAGGCAACACAGGTCAGAGAGTCTGTCAGCCACACAGTTTCAGCTTCCTGGGTTTTCCTGTAACGTATTTTAGTTCTCACACACACAACAAGCAGAGTGCCAGTCATGGAGCCTGTGCTGTATTCTCTTATTAATGACCAGATGTTTACAAATAGCCACCAGTACTGGCCATGGCACTTGTAGACTAACTTGCAGAAAACCAGCACTGCACTGAACTTGCAATATGCAACCTGTTACACACATGTTCAGTAGTGAAAAACGAACGTGAATTTGCAAGAATTCACACAGTATTCAATTTGTTGACAGTCAACCTTCTTCTAATCACATATGAAAAAAGACAATTCAGTTTCCCTGCCCATTGAGGGTTTCCTTCACTTCAGCTGGGAAGGCAAGGGTAAGGGAGATCCATTTATTAGTAAGTTCTGGGCTTGCAGCATCTGGTCTGCCCTCATATATAAGAGCCATCCATGACACATTAATTTTCTACAGATTAATGAAACACAGGACCAGTTATTTCAATATACTTTATTTTAAAACAGGTAGGTCACAAAGCACTAAGCTTAGCCCATTCTGCCATACACAAGCTACAAATACTTGTTTGACAGTTGAGGGTCAGTCTTTAGTAGCATACATGAAAAGTGAATAAAAATCCATATAAAACAATATTCAAATAGTTTCCATAGGAACACAGATAATTGTGACCCATCTCCTAGTCATTTTTCTTGCATTTATGCCAAACCTAAATGTTAAAAAAACACTTAAAAATTCTACCAAGAATTAAGTTAACAGTCCCCCAAATGCCCTAAATTCAATGACTAATCTTGCACTTAGTTACTAAATATTACCTATACATTAATACTAGCTGAAGCACAAGTTGCTGGATGTTCAATTCCACTTTCCCAGGCACAAGAGACTGGCAGACTAGCAACATCCTGCTCCTCCACCTCAGCTAGGAATCCTTGCTCCTTGATCTGCTCCATTAGTTGCCTAGAAAGAAGAAAAAAAAAAAATAGTGAGTCAAAAACTGTTTCACTGCAATCTACCTAAAAATGTAAGGTAAAACATTTTTTTAATTGCCAGTGAGTATGAAATGAACTCTTTATGCATCACCTGCAATCCAGACATTATTATCATAGGGGGAAAAATAAAATAAAAGCAGAATCCCTGCAGGTCACTTGTGGCTGGCTAGACTTTAGGGTAAGTGCCAATATCAAGCTGATTTTACCATTTCTGTGTAGGATTTAGATCTGCAAAGATGCATCTATATACACCTGTAGCTACATCTGTATACCCCATGCTATACAGATTTACTGACTTAGTGCTCAATAGTTCAGAATTTCAGATGTGAAAATCCCTGACAACTTGACTGGCACTTATCCCACACCCTCATATTACTGCGTAACTTGAATCAAGAAAAAGTATGGGCAACAGACTAGGAATGTAAGAGAGCTGACCAGACCAGTAAGAACCATGAAACTCCTTCCATACTCAGACAATGAGTTGTACTAAAAGACAACCTCAGAAGAACTTCAGTTGACTGAGTTTTTGGACCTAGTTCATAAATTCATAGAATGGTTTGGGTTGGAAGGGAACCTTGAAGTTTTAGTTCTACCTGTCCCCAACATGGGTAGGGATACCTTCAACTAGACCAAGTTGCTCAGAGACACATCCAGCCTGACCTTGAACACCTCCAGGGATGGGACGTATCTTTCAATTGGAAGCCATTATCCCTTATCCTGTCACTATGTGCTTTTGCAAACAGTCTTGCCCCATCTTTCCTGTAAGTCCCCCTCAAGTATGAGAAGGCTGCAATAAGGTCACCCCAAGGCCTTCTCCAGGCTAAACAAATCCAGTTCTCTCAGTCTTTCCTCACAGCAGAGGTGCTCCATCCCTCTGATCAACTTGGTGGCCTCCTCTGAACTCATTCCAACAGGTCCATGTCCTTCCTGTGCTGGGATCCCAGAGCTGATGCAGCCCTGCAGGTGGGCTCTCACCAGAGCAGAGGGGCAGAATCCCCTCCCTCACCTCTGCCCATGCTGCTTTGGATGAGAAGTCCACTGAGACGGACTTGGGGTGCTGGTGGGTGAGAGGCAGGACACATTTGGCTTTCTGGGCTGCAAGGGCACATGGCTGGGTCATGTCCAGCCTCTCACCCACAGCACCCCCAAGTCCTTCTCAGCCAGGCTGCTCTGGATCTCTTCATCTCCCAGCCTGGATTCATACCAGGGGTTGACCTCATCCAGGTGCAGCACCTTGCATTTGGTCTTGTTAAACCTCATGAGATTCCCACAGTCCCACTTCTCAAGACTGTCCAGGTGAATCAGGTGTGGGGTGGCATACCATCCCTCAGATGTGTCAACAGCAACACTCAGCTTGGTATCATCTTATAGTTCTAGTTATCTTAGGTATGCAAGGCAAACAGTTGTGCCACTGCATGGCTCCTCACTTATTACTAGTTTTTACTTAGACATGTGTAATTATTTTGTCCTTTATCTTTCACAGTTTCTAGCCACAAATTTAGCCGTACACCTTTACACTATTTGGATGACATTCCAAAAGACCTTGCCCAACCTAGCAAGATCTGCACCATAATCTCATTGATGCATGCCTCTCAGTTGGGAGCCAGCCTTTATCACAGGATTCTCTTGCCAAAACAGAAAACATACATAGGGCTGAAAGAGGGCTGTGCTGTGGCCTTGGATGACAGTTATGTTTGCATAATTAAGCTCAGCATGCGTCAGACCAAGTATTAAATTTCAACAGCAACCTAGTGATACAGTGAAAAAGCTAATTATTCTCCTGCAGAGCCATATTTAGTTCAATTAGACACAGTTTTGGAATGTTAAGGGATGTCTAAAAGCTTCATGTGTTTTGAAAAATGCTTCAATTGACCTGAGGTTTCACTAAGGTAAAGAAACAATAAAAGTCCTGCTTATACCGACAGGGTTAGTAGAAAAATAGAGGCAGTTTCCTCTTACTTTTATGTCAGGAATTCCCCTGAACTTAAAGATTTTCAATAAATTCAAACATAACCCAATAGCAGAGCTCATCATGCTTTAGGGTAACACTTCTGCCCAAAAACCCTCTGCCGGGTGAGNATTCATAGAATGGTTTGGGTTGGAAGGGAACCTTGAAGTTTTAGTTCTACCTGCCCCCAACATGGGTAGGGACACCTTCAACTAGACCAAGTTGCTCAGAGACACATTCAGCCTGACCTTGAACACCTCCAGGGATGGGACATATCTTTCAATTGGAAGCCATTATCCCTTATCCTGTCACTATGTGCTTTTGCAAACNTCTTGTTAAACCTCATGAGATTCCCACAGTCCCACTTCTCAAGACTGTCCAGGTGAATCAGGTGTGGGGTGGCATACCATCCCTCAGATGTGTCAACAGCAACACTCAGCTTGGTATCATCTTATAGTTCTAGTTATCTTAGGTATGCAAGGCAAACAGTTGTGCCACTGCATGGCTCCTCACTTATTACTAGTTTTTACTTAGACATGTGTAATTATTTTGTCCTTTATCTTTCACAGTTTCTAGCCACAAATTTAGCCGTACACCTTTACACTATTTGGATGACATTCCAAAAGACCTTGCCCAACCTAGCAAGATCTGCACCATAATCTCATTGATGCATGCCTCTCAGTTGAGAGCCAGCCTTTATCACAGGATTCTCTTGCCAAAACAGAAAACATACATAGGGCTGAAAGAGGGCTGTGCTGTGGCCTTGGATGACAGTTATGTTTGCATAATTAAGCTCAGCATGCGTCAGACCAAGTATTAAATTTCAACAGCAACCTAGTGATACAGTGAAAAAGCTAATTATTCTCCTGCAGAGCCATATTTAGTTCAATTAGACACAGTTTTGGAATGTTAAGGGATGTCTAAAAGCTTCATGTGTTTTGAAAAATGCTTCAATTGACCTGAGGTTTCACTAAGGTAAAGAAACAATAAAAGTCCTGCTTATACCGACAGGGTTAGTAGAAAAATAGAGGCAGTTTCCTCTTACTTTTATGTCAGGAATTCCCCTGAACTTAAAGATTTTCAATAAATTCAAACATAACCCAATAGCAGAGCTCATCATGCTTTAGGGTAACACTTCTGCCCAAAAACCCTCTGCCGGGTGAGCAGGTGGATACCAGTAGAGAGGTAAGGGCTTCCTGCTACAGGAAAGCCCACTTTAACAGAAGGTGCAATCTGTGTTGCACTGCAGAGCACCCAGGTTACTTTAAACTGCTGTTTAAGTTGCAGTTTCACAGTATCCTTGCACTTTAAAGGTAGTCCTGCTTTCTTTGCTTACCTGTTTAATAACTTCCCATGGAGATCTAGCACTCTGCACTGAGCACTGAGCCAGAGCTCAACCTAAACCAAGGAATAGCTCTCAAACAAAGATCATACTGTGAGGCAACACTGTTGCATGTCCCTGCACCAGGATTTAGTAAGCTACTAATTCAGAAGACAATATATTATTACTGTGATTAACTGGTCTCTGAACACTAGTCACAAAAGCTAAACGTAAAGAATTCATAATGATTCTCTATGTTGTGCAACAGTGAAAATACTAGCCAGAATCCAGATTAATGAAGACTCCAAACATTACACCCCTTTAAAAACTTCTCTCCTATAACTGTGTAAAACAGAGAAAAGCAATTAGTAGCATCAGCATTTTTCTAACCACACAGCAAAAACCTTCAGACGTACTGCCTTCTTCCACACCAGGAGGTTTTACAAGAGCTGTGGGACCAAAACTACCCCTGCTTGTCATATCAGCTGATATGAGCTACTTATTACAGTGATCTCAGAAGTATAGATGGATCAAAATATTTAGTTACTAACCATGCTGGTCTTGACATCACATAGTGTATTGTTGGCCTCTGGAATCCATTGAAAGTAGAAGCTGCTGCAACAGTATAGGCACCCATGTTTTCAAACAGGATCCAGTCACCAACTTGCAGCTCTGGCATATTAAATCGCTCCACAATCCGATCTAAGCCATCACAGGTTGGTCCCCAAATGCTGCAGGAGTAGCAGCTGTCATCTGGCTTAGGCCGCTAAAGAAGAGAGTGCAGTTTAATTATTTGACTATCAAAACAGAGCTTCCAGAAGTAATATCATAGTGTAACATTCCACCTCTGAAGAAAAGGAAGAGCTGCTTGCAGGTTCTTCTTCACTTCTGGCTTTGAGTTAATTCCACTGCATGCTTCATAAGTTAAATGCCAAAGTTTGGCAACATGAAGGGAGCAGTGAACTGAGAGGTGACTGCTGTGACAAGGATTCTCCTACACCCGTGATATGTGACTAGGATGTGATACTTCTGAACAGGCATACCTTTTGCAGGACTGGCTTAACATGTGCATGATCATACAAGATGCAGTTGAATGATCCATAGACCCCATCATTCACATAGTACATAAGAGTTTTGTCATTTGCATCATCTTCATCTGGAAGAAGTTGAGACACCAGTGAGAAAAAGTCTTGGAAAGAAACATGCAGTTGGCTAGATCTAAGACTAGGTCTCGATTTACATACCATCAGAACCTGTTTGCTCCTTTAACACAATTTTCTTTGCAATGATGTTGACTGCCAGTGTGAATGCTGATGCAACATAGTATCTTCCTGGCTCTGCAATAATATTTATTCCAGAATCTGAAGGAAAGTATTTATCCAGCGCTGGGTTGATTACACTTGTGATCTAGGGAAAAATCAGATGCCAGTATTAAAATTTCAGCAGCTACTCAGATGCTACTTTAGAAGTCTGAGATGAAGTAAGACCCTCAAATTCAAAATTATATACAAGTGAAACATGTAACATCTATTAACCATCCATTGTAATTTCTATTGACTGCTTTTGATTTTTTTTTCCTCATTCAAAATCTTGTTTGCAATTAAATTTATACAAAGCAACAAAAGCAGACATCTCTTGCAGCTTAAAATTTAAGTAACAAAACAGGTCATGTTTGAGGCTGAAGGAAATCACTGCGCCTAGGCTCATTAAACCATCGTTAATGTCCTGCAAGTCCCCACAGTTCAAACTTGATTTGTAGTCCACTTGTAGTGCTGCTACTTATGTACTACTCCACAGTTTACTAAATCCTAAAGATGTCATCTCATGGGATCATAAGCAAACAAAGGGCTTTACTATCATACTTGCAATTCAGTTGCCTTTATGAACAGTTGTTTCCAGGTTCTGAAGTTATCATGGAGCTGTCTCCAACCCCAACATGACTGAATCATGCTGTGGAGCCCAATGACACAATTTGCTTTTGAGGCCTCACATTGGCCCATACTGCACTATGAGAAGCCAGACTTTGTTAGGTGGTACCAGAAGTGCTACAATGTTAGCTCATGCTATTAAAAAGAAACTCTTTTTATGTAACTTATAGTATCCCTGTGTTAATATGTAACATTTAACACCTCGTTGGGTTAGAAGGCAAGGTGCTCTGACAACACTGCTCTAAGCGGAAGTCCTATCAATACTCAGCCCCCTTGTCTCTTCTGAAAGCAGAGCAATTACTGAGGTAAAGCAAACTGGAAAACACTGAACAATTAAAAAATTATCCAAAAACTAGTCCTAAATCAAACTGGACACTGACCTCGTATGCTGCCACCCCTAAGGACAGTATAGGTCAGCACTACCCTTTCAGCCTATTTGGGAGCAGTGCCAATGTAGTTCAGACTGAACTACAGCACCAATAGGAAGAATCAAGCTGGAAGTCAGTAAGAATCAAGCTTGCAGTTAAAACCAGCCTTATGTTTTTGAGACTTCTGCATGTTTGTGCAGTCGTTTAGCTACATATCTAATGAGCACATCTAATTTTTAGTTTTCAGATATGTTCCTCTTTTCCTCTTAATTACATTTCTGACCAAGTAGACACATTTTTGCCAATGTGTCTGCATACAAACAGAAAAAGCAAGATTTTATTTAATCCAGATCAACACTCAAGCAGACTCCACAACCTGAAAACTTCTCAGCAAGGCTATACCTCTTCAAATTTAAGCTTGACATCTTCAGAGCCAGGGAAGCCACCACCAATATCGAGCAGATACATATTGAAGCCGAGTTCAGCCTAAAATGAGATTAACAGCAACACTGTCAAGAAAAGTTTATAATTTATATCAGTTCATAATTTATCATTTTAGCTTAAAAAGTAATGTAAAGTCATTTCATTAACATTTGAAACAGAGCTAACACATGCTCAAGTAAGAGTCATTTGAGTTTGAGCTGCCAATTTTAGTGCATCTGTAAATGAGTTTTACCAAGCTGGTCGAAGTAAGCTACCAGAACCTAAAAAACTCCAACAACATGAAGTCAGTGACTTAGCTAGCTTTTAACCACATAACAGTTGCACACTTCATTCAGTTTTGCCACAACAGCGGAGCAGTAGTTCCAGATAAAGTAGAACTAGACTTACTCCCATATCAAACACACAGCGGGCATCAGAAATGGCTTGGACAAAGGTCTCTGGGTCTGTACATCCACTTCCAACATGGAAACTACAAAAAGATACAAAATATCAGTTGATATT
The DNA here is from genome assembly GCA_013399915.1 of Illadopsis cleaveri. Lineage (NCBI taxonomy): Eukaryota > Metazoa > Chordata > Aves > Passeriformes > Timaliidae > Illadopsis > Illadopsis cleaveri. The sequence continues at coordinate 444,430 of VXBB01007110.1, read as the reverse complement.
TGGCAAATTAATCAAGAAGTTTATACAAAACTCATGTCATCACATGTAAAGGCATCTCTATTGTCAGGCTGAATATTTAAAGAAAACTTATTTAATACAACTATGTTTTGATACTGTCAGCTCACCTAACTCCAACAATGGCAAGGTCAAGTTCTTTTGCACGCTCCAGAAGAAGCCTGCTAGTCTTAAGAGTAGCTCCAAATTTAACACTCAGACGACAGACTGCTTTGGAGTCATCAGTGGTAATGCGCAAGACTAACCTAGAAACAGGAAAAAATGAGGAGTTAAGTTTCAGTATAACAGACATCAACATCAGGCATGTATGATCTCAGAATAAGTCTGAGCTTAAAGATACAAGCTACTCTGTGTATCTCTTACTAATGTCCCAGTAAACTCTACAAGATTAGATTTCACTGGTTAAAAGTATGTTTATTATTTCACAGTTTTGCAGACTATCTTAAACTAATGAAGAACAAGTTACAGATAAAGCAGATATTTCTGTATCTTGGGAACCCAAGGAAGAATTATAGAACAATTAGCATTACTTACTTGGCTTTTGGATGGGCCCTTGCAACTTTCATTAGTTCTACTTCACTATCAAATGTCATCATCTGCACACCACTGCTGGCAGCATGTTTGATTTGAGATACTTGTTTGCAAGGATTTGCATATATTATTCGCTCAGGAGGCACACCAATGCTCTGTACCAGCTGTATTTCCGTCTGAAGAAAGAACAGATTACACTTGTAGAAGATATTTCTAGATGGATGATTAATGTGATCAGAACAACAAAAGCAAAACTACTCGGTTATGCTTAATTTTATACAAACACATCTTGTAAGGCTGAACAGATACTAATGTCACAGATCAGGAGATAGTAGAGATCTCACCTTACTGGCACAATCAAATCCTGCCCCAAGAACAGCAAGTGTCTTCACAACAGCTTTGCTGTCGTTACATTTCACGGCATAGAAGGGGGTCACCCGAGGAAGGGCCTTATGCCACCGCATGTGCTTCTTCACAATGTCCCCGAGGTCAGCAACATAGAAGGCATCTTTATCATCCTAGAGCAAACACACATCTTAACGTTACAAACAACAGATAACAGGATAAGCCTAGAGGTCAGCTTTTGAGGGGGCTGTCTTGCAGATCATTTGCAAGGACAACTTGTTCTATTAGTTTATAAGTTTGTAGCATCATGAAATGTAGTGGTTTTCCCTTTATACTTACAGAAGATGACACTTCATTTATTTTTTGGTCAAGGATATCCTTGGCAGTAAAGCCTTCATCAAGGAAGGTCAACTCAAATTCTTCTTTGCTGAAGTTACTCATGACTTCCAAGATTTCAGGTTTATGTGGAAAGACTTGGGTATGAACTGCTGAAAAAAACCAAAAAGCATTAATTACTTAATTTGAATTCATATAGTTTACACTCAATACTTCACTTAGATTCATACAGTCATTATATGACCATTAATTTGTGCTCGTATCATTCACAATTATGTAGCTCCTACAGTGATCACTGATAGCTGCATAGATTAGACACTTGCATAATGACAGATAAAATCAGAACCAAGGAGGCAGGCTAAAATAATTTTGCTAGCTGGAAGGCAAGTTCTCCTCTGTTCAACAACTATGATGTTCTGAATCTATTCAATGGAAAAAACTAATCAAATAAATACTGCCAGATATTATTAGTCTGGCTCTCTGGAAGTTTCTGCTGTCTTTTCCTTCACCTCTACATCAGAGCTATTAATATTATAGCTAGTGTCTACTTACCACTATTTTTTTTTTAAACAACTCATAAGTACTATTTTAGCTCACCAGTTTTAGAAGAAAGGGTTTACCAACAGAATCCAAAACTTACTGACTCCTGATAAGTAACAACTCTCATTAGGTCCAAGCCAGGTAAATATGCAGATTCTCAATACAGTTCAGATTATGCATAAAGCAGACATGAAAACAGGGCTTTCCTTGAAGTTGCTCTGTTGGTAGTTAGATCTTCCCTGTTCTACTCATGACCTCCAAGCTACATGAAAACCTCAGCTGTCATGAGGGGAAGATACACACTTGGAGACTGGTTCACAGCTTTGACCTGCAGACAAAGTCTTAACAGTGATCCCAATTAGGGCTTTAGAACAGGATTTTACAGCAGTCCGTTCCAAATCTTCATTGCTAACAGAAATCTACCTGTCAAGTAGAAAGTCCCTTGAGTACTAGAACTAAAGAGCAAAAGCACACTCCTCTTCCATCCATGATCAGTGAAGTCCATAGGCCACCCTTTTACTGGGTAGTCCAAATACAAAACAACAGTACTCTCCATCAAGCTGTTCAGCAGAGTGTGTGCTGCCTCTCAAAGACCTCAGCACTGCAAGTCACTCACAGGGAAGATATGGTTTCATGTAATGGAGTCCAGCCCTCTTCCTTTTCCCAGCAATTTTTACACTCAAACTAGTCATGCAGACTAGGATTGAAAACTGTGCAAACTCTGAATTATTCACTAATTTAAAGTTATGCTACTCTTTCCTCTATTTTCAAATAGTCTGGCTATAAACTAATTGAAGAAGAATGTTTTATAGCTGTTACAGATTAACAAGGTTCTAAAACCAACAAAATCATTCATTCCATACATGTCTGTGACAAAATTAATTTAATTTTATTAAATAACTTTGAAACATCAGCAATTATACTTCTTTTCAACCTTCGGAAACATATGGCAACAAGAACTACTTCACATCATTTGATCACTTCTCACTTATCAGAGACAAATCAAATGTGAGATTCAAACTAGATTAAGCTTTGATGCTAATAGACCCAACAATCCTTTGAACCTCATTCTCCCTGTGCTCTCATTCACGTGCAGTGATAATTCTACCACAAGCTGGATTAAAGTCTTCTCTTAAAAGCCTCTTTGAAAGGACCATAAGGCACAGCAAATTAAACACTTCTCAGGAAAGTGCTTGTTACTAAGGAGAAGTTGCATCTCATCATAGACTTGCAGCTTTGCAGAAAGCAGTTCAGGGACTTCAGCTGTGGTTAAGAGAAGTGAACACCATCAGGAAGAATTTAGTTTAACCTCCCCTCTGCAGAGCACTGCAGGAAAAGCACTTTTTCTTTTAACATGTAAAAGGGAAATTACTTTTACTGGCCACAACAGATTTTCTTAAAAAGTTCTTGCAAGCTTTCCATCTCCACCTCATTGTGCAATTTTAACTACAGTGTAATTACACAGCATACAGACAGAACACAATCATGTAGGTGCGAACTGTAGCCTCCCAAAGTATGTTTCTGTTTGGACTGTGTGCAAAGTGTCTGCAGCTCCCCAGAAGAAAGGCAATTTACGCTTATTTAGAATTTGTTCTCCAGAACATTCCCCTATTCAGCAGCTGTATTTAGACAGAGCTGAGTCATGCCTGCAGGCTCCGTACTCAAAGAGCCAAGCTGCGTCTAGAAAAGGTGCCCGAGGCGCCCCTGACTCCGGAGCCTGCAGAGCGCTGCGGGCGGCGCTGGGCATGGATGGGGCCGGCTGCCCTGCGCTCACCGCCGCCTTCTCCCTACATAGCCACACGGTCCCGCAGCAGAGCCTGACGCGGCCGGGCTGGGGCTGCGCTGTCCTGTTTGGTAGCGGGGCACTGCACGCCCAGCCTGATACTGCGGCTCCCCGAGGAGGGGCCTATCAGCCCCGGGGTGCGCCTTCATTACAGCTCACATCACCCCGCGGCTGGGCCCCCACCCGAGACCTCCGGGGGAGCAGCGCTCCACGGGAGAAGGGCTCGCTCTTGGTTGTATGGGGCTCTGAGCAGCCGGGTCTAGTGGAAGGTGTCTCTGCCGTAGGCAGAACTACATGGTCTTTAAGGTCCCTTCCA
>VXBB01007110.1:312578-439818 GCA_013399915.1 Illadopsis cleaveri | reverse complement strand
TGCCCCTTCCCCGGCCCCTGCCGTGCGCCGGGCGTGCCGAGCCTCTGCCCGGGCTGTGCCCTCCCCCGGGGCCTCTTCCCCCGTGGGGCCGCCCGGGACGGGATCCACGTGCGGAGTGATGTGCGCGACCCCAGCCAAGCTGGCTGCCAGCAGGTGCATGACCCGCGCCGCCCCCGCCGCCGGTCCGGTACCCCCGGGTCGATACTCCCGGTTCGGTACCGCAGCCCTAGCATGAAAAAGCGGCTGCAGGAGGCCGGAGGGCTGCGGCTTCAAGCGATGCCTTTGGCTGATGGTGGAGGAAAGCACTGCTGAGCCAGGGGACCCGAGTGTTTCACACCCGGCGTGTCGGTGGGAGGACAGAGCCATCCAGTTTGCGCGGCTCTAGCAGTCCCTGTTCTCTGCACTGGCTGCTGTCCGCGGCGGTGCTGCCCCTGCCTGCATCCCTGACCACCGAGGGTGTTATCCAAAACGCTTCCCGTAACACTGAACACAGTTTTTCCATCAGCTCTTGTTCTGACACTGGTAGTTGTTTCCACTGTAAGGTTATTTTGTATTGCTGGCTTGTTTTAAAAATGGGCCTCAGTGGAAGGTGTAAGAAGGTATCAATTGATCCTTTCAATCCATTTTTTGGTTTAGCCCTGAACGACTGTATTTTTTGCCCTTGCCAGGACAGACATTTTCTGCCTCTCTCCCCCTCTATTTAAAAAGTTCGAGCTTCACCCCATGGTGGATGGGCTGAGTCCCTGCCCTGTCAAGTGTTTGTGGGAGGATGGAGCTGCCCTTACCATGCTGAAAAAGTGATTTTTACACCTGCTGCCTCTGGAGCTTTTGTAAGAGAGGCAGGGAACCTTTCTGCAGCCCATGCTGCAGGACAGAGCTCAGGGTGCTCCTGCTGCCCATATCCAAGTCACCGAAGGCTGTTTTAATGGCTTTCTGAAAGTAGACATCTAGGCAGCCCCTACCCTCCTGCAGAGCTGGCAAGTGAGCACTGCAAGGTGGAGAAAATCCTCCTTCCTACATGGGGAAAATGATGGGAAATGCCGGCTGCTGTGGGGTGCTCTTGTGGAGGTACTCAAAGCAAAAGGTTGTGCTCACTGGCCTCAAAGGTTCCATCCTCCCACCTGTCCCACCAAGCTCAGCTGGAAAACCTACACTATTTCAGGCAAAAGCAGATGAGTGGGATGTCCTTGTCCACCCCACAGCCCCTTCCTTCTGGAGCTGGGCTGGGGTTGGAGGGCACCAGGCTGGGGCTGCAAAAGAATCCCTCGAAGGACTGAAATAAAGGAAAAAAACAAGATCAAGCAGGTAATAAACAAAAGGTGGATTGGGACACAGACAAAAGAAATGTCAGGGGACAGAGGTCCTGGTTTTGGTTAAAATAATTTAATGAAAGAAGGAACAAAATATCCTAAAATATTTTAAATATATATGTACTTGGTGTGTTTGTACATCATCACACATCCAGACATGAATTACAGGAGGTTTTCTAAATAACAAGGACTAATAATAAGGAGTGGGGAAAACCATCCCGGTGTGTAGCACCTACATCAGCTGCTCCTCAGGACACACCTGCCCTCGACAGCAATTCTGGTGCAGCGGGGCCACTGCACAAGCATTGTCCTTGTTGACATAACTAATCAAAATCCCTGAGGAATTTCATACCACCTCCCCTGCCAGTTAACAGGGCAAATAATGGGGTCCACATGCCTCTAGATTTGGCTCTGTGGCCAGCAGATATAATTTAATCTTTCTTCTGCTGACTGTGAACAAACAGGGATCGCAGAATCACAGAATAGTCTGAGTTGGAATTAAGCATTGGAAAAGCAGACAGAGAGGGAAGGGAAAGGCTGTGCCACCACCACAGGAAACCAGCTGCTCACTGAGCTGGCTCAAAAGCTAGGGCTGTGATCTGAATAAGGAAAATGGCCATCACCTGGCCCCAGCACTCCAACACAACTCTGGTACCAGCTGTTCCCTCTTCATCTTCTCCCCTCCGGCCAGGGCTGGAGAAGAGCTTGTGGCTGTCCCCAGTGGTGTCCTGGTTGACTGACCTTGGCTGGGACAGGGGCCAGTGGGTAGGCACTGCTCTGGTGTGAGACAAAATAAAACTGTACCCGAGGCTGGGGAGCAAAGGCTGGACCACTCCAAGGGAAAGAGGTGACAAAAACTACTACAGGCAGCAATTACCTGGGGAACTGATGCTTTCCTTAGCTGTTTGCAGATGCTTAATACCCATGTTTTATCAGCTCCTCAAAAGGATGGGATTACCAAATATTTAATCTTCTACCCAGTTCTTGTCTCTGGAGGATCCTTGAGAGCTGGTGGTGACGAGGGCTGTCTTTGAGGAGCACAATGTTTGCAGGAGGTGCTCCAGTTCAGGACCCCTGGGTCCCCATGCCAGAGGACAGTCAAGAGCAGCTTTCAGGCATATCAGGTACAAAAAAGGAGGCAAGTCCTTTGCTTCCTGTTTCCTGGCCAGTGTCCTGAGGATCTGGCCAAGCTGCTCGGAAGGGCATGAACAGCTGCCCAGCTCAACCAGTCAGAAGGGCAGAGCAGATCCTGGGTGTGAAGAACTGGGGGATGCTCCTGCAGCTCTTGGCAAGTCACCACCAGTCTCAGACTACCTTGTATGAAGCAGTTTCTTGGGCCAAAAATGTTTTCCAGAAGAGGGCACTGGAAAAGCATTTGTTGGTAGGAGACTGGCGATATCTTCCTGATTTTCCTCTCCTCACTTTCTCTCCACACAGGACCCGTGCTGCTGTGGGGGGACAGGGGATGGGGAAGACTGTCTGACTTCTCTGTAGCTGTCAGTGTCTCCTACACCTTGCAGTACAGCAGCAGCAGCCTGGTGGGCTCTCACCCTGCTGAATGGCATGTGTCCTAGCTCTCACGGACCCCTAAATTTGGGAGGAGCTGGAGCCAAGCCCCAGGTTCCTTGAGCTTTGGCCAGGCGGGGAGAGCTGCCCAGTAGGAGAGACATGAAGTGGCCAGCACCACCACAGCAGCAGGAGAAAACCTCAAGGTAATGCCTGGCATTTCTCAACTGCTTCCCTTCCCTCTGAGTCTATCCACGGTCTTTGCGCTTCTTAAGAAATTAAGCCCTGTGACAGCTCATGGAGGTTGATAAATAGTACCTCCACTTTACGGATGAAAAAGTGACTCAGAGGAAGATTCAGGGACTTACCAAGGATTGCAGAGAGTAAATTCCAGATAGGGGTGTGCTGAGATGTGGGCCTGTGTGAGGTGGAGGTACTGTGTAGGCTGTGGGATGCAGGATACGTGCATGGGGGAATCTCATGGGGCTACCTCCAGTTCTCTTGGGGCAGCAGCTATTCATTCTCTTTCAGTTCATTGACACAGAGAAAAGAAAACCTACAAACTGTCCCTGTCACCCAACAAAGACCACTAGAGAAAACAATGTTTCCAGGATACATTTTTGTAGTCTTTTATTACACATTTTCTAGGCTTTTGAATACAGTTTCTTGCAACTCAGTGCTACAAATGTAATGTTGCATCCTTTTGAGTCAGAGCAACACACTAAAATAACTCTCTGCAGTGGCTAAATTGAAGGAGATAGAGTAACCAAAATTCTTGTGAAGTGACTAGAGAGCTTTGCTTTGCAGCTCAACTCCAGAAACGCTTATAGATCTGTTTTTTCATTTGCCTTTTTTGGGCCTAGTAGGCCAGTATGGTTAAAAATTAGTTCAAAACCTCACATGCCATGAGGTGAAGCACATAACTCAGACATTACAGCACCAGTTTTAGTCTGAGCCTTGTCTAATTCTTCACAGTTACAAATTTGAGATAGATCTATTTTATGAAAAATAAATTTTAAAAGTTGGTGCTCTCATATGCATGTTGTTAAATATACCTGCTACATCAAGGTGTTTGAGTATCATCATCCTCTGTAAGAGCCCAGCACCCACCAGAAGTGAGCCAAATAATGAGATTCGACTCTAATATTGTTATAGTTAATTCATGGACTCTGCAGGCAATATACAATGGTATAGCAGAGTTTAAACACTTTGTATTTTAATAGAGCCCTCGTCTTGCTCTCAACAAAGACAGTGTCAAAATTCTCTGAGAGTCAGAAAGAAAGAGAAGTGCTCTTGCAAGCTGTTGCACATTAGCTTGAAATGCAGAGGTCAGCCTGTTCTGTGGGACTTCCGTTAATCTGTGGGATTAATGCAAAGGGAGCCATGGAAATGACAGACAAATTCTGTGTGTGCAGCCAGCATCTGGGGAGGCAATGGTCAGTTCTGTTGGTGTGGAACTGGTGCTCAGCCCATGTACTGCATCTCTCTCTCATGTAAAGGACTGTCTTCTGCCCTAGTGAGGCAGTACTGGGGCTATGGGGCATTGCTGTCACACAGAATTCACAGCCAGCTTCTGTGTCCACCCTGGTAAAGACCTTGATTTACTCCAGAAACAGGCTGAAAGTTTGAGCAGTTTTGAGTGAAGAAGCACTCGGTGTTTGTATGCCCATCGAATATCACAACCACATGATGACCACTGGTGGTGTCAGTGCTGGTCTGACCCCTGTATATGTGTTCTCTGGCACATACTGCAATGGCCACTCAGAAAGGAGAATGTTGTCTGATGAGAGCAGCTGCAGGACATGAATATGCCACAATTTGCATAAATTGACACCTTGCAGATTTAAATCCTAAGACCTCTCCCATGGATCAGGTCTTAAGGTGTTATGCAAACACAATGAGATAACAGACTGCTCCAGCAAACTCACAGTTGCTGGTGGGGAATTCCCTGCATGATGTGAATAGACAGGGAACAATAGTGGCCCATGGCATGTGTTGGTGAGCACAGCCCAGCCCTGTTGGACTTCGTTCAACATGTGTGCATGTTGTTCATTTGCTCATTTGTGACATTTTGTCACGAAGGTTTGTGTTCTGCATAATGTATGTCCCAGTGCAGAGCTCTGAGTACACACTAATGATTTGCAGTAAAAGTAAGGACAGCTGGAAAGCCCAGTGTCTTGGTTTTCCCCACAGCTTTTGTCCAAATTTTGCTGTCTTCAGACAGATGAATGTCAGTAACATGTAAGACATCTTTTTCTCTTAGGGCAGTGGAAAATTTAAGAAGCCCATCAGAAATCACCATGGTTTCCTGGGGTTTGTGATAATATTAGTCTTTGTTTATCACCTTTGATAGGAGGAATTGATAATGTGAATGGCAGAAGTGAATATACTGAATAGTCTATCAAACCTGTGACAGGGCTCAGAATATTTGGGGAAGAAAAAAGAGAAAAGTGTAAAATTTAGGAGGTTATAAATTCTGGATATGTTAAACCTAACAAGTATTCATTCTCTTCTGTGATACTTCTAGGTATATATCATGTAGCAGACAGCTTCCCCGACTGAGAACTTCTGAAAGTTTTCATGTCAGGGGAAGGAAATAACACATTTCTATATCATACCTTCCACTCCTGGAAAAGCTTTTGACAGAAGTCTTTTGACACTACACAACAAATGGTACAAGACTTTGAAGTGGTAGAGTTCCTTGCTTTTAGTTCATTTCAGGGAATGAATGAGTTGTAATCTTACCTACACACTACCCACTGCAAACAGCCAAGAAACAACACCTTTATTGAAAGCTTCACATTGTGGATTATGACTGGAGTTTAATTTGGGATTAGTTTAATCTGGTGAAGAGCAGTTAAAAGGTGATTATCTCAAGGGTAGGTACAAAGATGGTGCAAAATTCTCAGCATTGTCAGACATTATAGGGAAGAGCAATGGCTGTAAGTTGTGCCACTGGCAGTTCTGGTTGGATATCAGAGAACCTTCTCCAGGAGGATAGTGCAACCCTGAGACACAGGTGGGTTGGCCATCCTTGGAGGTTTTCAAGTTTAAGCGAGAGAAAGCCATGGCTGAGCTGATCTGGTGCCTGCTGATCGTCCTACTTTGGGTGTGAGGTTGGGCAGTAGACTTCTTTTACAGCTGGTGTTTCTGGCACTGTATTCTGCACTCAGATAAGCCCATGAGTGATGCAAACAAATCTCATGACATTTTTCTGACTCGGTCCTTTAATGGTGTAAGTTGAGGTGTCTGTGTGCCAGAGATGTGGCAAGGAAGGCACAGAGGCATGTTGTGATGGAAAATGGGTGACCACTTCTCCCAGGACACTCCTTCCTGTGTGTTGCACAGCCCCTGTGTCGGACCAGCGCTTCAGACAAGGACATTGACCAGGATTGTCAAACGCCCTTGCAGGCAGGGGATGGGCAGCGTGGTGCTCCAAGCCTGTGCAAGAGGGAAGGAAAAGCAAAGATCTATCAGATCTATCAGATATTTTGGGAGGGGGTGATGGGTCTGTCATGCTTGTGCAGCCCTGGCCTTGCTCCTTGCAAGGGGTTGTCTTTTGGCAACTTGTGCCTGAAAACCTTTGCTTGCCAAGTCACACAGGGGAAGGGGCAAACAGGCACATCTTATGTGTCAGGAATGACATTCAATCCTATATCCATTAGTGGGCTTTTACCTCCCTTGTTCTCTAACAAGTTAAATAAACCTCTGAAAACCTGAGTTTCAGAAGGGTCAGAATTCAGATACAGATTTTGTCATCTGTTCAGTCCTTTCATTAATAAGATGGAATAACTACTGACAGCAGTAGTGGTTTTATGTGTCTCAATGTGAAGCCTGGAGGCACAGAACTGTCTTTTCTTTTCTTAAACACATTGAATCCTACAATTGTCCTGTGGATGGGACCTGCCTGAAATCAAGGGCAGCTCTATGCATGAAATGGTAGAGCAGTAGGAAGGATCAAGCCTTCAGAGGTACATTTTCATCATAATGTTTGAAGATTTACGTGTATAACTACGCAACTCAGGGTGAGACTGTGCCTCTAAGGCAAAATATATGAGCTCATATAAAGAATTTATCATTATAATAACAATTTGCATTTTTATAGAACCTTTAATCTTAGGATCTCAAAGTGCTTAACAAACACAAATAATTAATCCTTACAACTGTCTTGCAAGGTAGACATATATTATGGAGAGTCGTTAGCAGCTAGCTTTCCATTATAAGTCTCATTTTAACTACCTCCTAACTTTGCCAAAACTAAACCAATACACACAAAAATTTCACAAGAATGATCTTGTCTTGGGGTAGGATCTTTTTAGAAATTGTGGAGCAAATAGGATAATGTTACTGTGCATAATTAGGGTTTTTCAATTTTGTGTATGTTTTTTGTTTACTTGTTTGAATTGGTATATCCCTTTCAACTCCCATCCCCAAATTCCCTGCTCAGGAACCAGTACAGGATAAGATAGTTTAAGATAAGTGGGTTAAATGGAGAAACCAGAAAGACATCTCTGAATGAACTAATGCCCATGCTCCATTAGTCCAGAGGGGAGGGAAATGCAGAATTTGGGACAGACACGTGCTTCTCCATAACTTGCAGGAATTGAGATTCCAAGGTGATAAATTATTATTCTTTATCTACTCTATCATTATTATTGTTATTTATGAAACTGGTGAACTGGATGAGTTCAGGAGGTGACCTGCTTTCTTTTATGGAAGAATTCTTTACTAGGAGCTTCACTCATCCCCAGCTATGAAGAGAAAATCACTGTGAGCCACATATTACCTCCTTTGGAGAGTTATTCTGTAAAACCTTTCAGAAAAGGCTGGATGAGCAAACTCAGTGATGATCTGGTGTTGTAGGTAGAATATTACTTTTAAGGAGAAGATGCCAAAACCAGCTTGAGAGCCAGTGCCTGGCAGCACACCCACACATGGATGGAGAGCAAGAACAAATTCTTCCTCTGCACGCAAAAAAATCCCAAACAACCTAACAGAAGGAAGAAAATCGTCCTGGGAAAAAACACCTCTGACAACTCAGGGCTGCTCAGACCTGAGGCCCAGGCGTGGAGGAGAGAGCCAAAGTCTTTCCTGTTTCCTTCCTTCCAAAACAGGAGGGTGAGGTGTAGGTGGACAATAGGGTGGAGGCTTGTCCCTTGGCCTCTGATTGGAGTTTGCTCTGGCAGGCTTACACGGATAGCAAATTGCTGCCACTCCCAGGAGGAAGGAGGAGGACAGGGGATTATGACTCAGGTGTTTGTAGGGTGGTACAGCCTCCAGGGATGCTTCCTCAGCTGGGGTGCCCTACGCTTGCTCTGGAGCTGCACTGAGCACCTCATCCCCGTGGAGGCAGTCAGTGCAGCACCGTGCCTTGTACTGCTTCCAGCTGCACCTTTCCCCTCACCTCTGGGCGTGCAGGAATGACTCAGATGCTCCGTGTCACTCACTCGTACCCACACCGTGCCACAGCCCTTGGCTGGATCCTGCGTGTTGGCCCAGTGCACAACTGCCTGGCTCATAAGGTGTTCTGTTTTGGTGACTCTTCTTAATTTGCACTTAAGAAAAATAAAGCAAAGTCTGACAATAACTCAGAAAGGTTTTGTGAAATCTGTGATAAGCTTGGTTGTTGGAACATTTTTCAAGAGTGTGTGATTGGAATGTACAGCAGATAGCTGTACAACCTGTAATGTTGAAAACTTTTGATATAAAGCCATCAGGGAGATCCAGTGGCAATTTTTTATTAGAAAATGGGATTTTACTCAAAATGGGGAGTGAGACAGACTGTGCTCCTAGTACAGTCCTTCGGATATAGGCAAGAGGAAGAATCCTCTTTGCAAAATCCATCAAAGCAGGGAGAAGAGAGGTGGAAAAGAAAGTACAATCTGCCTTTTGCAGGCAGGTGGGTCCCATGGCCCAAGCAGGCCCGGAACACTGCATGGGCAATGCAAGCAGCCCTCAGCAAAGCCAGCAGCAGTGTCTGCTGCCAGAGCAGAGCCCGGGCCTGCGGCCAGGGTCTGCCTGGGGTGCCGCAGATCAGCGCTCTCTCCCTTTCACCACTGGAAGATTGTACAGATTAGCAAATTGATATTGAAAAGAGCTCTGGAGGTGCAGAGGTAAGAATTATTTATGACTAAACATAATAGACAAATGGTATTTGTTTTGCAGCAGTTCATAGTCCAATGCCAGGACTTGGCTGTTATCAGGCCACACATTTAGCCAAATTGTGGGTATGTTTTCTTCTACTGTGATCAAATGACCTTGTCCTTGTGAAGGTAGGTAACACTTGGCCTTTGTTTTCATTGCATTTGTAGCTGTGCAAAAGGTGCAGCACGTGGCTTGTTGTTATCAGCCTTTTTACAATGCTGTTATCAAGAGAGACAGAGCAGAACTGCACTTCACTATGAGACCAAAGTATTTTGTATTCTGAATAATGAAGACCTTGAGTACTCTGCTCTTACCCATGTCAAACTGTAGTTTGCTCTTCAGACCACCTTTTGGGTTTCAAGAGTGTCTTGATTTGGAAACATAGGTGCCTGCTAAGGAAGGCAGGAGCCTCCCTGAAAATGGAAAGTATAAACCCCTCCCTCCGAATCACAATTTTGAAATTAATGGGCTCTCAGGCAAAGATATAGGAATAGGAATAACAGTTCTTTACTAGGAAAATTAAACTAAAAATGCAGTAGTACAAAAAAAAACCACTGACAGAGTCAGAATATGACCTGACACCCTGTTGGTCAGGATGTTTGGTAGCAGTCCAATTAGAATCGTGGCTCCAGTCCTCCTAGAGTGACACATGTGGTTCTGCTGAAGCAATGATCTTGTAGAAGGGTGTAGTTTTCCTCTGAAGTTTCAGTGGTGGTGTAGATAGTCTTCCTCTGGGAATCCAGTGGAAAACCAGCTGTCTTGGTGTTCTGGTTCTCAGATTTTATCCAGATGGGAATGCTTGGCTCCTCCCACTGGGTGGAGCATCTCACAATGGGAAGATGTAATTTTATCAGTCATGCAGTGAGCCTTAATGGCCCATTAACAGAAGATATGCCCCGGGCAGAGGATGGGTCATGGAAGAGATAAAGAACACTGTGCTACTTTGTTTTAACAGCTGGCACATTAACAGAAGATCCCCCCCAGAGTTATGAGGCATGAGTAATGGAAGAGATAAAGAACACTGCCCCACCTGGTTTTAACAGATGGTAATAGAATACATACTTTTGGTTACATCTTGCATTGCAACCTAAGACAAACAGAATGAGAAGATAATCTAAATATTCACTCTTAATAACCTTTAAATATCCTTCAAGAATTGCTTACTTTTTCATATGCATGTGCTATTTCATCCAAAAGGGTATGGAGCGGACAAAAAACAGAATAAAAATGAAACATGTGAGTTATTCTCTAGTAGTCCTTGTGGTCAGAATTGTAGTCTCCTGCAAAGCTGCACACATCTGGCCCGGGGCAGTGACCTTCACTACATGCTGTTGTTAACAAATGCTGTGAATACAGTCTCAGACACAGAGTAGCACAGGAGGAGAAATGCCTTGAGTCTTAATCCATGAGTACTAACATACTGAAGCAAGAAGTATGAGAGAATCAATCAGTATAAGCAGCTTGTTCTGTACAGGTAAACTATACTGCAGTTATCTAATTACTGTTATTTTCTTGAGTCTTTCCATGGGGTGACCACAAATTAAACAGATTACTGTGGTATAGTAAAGCCTTGGATTTGCCTTCAACTTTTTCTTTAACCTGAGTGTTGCTGCGCGTGTCCCGCTGGTCAGCCCGCGTTCGGCTGGGCAGCCCGGTCAGCCCCGACACACCTCAACAGGATCACAGTGTGGGCTCTTGGCTCTGCAGAACCTCGGCTCTCACTGTCATGACCGTGGTTCGAATGAAAGAGGGGACTCTCGGAGGTGAGGAACAAAGGTTTATTGGGGAGCACAGAGGAAACCCCTCACCCTTCAGGAGAGACCCCGTCCTTGGGCTCCGGGGGAGGTTTTGTTCAGGGCTAGCTGGAGAGGTGGATACAAACTTTACACCAATGGGACAAAACTGGGGAGCAGATACCAGCTGGGTTACATAATTCAGAACAAATCAAAGGTGCACTGGGGAGGGGTCTCAAGGGTCCTGCCAACCACTGGGCAGAACTCTTCGAAGTTTCTGGACTTAGGGGACAGGACTTAGGATGGGCAGGGAGAAGATACATTGGTAGGCTGGACTAAAGGAGAATAGAAACTATACAGAACATAAATCACTTTCTGATAAGAACAGCTCTGAGGCAACAAGGGTACACAGAACTAAACTAAACTTACAATGAAAACTGTTAAACAAAATCCTGCAACCCCACACCTGAGAGCATTTTGAGAATTTTCTTCCTAATCCAACCTCCTGCTCAAAGTAGGAGTACTGTTAGAGTATTTTGTTAGAGGTTTAGTTTTCCCTGTCCCCAAACCATCAGATGAATGCCCTGATCACAAGGCTAGAGTCAGGCTTTCTCCCTCCTGCTTTCCCTGCTCTCATGTTTGACTGCACAGTCAAATGACTCAGTCTCATTCAGCAGCTGGGTGTTCTCAGGTGAGATAGCAATAGCAGAGATCTCTCATGGCACAGCATTGAAGTCCTCTGTCACAAATTCTGCTCCACTTGGCTGGTGTGAAGGAGGAGAACAATGTGCTGTCACTACCCATCTGACTTCTGAGGACTCTCCAAAATTAACTCATCTTGGCTTCAGGTCCCCTGCACAGATTAAGTCTTAGCAGTCTCGAAAAGTGAGAGTTCTCCAAATTGAATGTGGACATCCAGACAGCTGTCAGACCAAGCATGGATATGCCCAGTGAGTTTACCTGCATGTAGGGTTACCCAGTCCAGAAACCAGGCAGACAGGGTTGCTGGCTACAAGGCAAGTCCCAACTTCGAGGGCATGTTATTAGGTTGGATGCCTTTCAGTGTGCATAAATGCACAGCAACGTCAATGCACAGCACCTCTCTGCAGGTGGGTTGTGAGAATCCTTTGCGCATTTTACATTTGCCTACATAAACATTTGTATTAACACATTGACACTAATGGTAGTATGTGTGTGGGGAATTATATTAATAACTCCACTATTTTCTCTATTATAACTACCATATTTCTTATACATTTCCTGTGTGGAAGTTGCAGTATTTAAAAGATACTTGTGATAGATTTTATCAGGAGAATTACAGTATAATGAAGGCTCAGGAAGGAAATCTATATCAGAAACACACAGGGAAAACCACCAGATCAGCCTCTGCTGTCAGTGAAATAAATGGTAATAATGCTGATACTCTCCACCGTGCAAGAAAAAAAGGCAATTAAGGAAACTGTGGTGATTGATGTTAGGATTACTTTCACAATGGAAGACATTAATTCAAGGACATTTCCATGGCCAAAGACAGTCATATTTCATGACGATTCGTGATCAGCAGCTGATTTGCAGTGTCCTTGGTGGAAGCAGAGCAGGCTATCAGCTGGGTGAATTTCTTGTCATGACTCTGGCTGCTGTGGACCTGCAACAGGAGCATGCTGGTTAGCTCTGCTTCCACCTTACTTCCTCCACAGAGCCATTGCCAGAGGTAACACAGCAGTGAGGAGATCAGGTTTCTCAGATAAGGTACTTCACACAGTTAGGATGCTTAGGAAAGCAGGGCTTCAGAGTATGCCGAGTGCACCTTTCTTTCAATAATTTATCTACTATACCACCAGGCATGGGAAGACAAAAATTTCTCTACCACAAACCCAGCATTAAATCTTGTCTACACAAGGACCTATGTGTTGAGGTTTAACCCCCAACAGCAGCCAAGCCCCACACAGCTCTTCGCTCAGTCTCCCATCAGCAGGATCGGGGAAGGAATCAGACGGTAAAAGCTGGAAAATTCCTGTGATGAGATAAAGGCAATTAAGTAGGGAAAGCAAAATCTATGCACGCAAGCAAAGCGACAAGGAATTAAATCACCATCTCCAGCTCACCCAGGGAGCTGGGGTTGTTTAGCCTGGAGAAAAGAAGACTCAGAGGTGACCTTATCACTCTCTACAACTCCCTGAAAGGTGGTTGTAGTCAAGTGTGGGTTGGTCTCTTTCTCCCGGCAGCAACTGACAGAATGAGAGGACACAGTCTTAAGCTGCATCAAGGGAAATATAGGTTGGATATTAGGAAAAAGTTTTTACAGAAAGGGTAATAAAGTACTGGAATGGTTTGCCTGGGGAGGACAGTGGAGTCACCATCCCTGGATGTGTTTAAAAAAACACTGGATGTGGCATTCTGTGCCATGGTTTGTTTGGTTGAGGTATTAGGGCTGGGTTGGACTCGATGATCTTGAAGGTCTCTTCCAACCTAGTGATTCTGTGTGATTCTGTGTGTGATTCCCAAGGTCAGGCAGGTGTTCAGCCATCTCCAGGAGAGCAGGGCCCCATAATACATAACAGTGACTTGAGAAGAAAAACACCATCACTTCAAAGATCTTTCCTTTCATCCTTCTTCTCCCCGCTTTATACACTGAGCATGATGTCCTATGGTATGGAATATCCCTTTGTTCTGTTTGGGTCACCTGTCCTGGCTGTCTTTCTGACAAGCTTCTCATGCACCTCCACTCCCCTTGCCAGTGTGGCAGTATGAAAAGCAGAAAAAGCGTTGCCTCTGTGTAAGCCCTGTTCAGCAAAAACAAAAACATCTCTATATTATCAACCCTGTGTTCAGCACAAATACAAAACATAGCCCCATATCAGCCACTGTAAAGACAATTAGCTCTGCCCCAGCCAAAAGCAGCAAATCGTGCTTGCCTGGGTAATGCTGGAAGCACAATGTCGTCATTTTTTCAGAAAGAAAGAGAGGGCACCCAGAACAAGGGTGGGAATCAGGAGCTGGGCTCTGTTGCTGAACTAGTAGAAACCAGGTACAAGTGATCAGGCTCTAATCCCTCAGACTTTAGATTTCTGACAGCAAGGCACCAGGTGACTCATGGGTAGGAGGGAGTCACAGAGAGGACTTGTCCCTTCCAAAAAGGGACTCAGATCTCCTTGCATACGTATATCTTGCTGTCTTCCTTCACTGGTGGCAGAAGGATCCTAGATGCCTAAAGCTAGAAGGAACAGCTTGGCCTTTGTCTTTTTTTCCCTGCCATAAAGGGAGGATAATGATGATCTTTTTAAAGAGCTTCTGACATCCACAGAAAAAAATTAAACTTGTAGGGGATTATTATTATTGTTATATATCTTTGAAGAGAGGAAGCAATGACGTTTCTATGACATTTTATAATCCACATGAAATGCTGCCATAATAAAGATAATGACATGTATGATGGAAAAAGTATGCTTAGTTGTGGTATTTGGCAGTGATCATTTGGCTTATTTCTTTTCCTATGTATTGTATGCAGAAGAAAAAGAAGAAAAAACATTAACAGACACCTTTTGCAAATCCTGCTAAAATCAAAACTCTGCTGTAGTGAATACAGAATTTTTTCAGGTTTTAGAGAAAATATATAAGTTAAGCTATTTTAGAAACAGGTATTTGAAAATGAAATTGTTGATCTCTGTGGATGGCACTGTTATTACACTGGTAAGAACACTGACCTTCCTGAAGCTGACCCTCCTGCAGGAGCTGGGCATGAGTACTGTGCTCAGCTGTATGGGGTGCTCACTCTTAGTCCAGGTGTGATATTTTGCCATCTGCCTTTGAGTGGGTTGGGCACCGCAGAGGTCTCTCAGAAACAGTTAGCCTGGGCTCTGCTTTGCCTTGTGTCTCCTTCTCATGTGCACACCAAGCAGAAACTGATGTTAAAAAGGACCTGAAGTGTCAGACCAGTGATCCACCCAGGCAGTAGCCAGGGTCTGAGGGCAGCAGCAGAAGATGCTATTTAAGGAGAGCATATGAGCATGGTCACCTTCCTGGTCAGCTGCCACACTCAGACCTGCAACCCATCCAGCCATTTTACTATCCATCTATGGACCTCTCACCATGAGTTCATCAAACCCCTTTTTGATCCTGTGGCCAGTACCTCTATAGCTCCCTATGACAGCACAAGAAGTGAATCTGTGGATTCTGTGAATCTGTGGTAAAACCTTGGCACAGGTTTCCCAGAGAGGTGGTAGTTGTCCCATCCCTGGAATCATTCAAGGTCAGGTTGGATGGGTTTCTGAGCAATCTGATCTAGTTAATCTCCCCATTCATTGCAAAGGGATTGGATTAGATGACTTAAAGGTCTCTTCCAACCCAAACCATTCTGTGATTCTATTATTGGTCCACTGCTACTAATGATATAGTTTCACTTTTCATTCCTTTTCTAAGAGTTTTTATTCACTCCCTCATTTTTCAGAGCAAGCTTAGCCAGGTTGATTTAAGTGGTAAAGTGAACCACGATGTAAACAGATCCTGAGATCCATTGCAACTGACTCCATTAATGAGGCTGAATGTTATACATGGCCACCAATTCTGTGGCTGGAAAGAAAGCACTACAAAATGTGGATATGACACATCCTCATTTAGTAATAAAGATGGAATAAAAATTTTCTTTCCCCAAGACTATTTGACAAAATTTTCCAGGAAATAGAAGACAGAAGGACACCACTGGATGAACTAAATATGAAACTTAATATTCATATAACAGGCTCAGTAATACTCACTGATCTTTGGTATTGCACTGTCAGAACATATCAGAAAAAATTGTGAGGTTAAATTTTGCAAGAAAAGCTCTCATTAAAATAATTTTTCCTCCAATCTAAGACAAAAAACTTTGTTTTATCCCCTGGCTTAATTGTTGAGTTCTAGTCTTAACCAAATCTATATTTGGATTTATGTGTCTGGCCCAACTTTAGCCACAGCAAGACTTGGAAAGAGGCAGCCCACTGCTGTATGGAATAAAGCATTCCAAAGGTTTGGCAAACAAGCACTTCACCACCAGACATTTTGCAAATCACACTAAAACTTCTCCACTCATGGAACCAGACAGTCAAGAACAAGGGTAGGGGGAGCACAAAGGAATAAACCTTTCCTCTGCAGAAGCATCAGCAACACCTGCACTGGCAAACTAATTGCACTGTGGGATTTTAGGTTCTGAGGCCAACAGAGGGCAAACCAACTCAAGTCTCTGAAAGAGAGAGGCAGGTTGACATTGAGACATCTGCTGTTGGTGGCCCTTGACCCATACTATCCCCTGGCCACTGTTTGTGACATTACTGGAGTCTTTACCAAAACCACTCCAGAGACTGTGCCAACTGCATGGGCAATAATATACCAAAGCCCAGACCTGTCCTCTGATTCTGTTCCCTTTCTGAGATAATTGTGCTATCTTTCCCACCTTTTGGGAACATTTCTGCCTCAAGTGAAGTCCTGCAGATGAGCTCCAATGGGGCTACAAGAAGGCAAATGCAATTCTTAGGTATGACTCTGATAAAACATTTTACCCTCCCATAGCTCACTTCTAAGTGCTCAGCTGCTTGTGAGAGGGTTTGTAGGAAAAGGAAAAGCAAAAAGATATGGGCAGTTTTGCTTTTTCCTAAAGTCTTCTTCCTAAAGTCTTCTTCCTGCTATGCTTACTCAGCTGGTAAAATGCCAGCTGATGCAGATGCTCATCCCCAGAGCTACAAGAATCCTGGGCACAAGGGTGAGCCACCATGAGGCTGCTGGAGGGAGGTTTGGGTCTGTGGCCACTGCTACATGTTACAACAGTTCTGGCTGCAAAGCTACTCTGGAAAATGCTGTCCTAGTTAAAGTCATGGCTCCATTGTGCACCAGCACTGTTGCTTTCTGCCTTTTTAGATGAGCCACCATGCATTTTTTTAAGGTGATCCACAGGGACTGAAAGAAATAAAAGCACCCTTTCTTTGGAAGAAATGAGGTAGCTGGTTGAAGCAATCTTTCATTTTTCTATCTGTTTGAAGATCACAGTGCAATATCTGCCATGAACAAATTAATCCTCCATTTCTAGAAATTGTCTAATAAATCATTTCATCTTTAAGTCCTATTGTGTCCCCAAGACCTTTAGGTATGGTGTAATAGCTGGTAACTCATTTCAGTGCAGCTCATGTGAGCACTACTGGTGTCAGTGGCTATAAAAGTAGTTGCCTCCTGACACCTGCCCATGATTTTCACCTCAGAATCACAGAATCACCACGGTTGGAAGAAACCTTCTAGATCATCTAGTACTATAAACCCAGCACCACCATTAGCATCCTTAAACTATATCCCCAAGTGCCAAATCCAGACACCACTTAAACACTTCCAAAGACGGTGACTCCACCATCACCCTAATTTCAATGCCTGACCCTTATTTCAGTGAAAAAAAAAAGCCTGTCTAATCTAATCTGAACCTCTCCTGGCATGATTTATGACCATTTCCTCTCATCCTTTCACTTGAGATGGGGCAGAAGAGACCAACCCCCACCTCACCAACCTCCTTTCAGGTAGTTGTAGAGAGCAGTAAGGTCCCCCCTGAGTCTCCTCCAGAATAAACAGCCCCAGTTCCCTCAGCTGCTCCCTATAAGGACTTGTTTTCTAGACCCTCACCAGTTTCATTGCCCTTCTTTGGACATGAAGGCTTTCACTGAGCTCCACCCTGCCCTGAAATATGGACACCAGCTCTAAAGCCATAGTCTTGGTACAGAAAAGGACTTCCTCATCTGTTCAAATTTAACCTTGAATTCAAGTCCTGCAAGCTACAGTCCTTTAGCACACTTCTGACTGCTGGTTTGAATAAGGGCCTGAGATCTGAGCCTAAGAGACACTGGAGAAGGTCACCTTCACAATGGCTTCATCAGTCTTTGAAACCTTCCTTGCTGCCGAGTCTGCTGACAGAGTCAAATTAATCAAAGCTGATTCTTCAGAGGAGCCAGAGTAAGCATCCACCAGTGGGACTGTCCAAGTTGTATCTCTGGATGGACGTCAGTATTACCATCTTTTCAGCTCCTCCTGCCTGCTGACACCTTCGCTTTACAGGAGATCTAAATCCCTCTTGGTCTTGTGGCCAGAACTGCAGGGAAAGTCCTGCATCTGTCCAAGGCCCTCCACAGCACCAGGGGATCTCCCTGGAGCTTGGCTGCACACATGCACAAAGCCAGGTGCCACATTTGGACTGTACATTCCACTCCCCATGGTGCAGGGATCTTGTCATTGGGGAATTCTGTTTCCCACCCAAACGTCTGCAGGATCAGAACACTTAAAGTGCAGAGGAGATTAGGATCTGGTTCTGTGTGGTATTGCTTGGAGGGCTGTGCCCAACTCAAATTGCACCTACTGTTGTGAGCTATGTGTTCACCAAGGGGAAATGCCTGTCTTGAAATGAGCTCATGCTGCTGCACTGTATTCTGTGCCTGTCAGCACTTTTTGGACTCTCATGTTTGCAGATATATGAATTATCCCTTGGCGGATGGCTGGTTTCACCCTCTTTTATTCACACATGTGCTTAAAGTGAATATAAAATCGTATTCACTGTAAGCTTTTAATTAATAGTCTTATTATTTAGGTGGATAAGAAAAGAGGTTCCTGCGTGTGCACATTGTTAGCCCCAACAAATCATTCTGCTGGGCAGGATCAATGAAAAGGAACTAGGTGATCTTCTGGGATTCCTCCAGCCTTATAATTCTCTGAAAAGACCAGGGACAAAACTCATCTCATGGTAGGTTAAGTAATCACAGTGTTTCTATTATATTGACTCCTAATTGTGTAAATTAGACATCTCCTCATGCTCATTTTTCATATTCCATGTAAAAAAAAGCACAAATATGATCTATCTTTGTACACAGATGTCTGTAGGTAAAGGCAAACACAATCAGTAAGTTGAAATCCTATCATCTCTTAATTCTGCTTCTGTGTATGACTTGAGCAAGGATAATTCTCTTGTTTTACTTACCACAGGCTAGAAATATATTTTTAATACTTATTTATGTATTTATTTGTCTGTATAAGACGGGATCATTTCTGGAGCCTGGATTTGCCTCCCAGTTTGGCCATGGCCTGACTTTTTGCTGCCTGAGCATGCACAAGATCTTTGTTCCCCCTTTGTGCCCTCTACTCGGGGCTGTGGAGGAACTAAGCTTTATCCCTACATGTGAAACATGCTACCCCACCTTAGGCTGGCATCCCTGCTTGTGAATGGACAGGATTTACAGGGGCAGGACACTCTGGCAATGACAAAGAAGTAGCAGGAACTAGTGTATAGAGTGATAGAATCGTTAAGGTTGGAAAACACCTCCAGGATCATCAAGTCCAACCATTAACCTCACATTGCCAGGTCTACCACTAAACCATGTCTCCAAGCACCACATCTGTGTAACTTCTGAACAAAACCTGGAGGGATGGTGACTCTACCTCTTCCCTGGTAGCCAATTCTAAAGCTTGGCCACCCTTTCCATGAAGAAATTTTTCTTAATATCCAATTTAACCTCCCCTTGTGCAACTTGAGCCATTTCCTCTGATCTTACACTTGCTACCCGTGAAAGAAGACTGACCCTCATCTGGCTACAACCTCCTTTCAGGTAATTCTAGAGAGTGATAAGGACCTCCCGAGCTTTCTTTCCTCCAAGCTAAACGACCCCAGCTCCTGCAGCCTCTCCTGTAGGTCTGTAGCATTGCTGCTGGACCCTGCAGAGTGCAGGTTATGCAGTGGCACAGGGCCCCTCTGCCTGCAGGAAATGAGCCCCAGCAGGCCCCGGGGCAGGCGGGCAGAGTGCACAGCACACACCCAGCAGCGTCCCGCCAAGCCCATTAAACGGCGTAACGGGGGAAAACAAGCCTTTCAAGCATGAGGCACTAATAAGAGATTAATCCATGCAAGAGAACAGTCATCAACTAAAATGGCTTATAAAATAAAACACATCATTAAGTGCAATTGAGGTATTAAGTAATAAAGGTTGAAATACTAGATGAAATTTCTTCCTGTGTGCAGGGCCAGTGAGTGCCCCTTTGTTCCACACTGGGATCGGCAAATAGACCAGGAGGAGTTTTTGACCTGGTCAGAGAACTTCATACTCCAAGTGTCCCAGCAGTAGACAGCAGTGACCATTCTCTTGTCACTGAGTTTTGACATTGCACCAACGCTGCTAAAAATTCTGTTTGCAACAACATGAGCAGGCCTCTGGTGAATAACTGGCCAGAGCACCATTTTCTGCCAGGGTGCAGCCTGTGATGCCTCTTCAGGGGATCAGGGTTCAGGAAAGGTGATTGTACAGCTGTAGTGTCCAAGAAAAGCAGCCCTTGCATAGACAGACACCCCTGCTCATGTTACTGGTGATGATGTATTTGGCAGTGAGAACCCAGATGAGCTATGGGAAGCTAAGTCAGGTGTGCTGGAAAGGTGCTAGTAGATGACACCACTTGTAAATGTACTTGTACAAGCAAACTGATGAAGTCATTGAGACCTCTTGAGTGAACGCTCCTGAAACCCTCCAGCTTTTTAGAGCTGTACCCTAGATAAGAGCTGTATGTGTTTGACTGGTTCTTGCTATAGACATGTATTTACCCTTCCCTAAGATAATTCTACTTTGCCTTTTTTTTCTGACACTCTTCAGGCAAGTAGGCAAAAGACCAAAATGGCTACGCCTTGCAAATTAAAATAAATCCTTTTTTTTTTTCTTTCTCTTTCTTTCTTTCTTTCTTTCTTTCTTTCTTTCTTTCTTTCTTTCTTTCTTTCTTTCTTTCTTTCTTTCTTTCTTTCTTTCTTTCTTTCTTTCTTTCTTTCTTTCTTTCTTTCTTTCTTTCTTTCTTTCTTTCTCTTTCTCTCTCTCTTTCTTTCTTTCTCTCTTTCTTTCTTAAAAATATCTATTCTGAGTTCTAGGTGCCCTGGAAAATATTAAAAACACAGAGTGGGATTTTCAGAAGTGTTATGAACTGTTTGTCTAGTTGCAACCAATGACATCTGCTTGAGGTTTTTTTTGCCTTCTGCTTGTGATTCCTTATGTCTCACCTGATTTTAGAAGAAAACAGACAGTGATACACCATGGGTAAGCTATTCCAAAAATCTCCAGACCTCAGAATAATGGTGAAGTCAGGAAACACGGGAAATCTCACTTCATAAAACTAGACATCCAGCAAGGAATCATCGCTACCTCCCTCACTCAGTGTTCATGGTGTCTTATGTGCGGGCTCTACACCACCTCCTTTCCTGAAAATTATGGGCTTTGCAGCAGGCTCAAGGGCAGAACAAGTGGCTTACCAGGTATGAGTGAAGAAAGGGATGGGTGCTCCCTCACACACCTTCCTCTTTTGAGTGGAAATTTTAATTGATGGACCCTCTTTGATGGATCACCTTGACAGGGAGCAGAAGCAAGGCAGAATGCAGTTATGAATCAGCTGGCAGGTCTGTGAATGCAAAAAGGGTGGAATATTGTGAGTCATCATCAAATGTATTTCTCAGCTCTTCTGTAATCAATCTTTTTGTCTCTCGCAGGCTTGACAATGACTCATTCTTTGACATGCCTTTATAGAGCGGCTAAGTGCACAGCTTGCCAGCCTCCCTGGTGCTGCTCAGTGCCAGCAGAGGTTGAAAAATGCAACACCTGAGTGTTTCAGGATCACTTCAAGAAACAGAGAAAATTGCTCCTGTGATGATGTATGTAGGGAGCATGGTAGTACAATGACTTGAAAAGTACTTGCTGCTATTCTAATGGATTTCTAAAGTGTTCATAAAGTGTCCTCTCATTGAGCAGAGCAGAGAGGAAGATTATGAGTGCTGAAACCTCCAAAGTCTGTGGCCCAAGAGGCTCTGCCTGCCTCTTTGTGAGGCCTTGTTGTCTATCTCTGAATTCTGGGCACTTTGCACCAACTGTGTTTTGTCACCCTCCCTGGTTTCTGGCTGAGCTCTGCCCAGGCACTGCGGTGCTTCAGGCTGTGCCTTTTATTGATATAGTGTGTTCTGTGCTGTGCTCCTTTGACCAATCCTTGAAGAAGTCTGCTTGGCATTGACAATGGTGTTAAACAGGTCTGAGATTGCAAATGGCCCTGATTATAACATTAATCATAATAATGACACATTCGGTACAGACTTATCTGGAATGGAGTTAACCTGAAACTTCCCTTCAGTCAAGGCAAAACCGATCTGTGTCCCTGTGCATGAAGTCTCAGGGTTTGGCTGCTCTGGCCATGGCACAGGAAGGCACAGTGATTGTCCCAGCCCAAGAGAGCCACAAGGCTCACCTGTCCCTTGCTGTTGGCTCAGTTTCTGAGTACCTTGATGCAAGCCAAGAAGGACAACAGCCATTTGTATTCAACTTCTCTGAAGTCTACTCCCCCTCTGCTGCCACCTCTCGAGCTAGCCCCAGGGCAGCCTTGTCTTAAACTCCTCTTCCACCCACATAACAGTGACCATTCCCACGGTTGTGTTATCTCAGGGGTGTTTGATCTGCAATTTTCTCCTCCATTTCTTTCTACTTTCCTTGGTTTTCATCATCTCACTGCAAAGAGTGACAGACCTGCCCAAGAGCTGTTTGCCTATCTTATTTTTACACTCAAGCTGAGATCAGAAAATGAAAACTGACATCATCCTGTTCATTAGATCTGCTCTGTGCCATACTCAGGCCAAAAGAAATGTTTGGATCTCTTTTTGTCTGAGTAACGTGGCAAAGCCAACATAGCCAAGACAGAGAAAGTGGATTTACCTCCTGCAAAATCACTTGTTTCTTTGTCACTGGAGACAATGAAAGATCCTTCAGAAATGGGAGAGTTATCTAACCAGCTTGCAGAAATGGCTAAATGGAAAAGTGCTTTTTTATTGCATTTGCAAATTTGCAAATTAAATTTGGTCTTGCAAATGTCTTTTTCTGGACTTATGATGGCCATCATTGTGTTTTATTAATACACTCTGGATTTTTGCTGTATCACTGATAAGGATATAAAGCATTTTTCATCTGAGTTCTTATCCTGTGTAGAGGGACTTCTCCTTCAGACCCATCAGCTTCCTACTGGACACATCTATCTGCCATCCTCTTTTTAACCAAATTTTTTTCACTCTGTTGTAGTTATCTCATTTGGTACAACAACAAAGACCTTATTGAAGTCCAGGTAGAGTAGATCTGTTGCAGTTTCTTAAGGTATCGTTTGTTTAGAGATGTGTTAATTTTATAGTCTTCATATTTAGATAAATCTCTAGAACATTTTTTCATTTCCATTTACCTACATGATTTTAATTAGGTTTTCAGTCACATTTTAAAAACAATATATTTACTTCTGTGTGAGACTAATGGCTCAAGGTTCCCAAGGTTCCATGGCTTTTCATCCACCTTCCAAAGCACTATGGCTGCAGCCTTACAGACAAAACATACCAAGCTGGATTTGGTAGCCTGACTCTTCACTGTAACTGCAATTTCACCTAGAAGCTCTTTAATATGGCCAGAAAAATACAGTCAGCTTCCTTTGGCATGTATACAGTGAACCCTTTGATTTTGCTCCCACCACCACTGCTGTAGTTGTCATTTTCAGAGAGACTCTCTCATTAGACAAGGTGTCTTTGCATACAGGTTTTACCCTGGTGTCCTAATGACAAACTCAAGTGAAGTACTCATTTAGTTTTGGAGCCAAACCCAAACCGTATTATCTTTCATCTCTGCTGCTTTTCACTGCAAAGCAGAACCACTTCCTCTTCCTTGTCCTTTTTTTATTTATAGAGCAAAGAAGTCTGCCATTTGTTACAATCTGTTTTACAAGGCTGAAATTGGTTAGGTTTTGGATGTTGTCCAGACACCGTTTTCCTTGCTGATCCATGCTTTCTTCCATGCTTTGCAGGCTTACTGCTAACTCCTAACACCATGTATCTCATCTAGTCTGGCATTACACTTGACAGGTCTGTGATTTACTCTGGCCACCTGTTAAGACTGGTTGTCAAATTGACTCCCAGAACAATTTATGTGGCAAGTCAGGATACTTTGCTGTTCTCTGCAAACATGATGACAACCAGAATAGAAATTCTTCTGGGTCAGCAGTGCCCATTTGTATAGACTTTCCTTTTGTCTGCCCACATAAGTCCTAGGTTTTTGATATCTATTTGTTCTTCCTTCTATCTACAGGTCACTTTCTGTATCCATCATTTCTTTCTCTGTTATGGTTGTGTTGGCTATGGTTTTTTTTTTCAACTCTTTTTCCTCTTTTACTGCCTGGTGATTTATCTTTCTTGCCTTTTTTATTTGCATGTTCCTGGCAAAGAGGTGGACCTGGACAAGGAGGATGTATGCAACACCACCACAAATGGAAAAATCTATCTTGTGTGAAAGATCTCTTTAGGATGAAAGACAACTATTGAAGTAGATTTAGAAACAGACCAAGGAAGCAAGGTCATCAGGATGAGAATCGTATCTTCAGATTCTTGTCCCACTTCTGTCCTTGTCTGCGAGTGTCCATGTATCCAAAAGGTTTTCCCTTCCAGTGACTTTATCAAGCAGTAACTAGACAGTTTTGCTTGTTTAAGCATACTATGCAGATAGCAGGTTCTGTATCTAGACAGATTCATTGCTTTCTGTCTTTCTAGAGTCCCTTCTGAGACTGCCTCAGTGGCTGCCATCAATTTTTACCAAGTGAGATGGTCGTTCGCCTTATTTTTTGTATTACTCATCCTAATGGTTATGATAACATATTCAATACAAGAAAAAGGTATGTAAAGCACCACTATACTATGCCAAAAGCATTTGTGGGACACAAATGTGTCTTCTATGTAATGGTGGAAAGATTCTGGTTCAGGGTGATTACTAGCAGGAAAGACACACCACCAGAATACAACAGATTTTCAAACAGGAAACAGAGCGGTGACATCAGTGGAAATTCCAGAACACTATGGCAAATTGTTGCTTTTAATTAGGCGGTCAGCACCAGGCCTAAGGGACTGCAAAATCATTACAGACCATTTTGCAACAAAAGTTAGCAGGCATAAGCCCTGCTGACCTTCTGCTGACTTCAATGCACAGACATACACCAGTTTATTGAGGCAGATACCATCTCAGTAAGGCAAGAATCGCACCCCGAGACACTGAGGGAAGATTGCAAAGGAGCTTGCTTTGGGATAAAAGTATTTTTGATGGGGGTGGTGGGCCATGAGTGGGAGGCTGTTCTAGGAAAAAAGGAGAGATGAAGCATGGTGCCAAGTCAGCAGTGAGACACAAAGCCAAGGGAGTGGTTAAAGCAAACACGAGGAACAGGTGAGTGTGAGGAAACAGGATCAGGCAAGATTGTGTGCCAGTGCTGATACCCTTGACAAAGACTGATAGTTCACTCAGGATTTAGTACTTGACTGACTCCTTACATTCAAACTTGAAAAGAAATGGCGCAAAAATTCAGTTCTGAAACACCTGATTTCATACTTTTCCAAACAGAATGTGGTTATGTTGATGAAATGAAGAGCAGCAAGGACACATGAAGAATTCTTACCAAAGCTGCAGGTGGTCTTTCTATTTCCTCTTAACTCTTGTCCTTGGGAGTTGTGGACCAGATTTGCACCAAAAGGTGCAATGGATAATTAATCATAGTTTCAAAACCAGCAGCTCAACCTAAGTAGAATGTTACAAAAGGTCAGTATTCAACAATCTATTTTTTGAGCTAAATAACTAGGAAATGGCTTCAGAACTTCATTTTAGACACTCACAAGTGAAAAAAGAAATACTGACAAAGTTTCTTAAGATTTATTTCACTAACAAATGAAGAATTTTTTTGGGCTGTGAAATAACATCCCAACAGTATCTGAAAGGAACCTTATGTGAGGTCGTACTCCCAAACAGTAAAACTAAATTAAATATTCTTTCCCAGTTGCCTCCGGGCAACTTTTGGAAAGATGCTATTTTGCATTGAATGTGACAATCTACCTTAATCCAGATAAACGCCCCCTCCAGTGTGATTTTCTGGATATTAATTTCTAAGGCAGTGGCAGAGATCCCATTGTTTTTAATGGGGACGAGATTGGGCCATTGTAAGCACTTCCACTGGAATGAACATGGCTGCAGGGGACAAGGGAAAACAGAGAAAGGCCAGGGGATGGTTGAGTAATTAATGTAAACTTTGACTTCACTCTCTGGGATCAATTCAGGAAAGAATGGGGGTTAGCATACATCCCCTAAGTTTCAGCAAAATTAATGATAGATATCAGAACAATGATGCTTCTCAGTGAATAATTAGTAGAAATGGTCTTGACAGTACCACTGTACTCAGTGATTACATGGCAAAGATAAGTGAGCTCCCTGTTTGATGTCACGGTCACAGAATGTCACCAGTTCTGCACAGCCCAGATGACACATGGCTTTACCTGAACAGCCATAGCAAATGGGTAACATTTGAATTTTTCCAAAGTGGTCTGTGAGGATTTTCCCAGCTGACCTGCAAAAGACATACAGGAAATCTGCAGTAGGGCAGAACCAAACATTCTCTTCCCTCTATGCATCTCCCCCATGCACCCATCTCTTCATGTGCCTGTAGGAACCTACTGCTGTGATTCCCAGAATGGCAAAGCCTGTGGAGATGCTATGCATCTCAAAGTAGTTTTAATCTATGCACCTTTACTCTGTAATCACAAGGCATGAAGCAACACAATGCCCACAAAAAGTGCTTTATTTGCATCCCTATCTGAGTACAACCATGGCAGATATTCAATTCCTGTAATCTGCCAGAAACATCAAACCTTGAAGGCAAGCTCAGATAGGAAATGGGTCATTGACTCACCCTTCTGGCTTGATAATAATAATACTTAGCACTTATTTAATTCTTTACATAAATTAAACAATAAATCAGTCTTCACTACGTGACTGTAAAACCGACAGACATCCCAGTTTTAGAGATGGAGGAGCTGAAGAAGAGGAGTTCAGTGCTTTGTCCAGCAAAGTTGCCTATGATTCTACAATTAGCATTCCTATTTCCCTGGTCTCATGGGAATGTTGGGGCTTAGAGAAGTCTCAGAAGCATTAATTATTTAGGACTGATGCTCACACTGGGAGAAAGGCCGTTTCACAGCCATGGTTAGTCCTGATATTGCATTTATGATCTGTATAAATAATCTACATATAAATAATCTACACTTCATTTAGAGTGGCATTGAGAATTCGCTGTCTGTTTTTCACAGCAGGGAAGAAGGGGAAGAACAGTTAAATCAATTATGCCATACTCTAGAGAGACTCAGCATCTAAATCAGAAGAGTTGAGTGCCTCTTCCTTTCTTTTAGCGACTGAATTCTGAAAGAAATCCCCACCCACTCCAGCCTCTTCTATGAAAAACATGATCTTTTGAAGCAGTTTTTATTGAGTTTATTTCCCAGCAGTTTATATAAGGTGTGACCTCTGTTAGGGGTTGATGTACCACACACATCTCCTCTGTACAGGAGAGACCAGAGTGTGTGCATGTGTAGTTTGTGCCTATGCCGAGCTCTAGTGGAGGGTATCTCCAGCCAGACAGCAGCACACTGTTACAAAGCACCAGAACAACCCTCACTCTGGCTGTGCCATGCCCTGGGGCTCAGCTGTCTCAGCCCACTCTGGCTCATCTGAGGCTCTTTTGGACAGAGCAGCCAGCTCAGGGCTCTCTGTTCTGGCTTTGGGGGAGATGCTGCCTATTTGCCATGTGTCCTCTGGGATAATCTCACCCAGCCAAGGCTCCGCTTGGGCAATTGTTTTGTACCACCCGAAAAGGCAGTTTCCTCCCCACACAGAAGTGAAATCCCATAGATCCCAGCTCTCCTGGAGTGTCTTTTGTCTTGGCTCTCTGCACAGTGACCTTACTCTTGGTTTCTGGCAGGCCACGCACCACTGTTCCCAGCTTTAGTTGTGCAAAGCATCAGTAGATGAGAACTGGAAGGTCCTTCACTGGGAGAAACAGTTTGGGTTTTTTACCATGAGGGTAAATCACTCATTACTACTCATAGCAAGTGCTCAGAAATGAGAGATAAGTGTTCAGAGAGCAGCTTCCTACGTTTGTCCATCTGAGATGAAGCTATCCCTGACTTGAATTCCCAGACCTACATACGACTCCTCAATATACAGCTCTCTAAAACGTATCCCCTATTTCCACACAACTGAATTTCTATATTCCCATCTGTTCTTCAGCTCCTTCACCATGTGATAAAGGCTATTACAGACAGTTTAGCTAATATGTGACATACTTGTGTTTTCTTCCAAAATGACAACTTTCATTTCTTTACTCTTGAGTCTTCCCATGTTTATTCTCCATTTGTCTGCCTTCTGATCACTTCTCTTTTTCTTGCCACACCTGTTTCCTTTGAGTTTGATGGGTTTTCCACCAATTTGTTGGACTGAGGATAATTGTACCGGATGGTTTCATGCCAAAGCCCGTATTTGACAGCAATGTGCTTAAACAGCATATACCAGAGCAAAAATAGATTTGATATGCAGGACCCCCTGGCTAAGTGCATGACTTCTTCAATTGAAGGACAAAAGTTTCGAACAACACCTCCTTACAGAGACTCCATCTTCTAACATGAGCCCTGTCATTCAACAGATCTGTGTTTTTGACAACTAGAACATCTCTCAACACTTCCATTTCCTCTCCTTTTAGGGTTAGGATAAACCACCTGAGGCCTTTCCTCTTCTCATATGACTTTCACACATGTTTTTTATAAGTCTCTCAAAACAACTTAAGAAATGTCCATCTCAGTGCAGTCAATAAAATGTTACCTAGCCTTGAGAACCTCTGCTTAAATTCATAGTGGATCTGCTGAGTTACCAGCATGAATTGCATTGCCTTGCAGCATTTGGGGTCCCACCTTTCAGAAGATGGTCCACATTCTCATCTGGATGTTGTGGTGACTTCTGCTCAATAAAATTCAGTTATTTCATTAGAGGATAATGTAGGGGTCCCAGAAGGAGACATTGTCCATCCCACTCCTGTCATATTAGTTTTAGGGAGATTCAGTTCCTTTGCCCCATTCCAGCATCAGAACAGCATGTGGGCTGGTGGCTACCTAGTGCTGGCACTGTCGGGACTCCCCATGGAGGTCTGTCAGGGCAGGACTTGGTAGACAGGACCTATCTCACCCCCAGCTGGAAGCAAGTAACTGGGTCAGCCCAAGCCCCACACACCAGGCTACTCCACAGGGACAAGGACAGAGTAGTAGTGGCCAGCCGGATTAGAAGCCATGGCC
Organism: Illadopsis cleaveri; assembly: GCA_013399915.1. Lineage (NCBI taxonomy): Eukaryota > Metazoa > Chordata > Aves > Passeriformes > Timaliidae > Illadopsis > Illadopsis cleaveri. The sequence goes on along the minus strand of VXBB01007110.1, from coordinate 410,941 downwards.
TGAGGTCAACTGCAAATTCTCAGGTGTCCTCTTCTTGCTGCATTTAGCACCCTATTGCTCATGAGCTCTATTTTGATGTAGCACTCAGCATCTCTCAGATTATTGCTCTGTCAGATGAGAACCCCTGAGAGCATCCCCCACCTGATAGAATGAAAACCACAGTGCAGTGCTGCAGGCGTAGTTACTGCCAGAAAAGTGAATGGGTTTTGTCTGCTTCCCTCCTGGCAGCCATTGCTTGACTATGCGCAAACAAATATGGGTTAACTTCTCTCTGCTTGTAGACGTGTGCTTTAGATTTCCTATTTTTCCATCTGGTTTCCTTTCTTCCTTCAACAACCAACTCAGAGCCAAAGAGTGTGCAGAATTTACAACATTTGGGGCCAAGTGGCTTAAGAAGGCTAAGAAGCAGAGCTGAACATGCTCAGTTCTACTCAGCTGTCCCCACAAACTTTGACTTTTCCTTGTTGTATTTTTTCCCACCAGCTGGAATGATTGTCATCCAGCCACTGCACTGTTGTCCCTCAGTTGGAGTTTGCTCAGAGAGCCAGACCCAATGAGCACATGGAGCTGAGATCCACCTTCTAACCTTTGATGCCATACTGAGCAGAAAAGGGTGCTCGATGATCGTTTGCACAGCTGCTTTTTTGGACAGTTTATGGGCTTGTACAGAATTTACAATAAAGAAGTTGTGCAAGTCTTGTTCATTGGTCAGCTTAACCTATGCATTTCTGCACATGCTCTGAGGTGATCCCTTTTTGTTGACATTCACGGGCTCTTGTCATTCTTGTGTTACCTTGCTGTGATTCTCCACTTTGAGGACCACAGTGCCATGGCTGGTTTCTTCACAGACCTAGTCCATTCCGGGTCCATCGTTTTTTATGAATGATATGTTGGTCCAAGAGTGCTGTCAGGATGAACCCATGGCACAGGTTGGTCACCTGTAGAAAGGAACTGCACTTTCTCCCATTCATTGTTTCTCTGTGTCATTTGTAGGTGAAACGAGTGCAATCTAGGAAGATTTTTCCTTCCCCTAGACCAGATGCCATCCTACCTTCACACCCAAAGTGAAGAACTGCCTGCCACTGTGAGAGCTCAAGAGGAAGAAATTACTGAATCATGGCTTTAGGCTCCTGGAGAAGCTCCTAGACAGCCATGGGAAGGGTGAGACATCACCCTCAGAGCAGCCCCACAGCCCTTTGGAGAGCTCAGCACACCCTTATCTGCCTACAAGCAGGACAGCATCCCACCCAACAGCAGCTCCATGATACTGCTCTCCTCTCCCAACAGAAATAGAGCCCAGGGCTCTAGAGGAGGCTTGGTGCAGATATTCAGTCTCCTTCTTTCAGCAGAAGACCATCCAAGATAACCACAATCTCTCCATGTCTATGGTTGCCAGAGTAGTAACAACCAATGCTGCATGTGGGGTGTCAAAAGGGAGGGAGAGAGAGATGGTTGGATATCACAACACAAGTGACACATGGATTCAACATATTGCATCACACAAGTTTAAAATAAGGTTCTTTCTTCTACCTGTTCTATTACAAGCCATAAACCTCCTTTGTTTTGCTGAGGAGAGAATCTCCATTGCCATTTCAATATGCTGCAGTGAACTATATTAATGTGCAATTAATTGTAGAGATTAATCATCAGGCAGTGTTATCAGATGAACACCATGACATACACGAGCACAGGCTAACCCCTGGTTCATGCTTTGGCAGGCTGAGGAAATGATTTTTGTGTGGCTGAGCCAAGCTCTCAGGCTGGGTGGCCCGCATCTCAAAGGTGACCTTGATTTTTCTTATTCTGCATCCACTTGGTTTCAAATACATGAAGTACCTCAGCACTCCCAAAAACTATGTCATCTCATCCAGCATTTCTTTCCAAAAAAAACTCCATTATGAAAAAAGTGCTGCTCCACCTGACATCACTGAGCACCCAGCTCTGTTGCTGCACCTCTCATACACACATTTTTGGAGCACAGGGCTATGATTTGACTACGGACACAGCTCAACACTCCATGATTTGCCAAGCTGAATGACTTAATACAGCTGGATCAGCCTGAACATTGAACAGGGGACACCAACACCCAGGCCACTCAACACATCTGGCCAATTCAACTACCTTTTCTGTCTGCACTGTCTTTCCTTTACAGAAATGTTTCTCCTCTTTTCTGGATCTGACTTATACATGGGCAAATCAGCAGCCATTTTGGGCCAAGAATAGCAAAAGGATTTGGGCACTGGTGCCCTATGGAGTTGTCTCAACCATAACCTTGTTTCATTTGTACCGTTAGCAAGACCAAAATTATCCAAATGCTGTAACAACCCTCTTTTGTCTTCATGTGAAGAGCACACCTGCATTCCTAAGAATGTGTGCCAGATCAAGGATCCATCTATCTCAGGATCTTTTCTCTTCCTGGAAAAAAAGAGATGCCAGGGAAGGGTATAAAAGGACAGGCTTATAAAACTGCTGCTCCAGGTTGTTCTTCCACCCTTCATGGATATCCTGGAGCAGAGGTTGTGGTTTCGTATTTAATAACTATCAATGGATAATTCTTCCATGAGTTTGAGCTTGTGTAAATATTGAGACCTACCACCTCTGGCACCACTGGGTCCCACACCTTCACCTCCTCCCTGGGAGCACAACTGCCTCCTTTCCTTTGCACTGACCTTGCAGTCTGGGAGTTTCATTTGGCATCCCCCAATTCTGTTACTGGAAGATATAGTGATCCTCTAGGTGCTTTCTTCCTAGCAGTCATGACTTTGTGGATTTGTATCTCATCCCCCTCCAGCCATCTCTCTTCCCAGTCTATTCTACCCCCTGGACAGGAGCCATTCATTACCTTTGATCACCTCTATGGTCTTTTCTATACTTTTCCAGCACTGCTATCCACACAGGAACATTAGAAAAACTAAACAAATTAGAAGGCACGCCCAGCCATGGACAACTACCCAGAGCTAGAGGAGCAAACACAATGGTCACCCTCCTCATGCTTGAGGGACAATCCCATACTTGACTCCTGGCCCCATCCCCTGCTTACCCAGATTCACATTTTCCTCTTTGGCAGAGCACAGCCATGGCACCTTTCCTCACCCATCAGATGCATGTCACCAGCTTGGTCTGTGTCCTGCTGCACAGCCATGTCAGGCATGTGGCCACTGCAGGAAGACCAGAGGCTGATGCTCAGAACCACAAATTCAGGGGGGCCCTCACCTCATTCTTCAAACAGCTTCACGAGGAGGAGCACCTCTACCACATGGAACTCATTCTGTCTGGACTGGCACCAATAAGGACAACTTCTCTGGGGATGTTGCAGCATCTCTGACTGGTGAACAGGCTCCCACTGCCACCAGGGACCTGGTGCTCCCACCTGCCCAAGCCCTGGACCAAAAGTAAGAAGTCCCAAGCAGTTTCTCCTGTAGCAATGGGCTGAGGTTTATGAAAAATCATCAAACACATGATAATTTGAATTATTTTGGACAGTGCAATGATAGCATTTTCAGACAGAAGAACTGAGGCCAGTCAACCTAAAGCTCCTGATAAAAAACCAAAGAACTCTGCAGTGTCAAGAGGCTGAACGATGGGCTGGCTAGCAAAATTCAATGTCAACTCATGGAAAGTGGCACACATAGGAACATCAGCTCTAAGTATATGCAAGCAGCAAAAAGGCTTTCTTTACCATGGAGAAAACATAACTAGAGTCATGGCTCTCTGAAATATGACCTTGGTGTGTGATGTGCACACAATTATTGTCACCAGTGGTGAATAGATTGTGCAGGTCCGTGAAACTTTTCCAGGAAGATAACAAGCATGAACACAAGTATAGAACAGCTTTGCCATGAGGAAAGGGTAAATGGTACTGGAAAACTGAGTGAAATTTCTAAAATTTCTAAAAGGATGGTCCTGTGAAGGAGATGGATTAAGAGAAAATATTGAGCAAGCATTATCATGAGGTGAGAACTAAGGGCCAGCTGGAGAAATCATTGTGCAACAGGTCTGGACCAAACAAAACCATGTTATTAGCCATTGACTAATTTCATTGTGGAATTCATTACTACATGCTTCTGTAGATCCCAGAGTGGGGTTCAATGCAGGGTTTTTAACTTTGCAGTTCCTACATGACTGAGAGATAAGTTCATGGGGAAAGATGCACCCATCCCAATGGGTCAATTTTCCCAAGCTCCACAAGAGTGCGATTTGGAAAGCACTGGATGCTTGTAATGAGATGTTCCATGCATGTGTCCATGTAAACTCTTCACCTGAGCATTCACTTGTGATTAGGCAGCTCTCAGCTTTGATGGCCAAAGGTAGTACTTGCACTCCTATGAGTCACTTCACGATCAACAAAGCAGCATTTTAACAAATGCTTTACTAACTCCAGTAAAAAGCACTGCAAAGGCATTTTTCTCCAGAGCTTTGCTCCTTCTTGTCTGGCACCAAAGATCTTCAGGCAAACTGCTCCATACTCATCTCAGCCTCACCAGCACAACTTTGGCTACATAATGAAAAACACAAGCAAACAAATGCAGACAGCTTTTCTCCAAAGCCAGCATGAGCCGCATGCGCCAGTGCTGGTTTCTGTGTTGCCTTTTCATGAATGCACAGAAACAAGTGAAGGATTGCATATACACAGTCAGGTCTGTGTCCAGGAAGCTGCAGTCATAACCAGACAGCCGAGAGGAAGGCAGGGTAGGGTGGAGCAGAAGTCTGAACATTGCAGGGAGACAGCCTTGAGCTCCTGTCTCAAGAACTGCTGTGGGGAGCAGCCACAGAGGTTTTAACATTGTCTGTCTCTGTTCTGGAGAACAGGGAAGACGTGAGTGAGGAACTACGTGCCAAAACACTGCAACAGTCTGTGCTCCAGCATAACCCCAGCCTGATGGTGCTGCCCTTCCACACCACCCTCTCAAGCCAGCTTGTCCCACACCTTCACTTTGGGAAAGTCACAGCTTGGAAAAATGAGAGCCACCAAGTGGCAGAAAGGACGCTATGTGAGAGAATTTTGGCACTTGAAACTTCTGCCATTTTGAAGTACTGAGGGAATGTACTGATGGTCACCTGGCTGGATTTTGAGTGGATGCATGGATTTATCCTGGTTTCCAGGTGACACAGTCATTGGGCAATCAGGAAACACCATGAATTGCACTTTGTTGACACCTCGAATGAGCATGCTGCAAGCAGAGCGCTTATACTGGATTTCTTTGTCCCTTATGCCCACACTAATAACTAGACAGACTCATTAACATGATCCCCAGCACGATTTTGACTGAGGCCAGCTAGTGCTTGCCCAAAAGTTTCTTAGGCACAGGCTGGGAGTTTGCATGGGGGAGAGATCATTCCTCACAGGTAGTTAGGATGTGGCCACTGTGGTTTGGAAGCTAAGAGAATTTAGCAGGGAGCCTGTGGTATGGTCTTGCCAGCCAGATCCAGGGGGAGAGGTCAGACCCTGCTCAAATAAATTGTTCTTTGAGTAGATTTAGCCCAGACTCCTTTGGCACTTGAGCTAATTCATCATGCATGACTCCATTTTTGCTTCTCCATCATGCAAGGGCCAACAGTGCCAGTCACGCCTGTTGAGAGGTATTTGCTTATTGCTGCACTGTACCAATTAATGTGTGTCATGGAAAGCCTTGACCTTCCTTATTTAGCTTTTCTAAATGCATCATTTACACTTGTGTGCACTATTTTTTCCTGCTCAGTGTTCAAGTTCCTTGTTTCCACATTGAGCCTATTTGTACTAAGATTTCCTGCCTTTTTGCTGAGTAGTTTTGACCTCCATTCAATAAATCAATAATCTTCCCAGAACTTCACCACAGCCTCCCCTGACTGCCCCTGCCTTTTGTTCCAGCACTTACTTTTCCACAGCACTTCAGCAACAGCTTATCTGCAATTTTTCTGAATTATATGATTACAGCATTGCTCTCAAATACAGATTAAAGAGTGTCCCTTCATGGGGTGCTTCTGCTCAGTCCCTAACCCAGCCATTTAACTTGACAAAACCCACTTGTCTTGCACTCAGATAATCTCTTTCTTCCCCCAGGCAGGCTTGCAAAGTCAGGTCTGAGACCTGGCAGACAGTGTGCTCCTCTGTCCAGCTCCAAGGATGACATGCCAGTTATCAGATCTTCTGTTACATCCTGTAGGGAGAGCAAAGCCTTGCAGGAGCAGACACCTCATGGAAGATGTTTCCAGGGGTGGATATTGGCTCCTTCAGGCTTCTCTAGTCTTCTTCAAAAAATTCCTATATTTCCAGCAGCTCACAAAGCAAGTTAGCAAAGAAAGCATAGACAAGTTCATGGACTTCAGCTCACAGAAACAAATACATTTCCATAGTTCAGTCTTTTTTGACTGTATACTCAAAGTCAAGAACAGATTTCTCAAATGAAAAGGGAAACATAAAATTACAAATATTTCTCAGGATATTTATTTTCCTCCAAAATAATAAATCTTTCTCTCCATGCAAGTCCAAAATGCTGTATTTTTTCAGAATTCACCCATGGTATTCAACTAGTGAATGCTTTTCCTTGAGTAGACTGCTTTCCACTTCGATTTAAGAGGGGAAATAGACCCTCAGCCAGAGATTAGATCTAAATTCATATCTACAGAACGGTGCAGTTTCCATCTTTGTTTGTATTTGGGCTTGTCTGGCTTCCTAGGGTAAAACTCCTGTTTCAGATTTGCACAGCAAACATCAGCTTTGCTATTGTGTTTTCTGCTCTCCCTTTGGCAAACCACTTGCTGGAAATCAGCACATCTAGGGAGATCAGTCCAAACTGCCATGGGAAACTGGCTATTTTTCTAAAATACATGATACAGATCAACCCCAGGTTATTGCCTAGATTACTAGTTCGTGGTACTCATGAGATCAGACTAGGTCATCATGAAGGTGCCTTCTGGCTTTCAAATCTATCACCCTAAATAATGCATTAATGAAGTAACATGGAACAAAGCCACATTTGTTCATGTGTAAGGCATGTTAATGGTGTTCCTTTCAAAAGATGGAGCAGTGGATTGATGCACTGAATTTCACCTCTAGGGACTCTGACTTTGGTTAGGAGACAAATGAGTTTGATAGCATCAAGTAAATACTCAATGGATATTTGCCTCCATCCCCAAAAGCATCATGCAATTTGGCAGGAGCAGCAGTCTGTGCTCACGAGACGTCTCGAGGTGCTCAGGGCATTGGCAGTCCTGTGGGAGGAAGCATCTGGCTGTGCTGTGCCTGGAGTTACCCAGCGCTCTCACACTCCCCCTTCCCCAAGCATCAGCAACACTCTACTCCCCAGAACCACTGCAAAGAAAACACAAAATTAAAGCTGAAAGAAGGGGAAAAATATATTTATTTGGGTTCATGAAGTGAACAAACACTGGAGATGGGCTGAACTACATACTGTATCAGCTTTGATGCATTATTAGAATCGTGAACACTTTCAGTGCTTCAAGGAAAAGATTTTTTCCAGGCACAAGATCAAAGCCATAGCTAAATAATATTGGGTTACAGAGCAGAGGACTTTCAAACGGCTGGTTTTGACTGCTTTTGTATCTAGAAATGTTGTGATAGGAGCAGCCCTTTTTTACAAGGCCCAGTAACAACAATGTAAATCAAGCATTAACCAGAAGTAGACAGAAAATTACATACTTTTTTAAAGAAACTTCTACTGGAGCTGTTTTTTAGGGAAGGAAAGAAGGAGTTCTGTTTTTAATAGAATAAAAAAATACTTGTCCAGGAGGCACCACTGTATTTTTGTCCCAAAACATAACAATGTTAGATATAAACCAACAGCCCTGAAACAGCTGATAAAACTACATATGGGGATGTTTTGACAGAGAGCTGCTAGGACACAACTGAGAGTGAATCCTTACCCTTGTTTGATATGTTTTTAGACTCCTCACATAAAGTACTCGTGCTAAAAAACGAGAGAGACATACTAGTCTGTGCAAAATAAGAGGTATGGAACATCTGCCTGCGAAGTGTGCCCTTGTTAGATGGGACATTTCATTTCAACAGTCTTCTGGACACAGAGATTATGACAGTGGCAGCTGAATTCAGTTGTGAAGCAGTACATTCACAGCAACAGGACTGTGGGAGCACAGACTAGGAAATTAGACATACAGGGACAGGTAATCTTTCTAAAAATCATAGAATCAGTCTGAACTGTCTGTATATGTTCCCTCTGCAGGTAAGGCAGAGAGGCAAACACCTCTGGAGGGTAAGTCATTCTGTCCTAAGACAGGTGCTTAAGGCAGTTGCTGAACCACTCAGCAAAGGTACAATTTTTTCCTCCTTGGCTCATAGAGCCAGAAGAATTCATGGAGCCAAGACACCTAATTTCCAGGTGGTTAAGGCAGTGAGATGCATCACCCCACAGCTAACTTACCTAATCATCATGACTCCCCTTATGTTTCCAGACAGGAAGAACAGCCAAATACTTTCAGTCTTGGATATGTTTATATGAAGAAACACAACAAGAAAGAACAAAAGCAAGGTCTTCCTCCAGGACACGGGCACAGTTTGTCTCTCTTCTGGAAGGATTTCAGTGAAGGGAGTGAAATGGCTGCCTCCCCATGTTCAGGACTGCCTTGGTTTTCTTTGTAAGGTTAAAACAGCCTTTTGCACAGACTCCCCCTTGCCCACGGATGGTTTTGCTATCTGAATGACAGTCACATAAATTTCTTTAGAAAAAGAAATCTAAAGATCTGCTTCCTCCATGAATTGCAGACTACCATAATTTTGGGCCAAATTCAATTGATGCCACAGAGTAGAGAATCCAGATGTAACACAGACTCTCCTCTTAACCCGTTCAGGAAGGACAGGCTATTCTGAGGGTGAATTTCTCAAACTTCAAGATCAAAACCATGGCTGAGGAATACAAATTTTTTTTAAAGTGCCCTTAATGCTAATGTCCATCTATAAAAAGGTGATGTGATTTGCATCCCTCCCTATGCAGCCAAACTTGTGGGGTTCAAGTAGCAGGCACATCAGGCCTGGCCATGACCATATAAACTGTAAATATGGTGCAAATGATTCACTCAAGATCAATAATCTTACATGGTACCTGTAGGACGGTCATTATGACTATATATTATTGCTGAGCCTGATAGCCAGACCTATGTTCCTCCAAATTGCCCCATCATGCTGAACTTGCCAGCTCTGCTATAGAGATCCATTCTCCTTGGGAAGGAAACCAAACCCTGCTGAATGGGCTGCTAGACCCCACAGAGGAGAAAGTCAACAGCAGAGTTTGTGCCTGTTGATGACACACCTTTACAGCAAGCACAGATGGACACAGAGAGGAATATTCAGGCAAATAAAAGGCTGGATTCAGTTTATTCACAAGATGGTGTTTGCTTCTTTCCTGACTGAAGCTTTAACATGCAAGTCAAGCAAGGCCAGAACACTTCAGAAACACAGTTCCCATTGCAAGAATGATGTCAGGAAAGTATTTATTTCTTTGTATGTTTATATGGTTATTTATTCAAATGTATGCATACATATTTCGCTAGAATGAGATAAACTCGTAAGACATGTCAGGCCAGAAAAAGTGTACCTATATTTGTGCATCATATACTTATGAATGTACAAATATACTAACCTGTATAAATAAATACAGGGAGAATAAAAGATGGAAAAGAACATGAAGAAAATCAAGAAAGAGGCTAAACGAAGAATGGTAAGAGACAGGCAAGAAATCCATGGAGTCATTGAAGTTGTAAATGTGATTTACATCATACATCCCATTTGGCCAAGATGCTCTTTCCATCAGAGAAGGGAACAGAGGGAACAGTGTTGAACACTACAAGGCCCTGATTCAGATACAGATCTGCAAGGTGTTACAGCAATGATCAAATGAGGTGACTGAGAATGGGTACTGGACTTCTCTCTTCTGCACAATTGTAGATCAGGAGCAGCCTTGCTGGAGCCAGTGAAGTTGCTTCAGAACTGTACCAGTGCAAGCAGAGATAAAATCTTCTGAGGATTTAAGTAATCCTAGAAAAGGATTTGGTCAAAGGAAGCAAAGCAAAAACAAAGGAAGAATGTGAACATTTTGCTTTGCACTCTTTGAAGCGTTATGTCTTTTGCAAGGGAGTAACCTAATCCACATTTATACCCATGTTTTTCTTCCACAATTTACTCCAGAGATTTTCTTTAAACAATAAATAGGAAGTACTCTCACATACAGCTGTGCAGGATATCTAGTTCACAAGCCATTTTTCCAGGGTGGGAGCTCGTCCGTTAGGCATCACAGTCATGGAAAAGAAAATACCAAATGTGATGCAGGAAGCAACATTGCTGGCTTTCTCATTTAGCATCCATTCAATACCAGAGCTGGACAAGATATCCCTAGGTGACTACCTGGATGAAAATGAGATGTGTTCCAGCTACTTTGACCCAGGGAAAATGCCATCAGCCTCCCAGCAGTGGTCCTGTTAACTTTTGTAATGAGCTACTCAAAATAAAATGCAGACCACCTGAAGCTGCTCTGCAGCAGCACTTATTCTGGGGGATCATTCATTGAGAATGTGCCTGACAACTTTGACGCCCTTAAGATGACTTTCAAAAAAGTTCTGATCTGGACAGAGATGCAAAAAATGTGAGACACGTTTAGGCACTAGTAGTCCAAAGCTTTTAATTGATGTGATTTGGCAGGTGTGCTCAAGGGAAGCCTAGCCACAACAAGAGCATTAAAATCAGTCCAGAGCACATCTTTACTTTATCCACTTCTGGGAAATATCCCTATGCTTAGAACTGTGCTTACTTCCAGCGAGACCTGGCTTCCAGCATCACCAGGCTGCCTGGGTATGAGCTCTTTTCTTGCACACAGAGAGGAATATCCTTGCCATGAAGCTACATCTTGTCCCTGGCATTAAGGGGGCAGAAAGAGGTATACATATTTATTTGTATATATCTATTAAAGGTGAGTCACATGCAGCCTGGACTGAAAGTCTCATAAGGTTAGAAGATGAACAAGTGAGAAGCAGTCTCATCATCAGAGGACTGAAATGGGCTGTGCTATACCCAGAGACTGACTAAACTGATTTGGAGAACACTACATAGTAAGCTGGATCTGTTCCTGAGCTGTGCCCAGCTGGTCTCCATGAAGGGACAGAGGTGAGTCTGAGTCAGCTGCGTACCTCCCTGGAAGGAGCATAGCTTACATGGATGTGCTTTATATAAGCAAGATTTTTAAAGTGTAATGCTGTTCTGAAAAGCAAAGAGAGGAAAATGGATGGTAGGTCTCCAGGTTGATTCTCTTGGTGACTCAGATCAGATATGCCTTCCTTGCAGAGGAAAATGAGGGGAAGGTTCTCCACTTATCTTCATCTGTGGTCAGATTGGTTGTTTTATACTGTGGTCATTAATTCTTCCTGGTTTTGCCCAGGGGAAACAAACAGCCATTTATTAATAATTATTCTGATAATGCAGTAAAGGACTAAAATTCAGCTTTCTACCTATTAGAGCAGGGGCAATACACCATGGTGAGCATTAACAAAAAGTGAGTATATACTGATACAGTATACAGTGATCGGCAGTTAGCACTCTCAGCATGTATGGAGTCTGATGAAAAAATGGTTATTTTCCTCAGCCATGTTCCCAGGCACACTGGAATTATTCAGTAATTTCAGAAAATCTTCAGGTTAAGCTGGTTTTCTTTTCTAGGAGGTCTTTGTCTCCTTGCTGTGTTTCACACTTCGCATGTGCCTGTGTCCCCGTGCACAAAACAGATGGAAGGCTGAGTCCAGATGTTTTTAGCTGACCTTGTTTGGCAGAACCACTTTTGATATATCCCATTAAATTTGGATGGCTCATTGTCCAAACAAATAGTGGTGGCTCATGTTCCAAAACACCCCATGCTTTCTCTTGCAGGAAGTGACCAATGCTAAGCTGCTCAAGTCTCACAGTGCCACCACAATGCCACCACAATGCATTCATACCAGTGACAGGGTTGGCACCAGACCAGCTGGCTGGCCCTGAGCCTGGTTTCACTCTGCATCTACAAAAGAAGAGCTAAACCAGGCAAGAAGGAAATTCTGGCACTCAGTGCTGGCAAGCACCATGGCATTATTTATTATTTCATGCATTTTCTATCTTCTGCTCATACAGTCAGTTCAGATCACTTTTGTCTTCCAGAGATAAATCAAAGCCCACAATGGGTTTCAGACCTAATTTGATGAAAAGCTGCTTAAACAGAGCATGAATTTGCCCCTCTACCTTTGCTCTGATTTAAGGAAGCATGCATGCCCAGATCATTTCACCTGAGGTAGCCAAGCATTAATTAATTACATAAAAGCATTTGTGAACCTGTTAAAACTATCTATTAGATGAGCAGTGCTGCTATCTCCACCATCTCTCTAAACGTTTTAATTAATTTGGGGGAATTTACACATGCACATTGCCTGCCAAATTCAACAAAACTTGCTTTACAAACTAATAATAGCATTTGCTTTCACTGTGGAGTTATGCAAGCTCTGTATGTGCATGCAAGTGGAGGGTACTGGTCACAGCACAAAGCTGGGTGCTTCTCAGTGATTTACCAAGAAACCAATGTTCTCATAAATATTAGCTTCATATTTCTGTCAGTAGTGGTGCATCATGCATGAAAATGTGTGTGCAGCATCTGACAGGATCAACCCATCAAAAACAGTCCTATTTTTATTTTTATTTTTTTCCTACAGGCTGAGAAAAAATGCAATTTGTTTTCTCAGAGTGATGCAGAGCTGTCAGTGAGGCCTCAGTGGCTTGTTCTGTCCTGCTTTTCTGCTGCCAGTTTCACACTGCATTCAGAAAACACAACTGTAATGGCACATCAGGTGCTGTCGATGAATGGCTGGTGCATGATTTTTAAAGGAAAATTACTGCCCTTTTTGGCAGACTTTGAGAGGATAACTCATTAATTAGGCAGCTTGAAAAGTGAAATAAAATCCTAATCACCTTCAGTGGATTAGCACATAGGATGAGAAACAAAGCCTGCATAAATGTGAAGAAACTTCACTCAACAGGGCAATGTCAGTTCAGACCACATCCCAACAAAGTCCTGATCCTCTATTGCTCCGATGGCATTCTCCTCTAGCACCTGGACTAGACAGCATAAAAGCACTCACCATCAAAATTCCTCATGCACCATCACAGGTGTCTATGCCAAGTTTCATCACCTGCCCCACAGTCCTCATGCCTGGAAAGGAGGACAGGAAGGTGTCCTGGAGCATCCCAGGGCCCTGGCCCCCAGCACTTGCAGCCACAGCCCCTCAGTGTTCCACGAATCTGTCCTCACCCCACCTCTGCTGGCTGAGGGGAAGGCATTTCCAGCAGCATTCAGACACTCAGATAGGCATCTGGTCCTGGATCTTCAAAGTTCCTAAGGCTGTGCTGCACTGCAGCTGGAGCTGAAGTGCCCCTACACTTGGGGTTTTCTCCAGTTTAACTACATCACTCCAAATCCATCTAAAGAAACTGATACAACTTTTCTTGTATAGACAAGACCTTAATCTCTCCATTTAATCTGTTCTTGCTATTGTTCCTCCTGGCCTGGGCCTCTCGACAGCCCAGAGCACTGAGGTGCTCAGCTTCCTGGGGATTCTACTCTGTGAATTCATTTCCACTTGTGGCTGGCATTGGACTTGCTCTCCAGCTCCCTTAGGCAATATTTGTTCCGACGGCTTTTCCAGCCCATTATACATTCAAAATGCATCTCCTTAATTTATCTCCTTGGCCTGATACTATCTTTCCCATGTTCCTTGGGGATTTCTTTGTCATGACAACCACTTTTGACAAAGTTCTCCTTTATCCAGCTGTAGCAGGCACAATGAGGTTTGGTGCACCACATCACACCGCAGGTCTGTCAGATTGCATCTCCTGTCTTTGACAGGCCCTGCAAACCCATTTTTAGAGAATTGTGGGGAATCCCATCAGCAGTCTGTTAGGCAAAGTCGTTGGTGCTTCACTGCCTGCCCAGCACTGCCTGCTTGCTGCGGAGGGCATCTGCATGGCTCCCACACAGATCTATTGCACTGGGCAGCTCTGTCCTTTGTGATAAATCCACAACTGCTTGTGCACATAATATTGTGCCATTCCAAGCAAGGACTGCATTAGTTTCCCCTTTTTCCTTACAATTGCTCACTCCACCCAGACCTTTGTTGTCCTCTGCAAACCACTGAGCTCCCACTGCAGCCCAACCTTCACCTCTATAGCTCCTCACAGCACTGCAACCCCTCCAAATAAAACATAGCACAGAATAAAAAAAATAAAAAGGGAAAAGAATAGACCCTGCAAGAAATAGGAGCCCAGAAACAGCATTTTGGGAGCATTGACCTCCTGGTGTCCCCTGCCTGACTGGGGGAAATTGCTGCAAGAATTTGGTATTTAGTTGCCTTAGCTTGAAGTCCTATGCTCCCAAGCCTGTTGACTGGTATTTTTTGCTAGAGCAGATGACTCTGTATTAGAATGAGGTCAGGGTCCTGTTGAAGGTATCACTCCAGGTGACCACTTATCTGTGTCCTGCTCTGACCTCAACATGGATAAACCAGAGGAGACAGCAAGTGGGAGTCAGCATCTGGCTGAGGTCAGAGATTGGTCTGATGGGAGGTAGCAGTTTTGTCTTGTAGAATCTCTGCCATAGAGGCTTGAGACCAGGTCTTCTAAGCCTAGGTTGTTACAAAAAAGTAATAATCAGAACCAAAATCTTAAAATCAGTCTGTATTTATGCAAGCCCTTTGCTTTCCTAGCCTGCCTCAGTTCCTTTGGAATGTTTTCCAACAGCACCCACAACTAAACATGCAGATGATATCTTCTGAGAGACAAGAAGAAATGTTTCCCATTTAAACAAGATTTGGAAATCAATTTGGAATTTTTCTGCCAGATCGTCCCCAAATCAAACAAGGCCTCCAATATAGGCCACAAATGTACATCTCACTGTTAATAAAGGTGGCTCTTAACATCCCACGGGGAACATATTGCAGTACTCAGGATCGGGCAGATACTGTTCCTCACCTGCAGAACTCTGCACTCCCCAGCAGTGATCCATTTGTGGTTGCCTAGAAAAATAACAACACATGACAGTGTTCATCCACTGCCAGGTCTGTGGGTGTGTGTGTGTGTGCTGGGTCACATCCCCTTCCTCACACTGCCTCCTGACAGTCGGTATTTCACTTATCATCAATGATACCAGCTCCTCATTCATGTGAATGTGCATCTGTGTTTGACATGCCGTGTAAGAGGAAAATACCAGAAGGGAAATTTGAGCAGACACATCTGCAGGATGTGCAAATCAAGCACAGAAATGAGGAATTTGGCAAGTGTCTCAGGAAATGATGACAGTGAGTTTTTTTTCATCTCATGCCTTTTACTTGTTCAGCCGGACACTATTTCCTATTTCAAGACATTTCCACTGTGCATATCTGTTGGGAATGTAAACACAATCCAGGATTCAGCTACTGCTTTTTCAGGCGAGAAACATCTGCTTTCCAATGTCACCTCTGGCCAGACCCCACATGGGGAAGCATTTAGGGGAGGAGCAACACAGCCTGACATGAGCTGGATGGATCACAGCTCCATGTTGAGCTCATGCTGTGTTAGCAGGGCAGGCAAGCTCTTCCTCTCCTTATCTTGTTTTCCATCCCATGCAGTTGGGGAATTAGGCTTGGAATACTCCTCTAGATGACCTCTGACGTAGTCATGTTTGGCTGCTTCCTCCTGCAAGCAGGGCAGTGGCTTTGTGAAGCTCTGTGTTTGGAAAAGGGTTCACACCTTCCTGCTGTGGAAAACACAAGGCACAAGGAGGTGTGTGGGGACCAGAGGGGAGAAGTAGGGATACAGTGGCTCTGGGACCAGCAACAAAGCCAAGATTTGCAAATGGCAAAGAGGAGAGTGCACGTCCAAAGCATGAGGGAAACCTAAGTGTCCTGACCTACTTGCCACTCAGGGTGCTGGAAAACATTGTGGTTAGTGATGCAGTGGGCAAGGATGTAATTTTCCCCATAGGAATTAATATAACTGAGGGTGGAATGGATGTGGGCAGGGTCTTAATAGAAGTGCACAGGGACAGTATCTGTGGTGTAGAGGATGGAGACAACAGGGACAGAACCATTAAGTAAAGGTTTTCAGAGGCTGATTTTTAGGAACAGAAAGGGCTCACCTGCTTTTCCCATGAGGCTGACAACTTAATGTGTATCCTCTTGCAGGAGATACTATTCTATCTCTCCCAAATGATTACTTATCTATTTTTGTCATCATTGTCCTCAGATGAATAAATCCCTGTAAAGCCAATCAGGTACAAGGGATGGGAAAACAGATCAGTGATGAAAGTTAGCAGAGACTCCTGAGTGTGCAGCCCCCAAAATGGCAGGCAGAGAGGGGAGAGGCAGCAAAGCATTGCTGTGCTTCCCAGCCTGTCTTCCCCTCTGCAATGGACCTGTTTTCCATTTGGAAAACCAGGTTTCCTAGGCCCCCAGCATGCCACATTCGTTCCTCCTTCAAGGTGGCAGCAAGTGAATGAAGGAGGGCAGAAAAACCCTGCTGCCTTCACAGGATAGTAGTGAAGACTGAAGATCCTTGATCTTGATGACCTCCACAACTGTTGTACAAGGAGCACTTTGTACCCAGCAGCACAGTTAAAACCCATATCATACACCAAGCAGAGTACAGGCTATGCAGGTACTTAGTTTTTCTGCTTTGGTTTACAGCTTTTGCCATTAATGTCATCTCACTTGGTGCTCCTGTGCTTGCCTCACTTTGTGTGATGCTATCAGAGCACTCTTCTGTCCTTTTTAAAGTTTGTCTTGCATATAGACATCTGACCCCTTCCCTGACATTACATCTCTGCTGCATTTTCTGCTTCTGTAGAGTCATACTCTCTCCCAGTGCAAAGCTATGCAGAGATGTGGTAACTTTACACCCCTTGAAGGTTTGGCCCTAAAAATCCACCCAAAAGGGCTGCTGAATTTGAAAGAAAAATCCAAGATTGCTGTTCAAACTGTCCTCCCTCCCCTCTGCCTGGTCAGTGTATGGGTACCTCCTTTGCTTCATGCTGCCCTCTCCAAGGTGGATGGAGAAGGTTGCCCCTTCTCTATGGTCTAATTCTGGCTCATTGGATTCTGGCACTAAGCTGGGTTAAGGGAAACATGGAACAAATTAGGACTGGTGCTCCTACAGATAAATTCATGATGGGCTGATTCAAGAAATTTCTGCCATTTACTATTACCTAGCAGATGTCACCATGCTTTGCCACCTTAGCCAAAGCATACTGACTCTACAGTTGACAGATTTTTCAGCCAGGTACCCTAAATTTAAACTAACATCAGTGCCTGTTGGATGGTGACCTCTGGCCAGTGCCCAATTGAGTATCCCTCAGATCATGCCTGCACTTTCTCAGACACCATGGAAACTGGGACTTGGGGTCACTGCTCCAGGCCATTGATTAAGTGGTCTTAAATAAGTTCTGGAGTTAAAAACTTAACACAGCATTTCACACAGAGAACCCTAATACATCCTGTTAATTACCTACACAAGAATAAAATTGTGATAATTAGAAGATCAGATAATGGTGTCTGGGAAACACCAGAGCAACTGCTGCAGAAATGTTGGTTTAGTAATGAATGCATGTTAAGTACCCTTAAATACCTTATTAACAGCTGGATGTGATGCCCAGCGCCAGACCCAGTGTGCTGACAGCAACAAAACACATGGAGCTCTAAGGTGAAATGGATATTTTTGCACCTTTTTTTTTTTTTTTTGAAAATTAGTGCAATGAAATCTCACAGAAAAGGGTTTTTCACATATCTTTTCAGCATGAAATAGTTTACATTTTTCAACATGGTGAAAATCACTGAGTGAGTTCCGCTCCTCACTGTTATTTAACTTTACCTCCCTAAGAGATGTGGGGAAAAACCTGAAAACCAGAGCAAGGAAGAGGAGAGAATGTGGCATCATTGCAGGAAATTGCCTTTGAAAAGTCATCAAATAGAAAATGCCACAGTAGAAAGATCTCATGTTTTGACTTTGCTCTCAGCACAGAAATCTTCTGGAGAAATAGTAGTAGGGAAATACATGAAGTGGAATGAGTCAAATACTGTACCTGTAGCAGGAGAGTAAGGCACATCCTCTTACAGAGACAAGCTGTTGGAGCAGTTGCTTTTTCTGAGACACCTGGATTCACATCTGCTGGAAAAGTGAGGTGAACTCAGGCAATTACAAATCTGTTTTTGAAGCTTTAGCTGGACTAGTGTAGGATATTCAGGAAGACAAAATTTTTCCTGTCCAGAGGTCTGTATTGATAAGAACAACGTTTAGAGTAAGTAATCTGTGGCTAAATCCAAAACCAAATAAGACAATAGCTTCATCACTGGTTTTAAGCCTCCTTAAATAAAACCAAAGGAAAGAAAGGGGTAGGAACAGCAACCACTGAAGCAAATGGAGGAGTTATCCATCTGTGGAAAAGTCACAAAAATGTTCATCACAACAGCCAAAGCCACTACTGCAGTCAGATTTCCATCTCCAGTTTGCCCCAGCTCCCAGCATGTCTGGCCACAGACGGGTGAGCTCCTGCTAGGAAGGACAACCTACCCTGTCTGGTTCCCTTTTGCTGAATATGATACTATTAAAACTTGTCTGTCAGAGGAGGAATTACCCTTTAAGTCATTTGCTGGCTGCTGGACAGCCCTCTGGCCAGATCTTGCACTGTGGCAGTACTGAATAAGTGGCTGAAAAACACAGCTCAGTTTTTAACCCAAATAGTCTATAGATTCTGAAGGGATTCAGAAACCACACAAGCAAACAAGCTGAAGAAACTTCACACAGTGCAGGACAAAACTGTAAGTCTATCATTGAAGAGGATGAACCATGGTGAAGGATTTTGCAATTGTGTTCACCAGACAAATTCACTCCAAGGAAGGGATGCAGCCAGAAGTGTGCCTTTACAGCCCTACATGCACGACCATGACTAAGGTCTTTTTATTGCAGGGAGTCCTACTGTCACACCCTGGAGAAACATTTTGTCTTCCTGTCCAAAGCCTGTTGTTACATTACCAAGCTCTTTGCAGTTGGGAAAAAGAGTTCATTGTGACTGTTCCTCAAAGCTTGTGAAACCTAGGAAATGCTGAACAGCCTTTCTTCAGCAACTGTAGGTACTGACTATAGGTTAAAATAGGAACATAATCTAGGGAGTCATTCAGGGTTTTTCTTAAATTACTGAAGGCTGTGAAGTTGCCAAGTGCTTGCTCTGCTCCGGACATACTTTGATAGCCAACTGGCAAAATATTAGGATTATGGGATAGGGATCAAGCTTTTAATCATTAGCACCCTGTGTCTCCAGCCCATGATTCTAAAGGTAACATCAGTCAGGACTTAATTAAAAAGTGATACAATTTCAAACTTGTTAGCCAGTGTTTTGGGTTGGGTGAGACTGAAGAAAGGGTACTTTCCAACTAAGGATTTCTTCTGCTCAGCAGATTTCTGTCCAGAATATTTTGTCTACTATAACACTTTTATGAGAGGCTACTGAACTAAAAATGGGCTTTGGACAGAGCAGCAGCAGTCATATATCTGTGTGGGCTACCTATAAATGGATCCAACATTCCAAGCTGTGACCTTATGTACTCCCTGTGATTACCCCAGGGATTTCTCCTTGCAGAGCTCATGAACTCAGGCTGGTCAGATGCCTCCATTGCACTGCCAAGGCTCTATCATCTATGTCTCCTAGACCAAAGATGATCTTTGCAAGTTAAAGCCAACCATTCACTTTGGACTGAAACATGCCTACATAGTATATCAAATGTTTTATTTTACTGATGTTGCTACAGAAGAATGAAAATTGGACAGTAATTCCAACAAAGAATAAACCAGCAGGATTAGTTCTGCTTCTTGAAAATTGTAGTCCCCAAGCAGCTCTGGGAGATCTGAGAAGGAGACACCAGCCCCAGTAAAAGGGGAAGGGACAACATAATTGCAGCAGTCCAGCCACATCACTGCAGTCCCTTCAAGACAAAAGATTTCATGAGTCAGGGGACTGCCCGTAGCTCAGTAAATACCCAGGGGGAAACTGAATGTAGAACCACACATGGGTTTACATATGAACACCTATATATATGTGTGTGTCTTGTCTGCATCCATGTCCCCAGTGTTTTTTCATGATATTTCAGTATACACTGAATATCTGCCTACAGTTTTAGCAATGCTTGTTATGTCTCTTTCACACATCCCTCCCTGAACATGTGAAATTCAAAGCCAGGGCTGGAGCTTTCACTAGCCTGAGGCAGCTGGGCCCTTTCCTAGGAAAGGAATGTAGTAAGTAGGAAATCCAGTGTTTAGTCCCAATGCTAAAGTGAGAGAAAAAAAAGACGTTCTTGCAGCTTCCTAAGAACAAGGAAAACATGAAGGTCCAGCACAGAGAATCCAAATACAAGAGTGCCAAGCCCATCAATTTAAAAGAGATTTTAGAGGCCTCTATTCCAGCAACACTGGGAGATGAAGTGCTAGTACCCAGTTCCAGGCAGCAGACCTTGGGTATGCGCCCATCCTCAGGAGAGAGGCAGCAACTCAGAAAGTCCCACACCCAGCATTTCATTTTGGCTGGCTTTGGAAGCCTCCAGCACAGCCTAGGGGCTTTCTGCATCTCTGTCCAGCAGTACTGACCCCTGCTGACCGTGTGGGGCTGGGTATTTGCACCAGGCTGTCTTTGCAGGGCTGTGGCAAGGCTGTAGCAGCAAAGGGACGTGAGCCGGACACCTGCTCGATCCATCCCACCCCTCTTTTGGATTTGCTACATTTTTCTGGTGCCAGGAGGAAACAATCCAACCAAAATATGTTCATCAGTGAGCAGTTTACCTCAGTGAAATGTTCAGAGCCAAGGCAGGTTCTTGGCCACGGCAACATCAACTTCTGTACATCAGCCCTAGGAGTCACAAAGCACAGCATGGGAAGTGATCTCTCCTGAACTTGCAAAGTGCAGAACAAATTAGCCATTACCATTAGCTACACTGGATCAGTTCAGTGGAATCATTTATCAGGTAAGTTTTTATCAACCATTCACCTGTTCTTCATTGATTCACCCATTCTCAGGGAACTTCAGATGGATATGTGATCACGGCACCACTTCCCACCCTAAAGTCATGTGCCTTGCCTGTTACCCCAACACTAAACCTAAGGCACAAATCTTTCTAATTCATTGCATTTCTGACAGGTGCCTGAGGTACTGCCAACAGCTGTGTGGAACTGGGCTTTGGTAGTAGTATGCTTCCAGTGTTATCCTCCTCAAATGAGGCTTGCCTCTTGCTATGTCAGATAAAACTGGAGTGCAGAGAAAGAAATAACACTGTACCTGACCAACCCTTTCTCAGAAGTTACTGCACTTTTGTTTTGCAGAACCTAAGGTGGCTTTCAAGCTGCTTCTGGTACAACAGAACTTGCTGCTACTGGAGCCTGATGTAGGCTACTGGGTTACAGTACAAGCTGGCAAAGAAATGTAAAGCAACAAAAAGATAGTAGTCATAAGGCACTAAGCAGCAGAAGTAAAATGGACTAATTACAAGTCTTTTTAAGCTGTCCCATCATGGTTGTTTTATTTGAAAGCCACTTACTGAAGCTGAGCATTTCCTCTCAAATTTGTACTCCTTCTCAGGGGATTATCATCTCATTAACACAGTTTGCACTGCTTGCCTGCATATGTGATGTGGCAGAGCACACCTTTCAGGGCTACACCATCTGCATCAGAGGCAACCTGGAAGTTCAGAGTTGAGCTTACTGATTGTTTACACGTTTAGTCCTGCCTGGAGCCACAACTGTCCTGCATTCCCCCACACCAGAGCCTCCACAGCCAACAGCATCATGTGAAAGACTGCAACTGCTGAAGAGGTGAAAAGTCTGGGAATGATGTGGCACAAGGACTAACAGCCTGCTCTTAGTAGGTGCCCCAGCACTTGTCAGTGGTCTCAGAGGGAAACCCTGGCTAAGGTTATATAATCTGGCCCGGTATTTCTGGAGTCTCCTGTTATGGGTGCTGCTGACTTGGTGTTACATTAGAATATATGTGGAGTATTCCCATGCAGCCTTTCACACCAGACACAAGTGACTTCTGTTCCTGCTCTGAGTGAAGCCAAAGCAAACCAGGTGCAGCCTTGGTTGTGCAGTGGCAGAAAACTCAGGAACACTGTGACCACAGTGACTTGGTTTCTCATTAGACATTGGTTTGGCTGGTGACAGGAGAGCTTTTTCATGTCACATCAATCTGCAAAAGACTTATATTCCCTTGGACTCAGATTCTCAGAGAGCCAGGATCATGTTCCTAGTGGAGGGTTTTCTGATCTGCCAAGCACTTTGGTTTGTGGCTGTTCAGGCCTCTGAGACAAAGGCATTTCCTTCTGAGTTTGCAAATTCAGAGTCCCCTTTCTAAAATGCGTGTGAGGGTATTTTCTGCTGAGCGCTCTTTTGGGGTAAGCAGGGACAAGTGTGAGTCTCAGGGCCCTGCAGGAAAAATGGTCAGCTACACTTCCACGTGCAGAGTTGTTCTCCAGTGGTTGTAACTGTGACAGTATAGCACACAGTAAGCAAGTAATCTTGTGAGCAAGACACATAATTTTGAGGTCTAAATCAAATTCAATCTCGAAGCCTATAAGCATCAACTGTCTAGATGACAGCATTACATAAAAGAAGCCTGAACATACACTTTTAATTATTTTGCAGTTCAGTAGCAACTGGAAACCTCAGTGGAGTCATGCTCCAGCATGCCAAGCACTACATTAATAAATGTCATGGGCTGGTCCTTACCCCAGAGAACCCAGTGTACACAGACGAGGCATATTCTAAGAAGGAAGAAGAGATGCAGAGACAGATGACAAGAATACCCTGAGGCCAAACAGTAGGTGGTTGGTGGGGCAGAAATTTCCCAGCACCACACTGCTTTCAGGCCTCAAGAGTCCTGGCTTTGTGCACCATCAATTGGCAGTGGTCAACCACAAAGCCTTGCTTAGTACCTAAAAGTCAAATTATGTTTTTGCCTCACATTCCAGTACCTTTTTGGAGGAGATAGGANTTGGTTTTGGGGTTTTTTTTCCTTGTAGTCTCGATTATTTTTTTCCTGCTAAGGAGGTTTCTGTAATTGCTTACAGAGACAAAAAAATGTCAGGTATCTAGCTCTGTCCTCTTCACACCGTTGGGTGCACATCCCCCATGTGGTGAAAATACAGGTATTCACCAAGAAGAAACATTCGTCTATCCACTCCCAGAATGGGACACCAGAACCTCTGTCCTGTGTCTCAGTGCATAAATACACTCCAGGCTGTCTGTGTGCCCCTCACTGGGCAGAAGCACCTGGATTTTTAAACTTTATCATAAGTGCGTAAGACCTTTCAGAACAGAGCAGATATGAAGCAGACTGAAAGCCAGTCAAAAGAATTGCAAACACCTCCATGCCCAGCTTCAAAAACCTGATGGAAACAATTATCAGCCAGGTACAGGTGACTTGGAGACCACCTACCTTGTCCATCACAGTGTGTCCTGAGCTTTCTGCATGCTGGTAACATTGCACCAGCCAGAGACAAAACAGGAGGCAGAGCAAAGCAGGAAGCTTCCTCAAGAAATGCAGGAATGCAGCATCCATCCTGCAATCATTTCAGCCCATCAAATCATTTATCTTCTGGTAATTGGTGTTTAAGAAAGACTGTTCTTGAAAAACAGCTGTGGTCCAGAGTCCTCTAAATATTCTCAGTCTCTGGGTTCAGGGTCATGAGACAGTGCCTCATATTACACCAGGCTCACTGCCAAGGCATCAGCAGGGGACGAGTTAAGTGTAATTGTAAAGCACTGGTCCAGCTCTCTGTAGATTTCTATGGCTTATGCCAGGGTTTGGACAGCAAGAATCACCCCTCCATGTGCAACATAAAATAGTGTTTTCTAGGAATGTGAGGATATATATTAGTGCCACTCCACAGCTCAAACACACAAAAAAGTTATTGGCTCTCTTTGGACATAAATACCAACCCAGTTGAAGCTTACTCCCTCAGTAGGTGCTAATGATACACTTGGCTTTCTGGCCGTGTTCTGGAATAAAAAGGACTGTTATTAATTACCTACAATCTATGTATTCATTACATTATGTGGGACCTGGATGATTCTGTTGTTCATTTTCAATTAAATAAAAAATCTGTTTATTGCAGGATTTAGCAAGTTGAATGGGTTTCTTATGTACATTAAATGGTCTTCCAAGATTCCTCTGTTCTTGCAATGTCCATATGGACAGCAAACATGAGGAATTGCTTACACAAGGATGTAGGTGAAAGACAGGTCTTGAGCACTGTAGCTAACAGCCCACCACCTAAAACAACCCATGATCCTCATTAGACTGGACAGATTTATAGAGGTGAGGATGCCAAAGTAGCTTGTGGAGTACCTTGCTAATACCAGGCATGACACTGGAGAAACGTCTCACGTGTTGCCTGTTTCAGCAAGCAGAAACAGCAACCTGTTTTCCAGGCTGAGGAATGATGGAGATTAGAGGGTGACTTGAGTTGCCACAGTAACAATCTCAAAGGGGACAAAGGAAATAAATAAAGGTGGTGAAATCAAATTTTCCTCTTGTTAACTATATTACTTTAACACAAAATTGCTGAATATGATTGCTACTAGATAAGGAACAACAGTTCTTTAGTCTGTTAGTCGAAATTCATTTCCAACACAGGCAGAAGCACTGAAAACAGCACCAGTGACAACTAAGAGAAAAAGAGAGCCAAAATAACTGCTATATATGTATAGCTTACATAGTAAAGAAAGGTGTTGCAGGTTTGTTTGTTACAGACATTTTTGCAACAGAATGGAACATGACAAATAAAGCAACAGCTGTACTGAATGCTGGACAGTTATAGGGAGAAATTCATATTTCCTTGACCCCTGACTGCCTTAAACAGGCACACTGACTGAGAGATGGGGACTGGAATCTCAGGTAGAATATTTCCTGGAAAAATTTGGGTTGCTCTACCTGAATTTTTCACCCCATTCACCAGATAGCCCAGGCTCAAACACTGAGGAAAACCACTACTATCTTTTTAACCCAGAGTTTAGAATATTCCTCGTTCAAATCTGCTGTCTCAGCCCAAGACTTTAAAGTGGAGGTCTGGCATCACAACCAAGGTACCCTGGTGTGGGTAATCCTCAGTGCTTTCTGTACAGAAACAGGAACCAGTTCCTGAAATTACTTGTTCAGGACTAGAAGGTTGGGGTTTATCCTGCGCATTAATCATTACTTAATGAAAAGCAAAAGATCCAACATGAGGAAGAGAGTGCTTGCAACATCTTTCTCCAGCTGCCTCAAGGGTATTCTACTTCATTCCTGGTGGCTGGGGCAGTGTCCTTGGGAGGTTGTGCGGTTTCAGATTCCCTCAGGCAGAGGAGTCAGTCGAGCCCCAGGACTCCCACATCCCAGCCCCAACCATCTATGTACTCATTACAGCCAGCATGTGCTGGGCTGTAATACCTGAGCCTAATCTTGTAAAGAACCTTTAGCTCCTCAAACAAAGCAGCTCTTTGTGGATGTCAAGGCATCAGCTCTTCCCGAAAGGTTAAACAGGGCCTTGACTCCTTCAATTACTTGGCTTGGAGACAATAAGCTTTTGCAGGCTAAGCAAAGCTCTGCATGTGAGAACAGCTGAGCTGACATGTATTTAGTATGTTGCCGGCTTCTCCTCCCAGAGGCTTTGATCAATGTTCAGAGAGCAGGTAAAATGAGCAGCCCATGCCCAGATGCCAGTGGCAGTTCCAACAAGACACCCTGGCAAGAAAACCTCCTGATGGGATAAAAATGGGAGGTCTGTGATGCAAATAACAAATGCCACACAAATGCTCCCATCTGCGGATCTAATGAACTCTGCTGATGGATCCTCAATGAGTTTTCCTCTTTGGTTTTACACCACGGGAGTAACATATTTTCTCCATTTTCAATGCCAAGACACTAAAGCTTAGAGAAACTTGATGAAAGCCACAGAGCAAATCTGCCATGCCAGAACAGAACTTCAAACTTTCAGCTCCTAGTTGTTGTTGCCCTGTGTTTTCCTCTCTTGATCTTATTACTTCTTGGTGTACTGAGAGCAGGGACTCATTTGAAGCTACTAGGAAATATGACTGGAGACCACATTCCTCCAGTCCCACCTGTCTAATCAAGTCCATCTCCTGTGTCCCTTGAGAGCACTGGAATGCACAGGATGACCTTGGGGGTGCAGAAAACCCTAAGAGATGTCTCCCTGGGTATTGAATGGTCAGTCCTATTTCAGGTCATACCTTTGTATTGCAATGCCATCTTTAGGATTTAGAAAAACTGGGTGCAGACATTGGACATGGAGAGAGGGACAAAGGAGACAGTAATACCAGCAAATGAACTGGGCCCAAGCCCAATCTCTGATCCTGAGGACAATGACCTGCCAGAAGAGATCTGTCCAGTTCAGCTTTTTGCAGCAAGGTGGCAACATCCAAACCACTTAGTGAGACTAAGTCCAAGCTGATTCCCAAGCTGTGGGATGAACATTGCCTGAAAGTTCAAGCTGACTTAGGTCCAAACCACGCTAGGCACAGCAGCAGGTCAAGAAGACTCCACAGACACCACACCAGCTGCAGCAGCAAATCTATTTCATCAGTGGAGAGGGTGTCTAGTCCACCTCTGAGTGCACACACAGGATGAGAACAGGGCTGTCTCTGCCAGAAAAAGGCACTTCCATTGCCAGGGTGTCTCACAACAGCACCCTCTTACTCGCAGCAGCCACACCTATGATCCCCCAGCAGAAGGAAGCCTCTACACCAGCACTCCCCAGCTATTCCCAAAGTCACACAGATTATAACACAGCGGTGCTGACTCTTCAAATCCTTATGGCTGAAGATGATCAGAGGTTGTTTGTATGGTCTTGTCCAGCACCAGAGCTTTGGAAATGGTCAGCTGCAGAAACTGACAGTCACCTGCACCCTGAAGAGTCAGTGACACCTTCAAATGGCATAGTTGACAGTAAAGGGAGAGTTTGCTTGTGCCCTCACTGCTGGGGCACTGATTTGTCTTTTCTGGTTAATGAAAAGCACCCAGTCAATTTTTTTTCTGTAAAAAGAACTGTTGCAGCAACAACACAGGTGACAACATTGCAAGGAGAAAATCCAGGCAGGACAGATGTATCCAAAGGCTCAGAGCATCTTGGTAGAGATCAGGTGGAGAGCAGGTTGAAGTTGTGGTGGCAAATGGGACTGGATTGATATCAATATGAATAAATTGGATCAAAGCTACTAGAAAGCTACTGAAGAGCAGCCTATTTCTATTTCATAGAGGCCTATTAATCCAATTCATAGCCAAATTAGCAACCCAGACAGTGAACTACCCATCCAGACCAGAAGCTATCTTTAAACACACCAGGACCTCTGTCTTGACTTCAGACCATCCCAGACCTCTGGGGGTGAGCATGAGGAAGCAAGAACAGGAAGCAAGAAAATGTACCGTGAAAAATATAAAGCA
The DNA here is from genome assembly GCA_013399915.1 of Illadopsis cleaveri. Lineage (NCBI taxonomy): Eukaryota > Metazoa > Chordata > Aves > Passeriformes > Timaliidae > Illadopsis > Illadopsis cleaveri. The sequence continues at coordinate 383,477 of VXBB01007110.1, read as the reverse complement.
GTCTATAAAGTTTAGTCTTGTGGACTGGCAGTGGAAAAGAGATCATAAAAGAGCATAACCAAAGTGCACTGACAAAAAGGAAACAGTTGACCTTGAAAAGATAAAAAGATTTAATGATGTTGTGAAAGTATCTGTAATTTATGATGCTATACTGCTGCTTTATGGAATATGAACCAAGGTGAATAATTTTTTTGTTTTGACTTCCTGTCTTTCTTAAAACCAATCATCCCTAATTTTATTTGCCACATTCTTAAATAGAAAGGATAAGATCTGAGATTTTACCAAATTCTCTTTCAAAGCGTCAAATAAGTATTTTACCCTCTGATATGAACCACAGCTGCTGTACAAGTAGAAATTGGTCACACACAGTGTAAAGAAAGACAAAAAACCATGTCTATTCTCAAATTTCTTCACCAACATAGTAGCATGCTTTGAAGACTGGTTTAGAAAATGACTGAAGCAAAACAGTGTTCAAATTAATTTCAACAACCCAATCAATTTGACAATATCAACAAGTTTAAACTGTGGTAGTTAAATCAGTGCAAAACTGCCTGTGGAAGATGCTTCAGAGCTCCTATTAAAAACATCCCTGGTTTATCTGCAAACTTCTGATACACATGTAGAAGTGCCCTTGAAAACATGGGTTTAAGCAAGCCAAAGCAGAACAGTTACCAACTAAGATAGAGCCACTCCCTAACAACTGACTGCAAAACCAGTTCCCTTCAGAAGGAGGAGGAGCGTTTTCAGAAGAGACAGCCTCTCCCAGCTGGCCATCTCTCTCTGAGACTAACTGTGTTGGCAAATTTGTCCCACTTGTGTACCTCAAAGAGCAGCAGAGACTGCTGCAGATGGGCTGGCTAGCTGGGACATCAAACTGCCTGCTGGAGCAGCTAAGGGGAGTAACCCATAATGCTGGATGGAGCAGATCAGGGGGCAGCTAAAGCATCTGAAAACTCTCAGTCAATATTCAGTGAACTACATCCACCACTTCATTCAAATGGGCAAGCCGAGTCCAAATCCTCAGTTAAAATGCTTGCATTTATGGAGCCCTCTTAGCTTATTTAATCAGTTCCTAGGAAGTTTCAGAAGAAACTCAAGTTTATAAGCTGATGTCCTACACTCTGCAGAACAGCTGTCTTGAAGAGTGCACTAACAGCTTTGACTGGCTGAGAATCTGGCCTCGTAGATGTCCAGTGTTGGTCCCAAAGATCCTGTGATCCCTCAGCCAAAGTTGCTTATCCACCTTCCATTCTGGCTCTTTGTTCTGAGATCCAGCCATGTCTCTGCAGCAAAGCCTTTCCCCACCCCAATTTGGTCAGCACTGTTTTACTAAATGGGACTTAGGTCCCTGCTTAAAAACACCTTTCACTGATTGAAAACATGAATGAGAAAATCCCTATCAAAACCACTAACTGTGAAATTCCAGTGTCATCTGAGCCTGCCAGATAATTCTCTGAGGTCTCCTCACCTTTTCTCCAGGTCCTCAGAGGTGGAGCAAAGAGAGTGGAGACAAACCAGCCAACTGGTCTCCAGGCTGATGTCTCGGCACTTCCGGACATCTGTTCCTGAGAGCAATCTGACCCTAAATAGGTGTTTTTAAACAGATGGCCAAGTGCTGTGCCTGTCAGTGATGGCCATGGTGCAGGACATGGTGCAGTACTGTCATGGCAGCCTTGTGCCCACCATGAGAAAGGACTTTTCCTCATGGGCAAATTTGCCTACACACAGATCACTGAAAGTTATACACAGCAGGGTAAAATCTCTCCTTGTTTTTAGGCCGAATGTTTCAAAAATCACTCTAACTATAAAAAGTTGAATTTTGTGTGTCTGTAAGAGACACCTCAAGAAAAATAAGAACCCACATCAAACCTGAAAGACTTCTGCCACTCTGACACCTTTACCACCATCAAACAGGACCTCCAACTGCCACAGCCTATCAGCTTCTCACATTTGTTACTTGTTAAATTCTCACAAACATTTTCTTTACAATTAAGCCACAATAAAAAACTTTTTATCTTCTAAAACAAGGAATTGCTCCTGTTCCTAAAATTGAACAAAATGAAGCAGATTTTAAGTGACTTTCAAAATAAGACAGGAAAGTGAATGTAAGAAGCTGTTCAGTTCTACTAGTCCAGTGGTCTAACTGTAAGACCATCCTTCCTCCCAGACACTCTGCATTAATGGGAAGCTGAGATAACGAAGAGGTTTCCCATGCTGCTGCGTCCCACCATTGTCTGCTCTGCATGGCAGGAAGCACCACTGTTAATCTGCATTGGGCAATGCCCATGCATCCATCTCTGCAGTGAAAACACAGCACCCACAGCCAAGGACACTGCTGATGAGATGCCACATTGAAACAGATGCCCAGGATGTTTGTGATCAGCAGGGCTGTAGATCTCTGTACCTGGAACCAGTCCAATGCAGAGTTTACAGGTTTCAGCTGCCCACATCGTGGCTTACTCCCATTCCTGGATCCCAGCTGCTCTGTAGTTAAGTGTGGCAACCTTTTTTCTTGTGTGGGGTAAAACAGGGACACAGAGAAATGTCCTTTGCAACACATCACATGAATGGGCCTCCATTCCCACCTTCCTCAATTGACTCAATTGACTTAAATGACATACATCTTACAGCAACTAAAAGTACACGAAGGCCCTGTCTGCTGCCATAGCCGTAGGAGGAGGAATGCTCTGGAGACTCCAGGATGAGAAGCAAAACCACTAAAAAATTCTGTGCCTGGATGCACACTCAGAGCGTCTTTTTGCAGACCTTCACTGGGGTGCCAGGATTGTCCCAGGTGGCTTGTGACCTCTGGCACATCTGAGCCCACACAGGTAAAATTCCTGCTGCCTTCCAGTGGTGTCTGTGTTTTTACAGCATGCAGAACAAACAGATCCCCATGGGAATGAAGAGCCTTTCTGCCAAGAGGCTCAATCATAGAAGCAGTCTCATGGGCCTTGCGGGGGCCGATGCGATGAGTAAGGACTAGTCCCATGAGTAAGACCCATGGGACTGGACGCAGCTTGTCATTCAGTTTTCAAGTGCGTGCAGGCCTGCTAAAGCTGACCTATAAATTGGGAAAGAACGCCAACATTAATGGGTACACTGTCCTCTCTTCTAAGGCAAATCCTGGGATGCCTGAGGCAGTCTTCTTTCCCATCAAATTTCCCTGGTTTCTCCAGGAAGCCTCAAACTTGGGGTTTGTGGCCCTTGACTGAAATGAGAATATAATCTGACAATTTAGAAGAGCCCCACCAATTTCCCAAACACCGCCTGCTCTCCTTGCTTTCCCTGGAGTCACTGCAATGCAGTAGTCAGCATGCTAAAGCCCTAGCACGTACTTAGAAACACTCTCCTTTAAAAAATGCATGCAGAAGTGTTTACACCAGCATGGTGAGAAGGGCCAGAGGGAGGCAACACCACTGGCTTTCCTCTGCTGAGACATTCCCCTCCATTTTTTGGAGCGAGAGCTGACCTCTTGTCAGAGCTCTTTGGATGAATCACTTTTCCTTTATAAATGTTTTTACTGATTCTACAGCAACTGAATAAACTCAGAGAAGGAGAGTTTGCTGGAGGCAGGTGTGTAATTCACCTTCCCTGCTCTTTCAATAACTCATTCCCACAGGTACATTTACAGTAACATATGAGCATTGTGTGTGAGTAGAAACACAACGTAACTTCTGCAGTGTCAGCAGCACCAACGTGAACGAAAACCAAACAAAAACATGCTGTAAATGCTGATTGAGCAGGGAATGCCCTAAGATTGGAGCCACTGGAATTTGCCATGTATTAAACCACGGTGAATATGTGTTTGCATTCTTCCTACGTATCTTTGATTGCTATTCTTGGATTCGTTATCACCAATTAGCATATGCATGCAATATTATCATCGTATCACCAGCATATTATCAGCCCCTGGTTGTACACACAATCATTTAATTTCCTGATCTCTCTGAAACACCTTCTGCTACATGGCTGACACAGAACAAAACTGAAGAGGGAAAAGATCAGTGAGGACACTGACCTAGTAAAAGGTTTGCTGAAGCCAGTCTGTTTACGAGGGATTACTACAATGTGCTGATTAAAGAGATTATGATTATCTCTTTCTAAGAGATTTATCTGCTGTGATTGTGTGTACATAAATGCTTCACTGCAAGCAGCTAGAGGAAAAGCTACAGTCAGATAGTACCAGATCCACAACCAAAGTATTTGGGATAAGTAATAGAAAATCTCTTAGGAAGCAAAGAATATCTAGCCAGATGCCACTGAATCTTGGCTGGGCAACATTTCATCTGACAAAGCCAGTGCCCAATCTCCATCTGGCAAGAACTGGCAAAACTCCAGCAACTGGCTGAAGAGCTGGCCTACATTCAGCAGAAATCCCATCTTTCCCTCCTGCTTCCGAAATACACCAGGCAAAAAGTCAAGAAACCTTGCAAAGAATCAGAAGTGAGCTAGTGGCTCATGTGGGTCAAGGTGGACTGCCATAAATCAGCTTTCAGATTAGGCTTTGAGAAACCCTCTGGGGCTATAATAATGCAAGATGTTATGCACACAACACAGCTGTGGTAGGTCATAGCCAATCTACAATGCTGCAGATGTGAAAAAGGGGGGAAATCCAGACCCAAACCTTTTTACAGAATTATTAGTCCATGTATTATCTAAGCTTAAAAAACCCCACATTGTTTGAAGATTAAAGGTCAAAGATAGGTGATGTCAAACTCACATCCAAGTAAAAATCTCAAGAGAACAATTTGTTCCATGGCCGACCCTGAAGGGGCAGAAGGACCACCCCAAGTGATGTGGATACAGGCAGCCAGGGCAGAGATTCTGGCAGTGGCTGCCTTGTTCCATGCTGCCCTGACAGAGCAACTGTAGCTCCACGACATAAGTTCCTTCAGGAAAGCCTTCCCTCTGAGAAGGACTCTTTCCCAGTTGATTGGTACTCTTGGAGTCACTGGGGGATGGAACTGCTTAAATTGGGGTGTTGCAAAAACTAGGACTTCAGAGCAGACCCGTGACAGCCAGTTGTTTGTGATCATCTTTTCTGGCATTGCTACATGGAAAAGGTCTCTTTTAACTCCAGGCCCTAGCAGAACAGCTCTAACAAATTTTGCCACAGTGGTTTATGACATCCCCTTTATCTTGCAGCACATCCAGGCAGATGGAGCTCACAAGAGCACCCCAGTTACCCAGCCCATGCACAGGGGATTGGCCTGTCACACACAGGCACTGAGACCAGCTAAAGGCACCCACACACTCTGCCACCATGTCACCTCATCCATTGCCTGACAGTCTGGGGGGATGACAATGAGAGAATGGTGTTGCAAAATGATTCAGTGCCAAAAATCACCCTGGCCAAGCCAAGAGCTGCAGTGCACACTGCTTGCTGATGGAGGTATGGCAACATGGTGTTTGTAGTGCCCCCAGCTCCTGGGGGTCACACTGGGGAGGGGTTACCCACAACAGAGGTCACTGACAGCCCAAGAAGCAGCTGCCACATTCATTATGAAAGAGAAGCAGGCAGCCAGCCAGAGGAAATGTCAGTGATCATCTTCAGTGCAGCATTCCAGTTCATACCTCAGGACAGATGGAATGATAGATCTTAGGTTGTCACAGTTTCTAGACCTTGCTCCTATGCCTGTGTCTTTTGTCTTTAACACCTCTCTTTCCTGGGTAGCCCTACTCAACTGCCCCAGGGACAAGCTCCACTTAGGCTGTGATTCTTGCTGACAAGAGTGGTGCTACTCCAGCCTTGATCTGAGCACTGGGACATACGTCAGGTAAGGTGGTTTCAGACAATCTCCTCATCATCACTGACTTTCCTGTCTGCTTGCACTAACCGGTGGCAAGTCTCAGGCTTAGATGACCTGCACCACAGAGGGAATCAGTGCCCACCTTGCCCTCTCCAGACCCTTTCAACAGTCCCTGCTTTGGACTTCTGGGTCCCCACAGCAGAACATCACAGTAAATCCAGCCTCTTCCATGCTTGCCCAAACCTGTTCTCCAGAAGACTGAACCGTGGCACTTTCTTTTCCTCCTGCTTGCACTGGTACAGAATAGATCAACATCTGCTAGCGAGCTTTGTGATAAAAGGATGTGATAAAAGGAGACCCTTGCATTAAGAGTTTCTACCACTGGATGCAGAATTTTATTAAAATGAGAAAAAACAAATTATTGACACTCTTCTGCTTCTCTCCATGCTCCTGCTGGGGCCATACCCAAATTAGTCCCATCTGCCACCCTGCTTCAAATTCAAAAGCAGCAGTAATCCATAGATCCTTGCAACTGTGATTAATTCTATCTGAGAAAGAAGAAAACCTCAAAATTCAATGAAGAAGTTACCACATACAAAAGAGATGTTGCCTAATAGTGACCCGCTTTTATTTTATTAGAACTATAACACTGAAATTAGTTACTAATGTTTTGAGGTCTGCCTTTGATCTTAATAATATTTGTGGTGAGAATTGGACAAATTGGTAATTGTCTCCATCTGGAGACAAAGCAGTTGGAGGAGAAGCCATTTCAGGATCCCCTGTAGTTGCTTAAGTAAATCCCAGGATTAAGAACATGCAAATTTTACTGGGGGAGGGAAGAGAGAAGGGACTTGCAGTGCCGAACAGAAAAATGAACAAAAATTATTGTAGGTGGGCTAGGAACTGAAAATGTTAGATTTTAATTGATTTCAAGAAAATGGAAAAGTCAATTTTTCCCTGTTTTGTCTGCAGTGAAAGCCAAAGGCAGGCTCACAGGTGCAGCTGACAAACCTATCCAAAAGTTTTGTCATAGCTAGGACAAAGAGAAAGAAGAGAGATGACAGAGGATTGGTTCTGGAAGTCTCCTCTGCTGTATGTATGGGTACAAATGAGTAATGCTTCACAATGGGATATCTGAACCATAGTTTGAAGCTTGTTTCCTTCTGGAATCCAAGCTGAAATTCTGTGTAAAGGACACCTGTCCTGCTTGCTGAGTGAGGTGAGCCCTATCCCCAAAACGTCTTGCTGCTCAGAGATGAAGACATGAAGACCTCTCTGGTCAGCTTGCGCAAGAGACAACAGTTTTCTGGCCTGCTGTGAGTGGTGCCTGAATCCTTCAAGAGACCTGCCTAAAAAATCTGGGGTATTCAGGTCAGATTTTAACAGGTCAAAAGTACACTTTTAAACAGAAAAAACCAAACCAAACCAAACAAACAAAAAAAACCCAGAAGTACTTTTGGAAGAGATTATGTCCTGTCAAGCTCTATTTTCCAGCAGGATGACAGAAATACTACCTTCAAGACTACTACCATTAAGACTGGGATTCTTCCAACCAGATTTTATTCCACAAACAGCCCTTATGATCTAATTTTTTGCTCCGTGCCTATGTTTCATAGAATTATAGAATACTCTGGGTTGGAAGGAACCTCTGGATCATCTAGTTCGAAGAGACCTTCCATCAGACCAGGCTGTTGAAAGCCCCATCCATTTAATGAATGAAAAATAACAAAAATAAACAAATGAAAGAAACATACTCTCTAATCACTTCAGATGTTATCAGCAACAACTTAAAACAAGCTGGAGATATTTTCATTTGTTGCTGTGGTTTCAAAAGCATTAGGGAAAGATCTTGTATAGGAAAAGGAGAGTACTTACAGAAGCAGAAGGCATTTGTGGACTCCAGGGAGATGTTCTCAATTTTTATTTGTAGACCATACCTTAATGGAACTACACTGAAGTGGTTTTACTTGTGGTTCACAGAATGGGTGTTACTCTTATGAGGCTGACTTGGGCAGGAGCTATCAAACACTTCAGACTGCTCAGCCTCGTAACATGCATGATATGGCCATGGAAAGCATCTTCAGATTTCTTCACAGTACCTAGTCAGAGCCTGGAAGCTGTTTTGTTTCTGAGGAGGGATTTCCAGGCTTGGATATTTGTGGTTAGAAGCAGCTCCAGTCTTCCAGACTTAAGGCCAATGACCACTATTGAAAGTTAGAGGTTCAGCAACTTTTCTGGTAATAGTAATTCTCTGCTAATAACAGAAGACCTCAGAGTAAGACCCTGGGAGAAAAAAAAAAAAAAAAATCTTATAGCTCACATAAATCTTCAGGTATTTTTAAAGAGGACATAAGGGAATATACATTAATTCACTGTTTGCTTATACCTTTCTTTGCACGATGTGATTTGTAAATGCTAGTTCTTGCTCTGCTCTTTGAATTCCTTGTGAGCTCAATTAATCTCTGTAACTGCAAGTATATAATTCTTGATTTTCTTTGTGTTTCGTTCCCAGCTCTTCTAGTCCCTTGCTGTCCATTTTCAGTGGAATTATCTACAAGGATTGGTATTGTTGGGGCAGAGAGAGCAGGAAGGAGACTCAAGTCAGTGGTAACTTCCCCAATCCATTGTTCTTGAAGAATGTGTATTCTGAAATGCATGAGCATCAGCACCTGCACCCTGCATCTCGCTACAGAGCCCTGTGGGTTGCCTTACAGTCCAAAACCACCATTTTACCAAAAGGAGAAACAAAGAGCAGGGATGAGACTGGTATCTGTCCTGTAAGCCCATTCATGTTCTGCCCTTTTTTCCGTGGAAAGCTCATGGGCCAGATGTGTTGTGAAACTGCTCCTTAGATGTTTCATCTGGATTGTCACCACTTCCTATGTGATGTTACAGTAACAGCTCATTCCTACATGCTCAGCGGTTGCAATTTGTTTCTCCCAGAGCTTGGAAGAACCTCATTCTGCCCCTTGCACTCTGCTTTGGGCAGGCTGCCAGTAACACACCAGACTGACACAATGTTGGCTCCAGCAGTCACAGACCCTGCTTCTAGCTCAGCCTGGCCTTGGAGCCACATCTCAACATGTCTGCACCGGTGCACTTCAAGGGTGTGACTTACCCTTCACCTCCACTGTGATTCTACTGCACATCTGCTGCTGATCCTGTCCTGTTTCAGCCTTTCTTGCCCTTTAGCACCCAGGACCTCTTTGTGCAATGTCCTGATGACAACCCAGAGGTGGAAAGTGGAGAGGTGGGCACTTTGTTTCCATAGAATTGCAGGAAATGGGACAAAGTGACTTTTGGAGGACCCTGAGTATAACGTCGCTTCTGGAGGAGGATAATCTCTGCCTACCCTGCATCAGTTAGGTGTTTAGCTAATCTGCTCCTAAGCTCCTGTGATGGAAATCTCACAGCCTTCAGCCCTCCCACAGACAACAAGAGGCATAGCAAAGTTCCCTGCTGCATTGCAGATACGTAAGGAAAAGCATAAGGAACAGGTCAAGAACAGAGCAAGCTTCTCAACAAATGCTTCCAGCTTCAGGCAATCACTGAAGGTTTCTTGACCTGGAGATGGCATCCTGGTTCTGAGGTACAGTAAAACTCAGCAGATATCTCACTCCTTCTAGGACTAATACCTACGTTTGGCTTCCCTAATAGACTAAGGTAACTGGTTTCATAATGTATGTGTTCATCATACACACACCTCTACATGTTTGTCTTAAACCTGCTCCCTGATAATTTCATTTGATAGTATGTGGATCTTACATCATGAAGAATACTTAGTAGTTTTGCAACCTTTCTTTACAGACCATTCCAACTATTTCATAAGCTTCTATGATATGACTGCTCAGTTGTCTCTATTACCAAGCTGAAGTGTTCCGCACTATTTGGTCTTTATTTGTAAGGAAGCTCTTCATTTTCTTATAAAAAATGCTGTTTCTCTTCAGTGCATAGTTGTACCACAACCTTTCTCATAGTGAGCTGACCAGAACTCAACCTAACAGTACAGGAGCTCTTGAGGCTCATGTATAGTGCAGATACTAATTACCTTTTTCAATATTCCTCTCCTCTCATTTCTGATAACTTTGGACTATTCAGCTGAATGCTGAATCAATGGTTTCGGACAACTTTGTCCAAGATCTTCTCTGAATACCAGAAAAGAGCTGACAGCTCACTGTTGTGACCCTGCAGCTGACTGGATTTTCCTGCCTGTCCCTATTACTTTGCAGAGCTGATGTGCCACTGCCATGTCACATCATGTCATGCTGACAGCTGTCACTTTGTTTTCTATTCAACGTTACTGAATTGTCCTACAGCTCTATGCAGCCTTCTTTATTTTTTACTTTCCTGATTATTTATTGTGATTATTTATCTTTCCAAATGAATTACAAATATATGGAAGTGCACAGCGTCTCTGGGAACACCCATGCTCCCCTTTTCCTGTCAGAGAAACTGACTATTGACTGCCATCCATTCTTTCCTGTCTATAACAATTTATGAACCCACAGGAGGAGATCTCCTCTTACCCCAAGAACTGACAGAAACCAAGCCTATTTTCCAAGCAAAAGGCAATATAGTATTAAGAGCTTTTCAGAAAGCCAAATACTTTGAATTGTTGGCATATTTACAGATATCCCAAACAGGGGACACCTTCTGTACAAGGAGTTACCAAATAGTTCAGCACTCAGTCTGGAAAAGAGACAACTGAAAAGGGTCATGAAAGAAGTCTGCAAAATCAAAAGCATTGTCACAAAAAGGATGAGAAGCAAACAGCTGCCTCACTGCCTCCTCAAAGCCAACAGCTGGACTGAAGCTCAGGTGAAGCCATCGAGCCAGGCACAGCATTACCCATAGGAAGTGTCACATCATGCAGTGGCAGTAGATGTTGTGGGAGCAAAAATCTACAGGCTTCAAGGGGAAGCTGGAAGAGTGTACAGAAACCAGTGCCAGCTAAGGCTGCTCCCAAGCTAAATGGTGCTGGTAGCTTGCTGAGTAATAGGTAGAAGGTGCTGCTGTAGGAACACATCACAAGTCCAAGTCAACATGGGCTACACCAAAACTATGCATTGCTCAAAGAAAAGTCACATGAAAGAAAAAACAACTCATCTGAGGTTGCAAATGTTCACAGCGTTTTTGCCTCTCCCCAGGTGCTCTGTCAGTTTGCAATCCCATTGCCCTTGTCTAATCCTACAACCATGGAATAAACCTACACAGTCACCTTCTGATGCTGAAGCTGTTCTCTGGGGGAAACTATAAAGCCTTCTACATGTAAAGTCCAACTAAATATGGCATTTAAGACCTAACTTGTTCCTGACTGTGGCTCCAGTCATCTTTGTGAGCAGGATCCACAGAGTTTCAAGGGCACAAACCACACAATAGTAGACTCTGCTGGTCTTCTTTAGCTCAGAAGTAAAATAGAAGAAAAAAACCCCAGTGTATTGTTCTGATTCTTTATAAATATTTTTTAAAGATTCTCTTTTATTCCTCACTAATTGTATCTTCCAGAGAAAAGGATGTCTTTGGTTTAAATCATTAGCAACAGCAACTGGGGACAGGGATGTTTTGACAAATACAGTCTCTAATTATATCACCAATTTCAGAGCAGGGAATGCACCTTTTTTCCTACCTTCTGTTTAAGGCAGAATTTATTTGCATTTAACCACCTTCCTCGTGTATGGTGTGCCATACTGTCAGGAAATCAAAGATGTAAACAGTCTTGTCCATCAGAGCAGACCAAAATCTCAGCTCCTTCCGCAGCAGTTAAGACAGTGCTCTGACAGAAACAGTCTGTGGATTTGAAAACTTTCACTGTCTAGGATCATTGAATCATAGAATAGTTTTGGTTGAAAGGGTCCTTTAAAGGTAACCTAGTCCAACCTTCTGCCACAAGTCCGGGACATCTTCAACTAGATCAGGTTGTGCAGAACTCCATGCAACCTGACTTTGAATGATTCCAGAGATGGGGCATCCACCACCTCTCTGGGCAACCTGTGCCAGTGTTTCATCACACTCATTGTAAATAACTTCTTCCTTATATATGATCTAAATCAACCCTCTTTCTGTTTAAAACCATTACCCCCTGTCCTATTTCCATGGGCCCTGCTAATATGTTTGTCCCCATCTTTCTGCCTCTGTCCCACCTTGTTCTTCTGAGACACTGTCCTCATTTCTTCTGATTTTGGGACCCACCACAGCACATACATTGGGAATGTTTGCGAAGCAATGGAACAGCAGAAACCTTAAACAGCTTTCAGTGTTTTCCTGCATCTTCAATCCACTTCTGGAAATTATTTGGCAACCAGGAAGTGGGTTTGTGAAAAGCATACACCAGATCTGATTTCCCAAGGGGAGCATCCTGCTGGACTTTGGCCTCTGGAGCAGAGCAGAAACCATGGTCTGCTCTGCCCAGCCACCATTAGGGGCCAGGGCAGCAGCTCTGAGAGCCAGGGAGGTCTAACAGCCACTTCCCCTTACTCAAGCATTACAAACTCCTTCCCCTCAACAGCCCCCAAACTTTCAGGCAACCAGTAAGCCAGGCAGTACCTTGTCATTGGCACAATCAGTATACAGCCAACATCATCTCAACACAGGTAAAGCTCCTCCAATGCCAGCGAGAGTGTGTCTTGCACCAAATCAGCTGGGTCAACCCCATTGTTTTGGAAACTGTGTAGATTGAAAAGACAAGATCTGCAGGTGGAACAAAAGCCCAAAGAAAATGAATTGAAAAAATTATTCAGTAACAGTTCAAAGCCTGCATGTGGGATGAAAGCTGACTTATGCTTGATAATTCTAAGAAATGATTCAGTAATAGTTCATCCTGTACAATGGGTTCTCTGTAATGAATGCAAACAGCATCCATGGAAGCCAATAAAAATTATGCACCAGTCATTCAGATTAGCTCTCTCTGCCTTTGGGTAGTTATGTACCCAAGTAAGAACTTTCAACTGAGAGAAAACGATCACATGCCAGTTTAGTTCACCCGAGATACAGGTCTGTTGTTAAGGGATTTGGAGCATGGCACCACAGCTCGCTCACATGTTATCACTGCTTCTCCAGTTAAAACACGAGATCCCATTGACGTAACAGAATTTCCCTCTTTCAATGCTTGAAATCCACATGCAAAACAGTGTTCAAAGAAAACTGAATAGCTTTCAAATTTCTTGCTTTTATCTGATTTAGAAACTGACTGAAGTACCCCAGAATAGATACTGTCCCTTGTGAATTTATGTCCTTCTGCCTTAGGGCTTAATACTCCTTTCACTGAACCCAGTGGCCAACTTTACTTTTATAGACCCTTGATATTTATGGAAGAAAGTTAAATCTCCTATGGAAAGTTTCGATTCTATTGCTTTTTCAGCTTGGTGGTGAGCAACACTGCCTAAGATCCCCTGGGAGCCTGTGATACCTTGCTGAAATACTGAAGATACTTCTAAATACACCAGCTTTAAAATGCACTGACATTAAGACACAGCAGGAAGATTGCTCAGAGAATGCACAGTAGAGGGAAGGCTGGAGGAATGAATGCTGCCAAAATCTTAGGATAGCCTTGTCCTGGGGATTTCTGAGCTGTGTTCGGAGATTCAAGCACACCTGAACTCTGAGCAAGCCCACAGGCCAGTCCCAATTCTTGTCTTAGCCAAGAAGCAGAAAATTTGACCTGTGGGAGTAACACAAGGTCATAAAGTAGTTGGTTGGCTGTAAAAGTACCTTACACAGTAACAGCTCCTTAAGCCCATCTAGTTCTTCTGCCTGTTTTGTATCTTGAAGTTAGTTGTATAGATGCCCTAAAATGTATTACTCAGTAGTCAGATAGATGAAGTGATACATGAAGTAAGCCAGAAGTAGAGGTGTCCCAAATTCAGAAGCTCCAAGGCTTCCTGTGATTAAGAAATCATCTCCACTTAGCTCCTATCTGTTAGTTGTCACCAAATTCCAGCTACACTAGGGAAAAACAGCATTGATAATAATTTTCATTCCTACTATTTCTCCTTAGTGCAGAAATTGTTTTCCTGTTAAAACTTACCAGTTAAAGACAGACTGAAAAAATGAAGAGGTTGTCTATCAGTGGCAGGTTGAACCTGGCTGGACATCAGGTGCCCTAAAGCTGCTCTATCACTGCTCTCCTCAGTTGGACAGGGAGGAGAAAATATAACGAGAGGTGTCAAAAATATGCATACATAGGAGGAAGGGAAGACAAAAAGGGTTCGGACAGCCCAGCACTTTAGCTCTTGTGATTAGATAGTGCCCAAATATCTAATCCCAATTATTCCAGGTGTTGCAGGGGAGAGGGGGCAGCAGAATCAAAAAAAATGTTTGAAAGAGTTTACATTACTATTTCTACCTGACCAGCTGTACCAGCCTTGCCATGCTGCTGGAGGAATCCAGTTTTTAAAAGACCCTGAAGTGCAAGAAACCACAACAGGTCAGGACAGGACTGCACCTTCCAGAGGAAAATGGCAATTAAACTAAACACTGAAAGTTTTCACTGAAAACCTCAAATCAGAGCATATTTGTTTCAGCTCTTGAAAATTTGACATTTACATTGATAAGCTTTTTTTTTTTTAATCGAAAATATTTGAAGAGAAACATTTGGCCAAATCTCAAATGATTTTCCACACCTCCTCCCTCCCTTTCTTTCCAACTGCTCACTTACTAAAGAGTGACTTTTGATAAGTTATTTCTTTCTATGAGAAATTACTTCAGTTTCATGGGAAGTGGACTCTTTGAAGGAAAGAGATCTGATTCCCCAGATATTCAGAGGCAAGGGAAAATAGTATTTCATAATTGACACTAGAGGTCAATTACTTTTCTGTGATTAAGAGGAAGCATATAAACATCACTAGAGGCCAAGGCAGACATCCACTTTTGAGAATTACTTTCTAGAAATCATTTCAGTAGACATCATGTACACATCATTGAAGAAGGGAAAGAGAGATCCTCAGTAGGGAAGGAGCCACCTGCGTTGACTGTTTGGTCATTTCATCCTGTAGCACACTGAGGCACAGTGTCCTCTCTCCTTGGGGGTAAATCCTCCTTGCTTTGGTCACATTACATATCCAGCATATTCTGGCAGCCCTGCCCTCACATCTACCCCAAATGCCATCATCGAAGCAAGCTTTTGCTCCCCCCACTCCAGGGATGACAAGCATTTCTTGAATACCTGACACAGGCTTGTGCCTCACCTCTGCTCTGGAGAAACTTCCATCTTCTTCCAGTTTTTAACTGGAACCTTTCTTGATTTGGGAGATGAAGTACAAGAATAAAGGATTGTCACCTTCAAATTCTCCTGGAATAACTGCCTCTGAAGTTACCAATCATTCTCATGTCTTCCCTTACTGGCTAAGTTGCAGATGAGTGACACCAGTCCCCAGCCACAGGCACATGTGAGATGTTGCACAATGCTCCTGGTTATGTCTGTACTTGTAAACTGAACAGCGTCAGGCCCTGTCCTAAGAACTGGAGAATGATCATCTACACTCTTCTTCTTCTAGTGATACTTAAATTGCAGCAATGCAGTTACCATGACATGGTGCAAAAATGATTTGTTGAAACCTGTCAAAATAATCTCCAATATCTCTGATATTTATTTGCTGTAGAGATCTGTTTGAAATATTGCCTCATTTTCAGTGCAACAGTGTCATAGTCCCATTGGGCAATCTACAATTCACATCTGGGAAAGGAGGAAAACAAAGTACCTATGATGAAACTTCCCTTTTGATTCAGTTTACGAGATTATTAGCAGAACCCCAACAGACAAGATAATTACTTCTCACAACACTGTCACTTGCATAAGATTATTGAATCCTCACAGGTAGGCATGTGGTCTTTTATGACCCATGCTGTACGCACTCCACTTGGGGCAATATTATAAAGGTTAAAAACCAGAAGAAAATCCATCTACAGAAGAAATGCTGGTAAACGGAAAGGACATAATATTCATGACTGAAATCAGAAAATACACCATTTGGATGCTTTAAATGCTAAACATTTTGTGTAATTGTACATAATGTAACTGCATGTATATAACTGTACATTGCAATAATACTAATGCAGCAGGTAAAATTCTTTAAAAAATACAAACCACACCAATCCCAGTCAAAACACTCAGACCTTAGTGAAGGAGAGCTAGCACAGCAGTACAGATACACACAGAGCAGAAGTGGATTTTGGAGGGTTTAAAGCAACCCTGCGCTGGCTATTGCCAGTAACAGGTACAGGAGTGTGCACCAGCTCTCTGAATCCCCTCTGGTGCCACAGCTCTCTGTATCTCCAGGCTCACACAAATCCTTTCTGCTCAAGATGTGCCCACACACAGTCAGTCTACTATTACCATTTTAGTGCTCATTCTCAAATCTCTGCTGTATCTGTACAAATTTGTACTAGAGATCCTGATATTAACAGAAAAGAAGTGGAGTGTAGACAAAGACACTCCAGAAGAAAGAGCCAGATGTTCAAACGAGATAATAAGTAGAAAAGAGAGAGAGAGAGCAGCTTTGGCAGAAACTGCTGTAGGGAAAGGTGGTTCCAGGAATTGGGAGTATAAATTCTGATTAGGGCTGGGCTGGTATTTCCCACTTCAACTGCCTAGTTTTCTCTTTAATGAGGAAATGGAATTTTTACTTTTATCCCCACTCAATGAAGAATTAACTGGGAAAAAGGAATTGCCTTCATAGGTAAGCAGACCCAAACCTCAGCATAACCCCACTGAATGAGAGCATTTCAACTTGTACCTGATCTTACTGCAAAATTATTGTCCTTCAACTTCAATTATATATAGCTGTCAAAGGAAGTTCAGCACTCAATCAGCACTTTTCAAAGAGTATGATAAAAATTACTCCTTTCTGAAAATGTTCAGAGTGGATCTTCTCTTCTTGGATATACTTCATAGTCTAAAACACTAAGCAAAGAACAGAAGATGGAGATCCTGAAAAACAGTCAGCATCAGGCAGACACATTTCTGAATTCACACTAACATGGATGGTTTGGTCATTGTGGTTTTCATTCACTTGTACAAAAACCCACTTATTTTAGCTGTGCTGATACAGGAGTGCAAACCAGTCTGTACCAGGGGATACTCACAAGTATTTTGTATGGAAATGCCACTTACAGGACAAACATAAAGTAATGTGCCACTTTATCAATAGAAATTTGCAACTAGGCCCCATGTGGATTAAGGATCTGGGTCAAATTAAAAAACAAGGAGAGCCACTATTTGATCACAGGGCTGGACCATTTCTCAGGAAGACAGGCTGAGAATTGGGGTTGCTCAGTCTGGAGAGACAAGGGTTGGGGTGACTTTAGAGCACTTTCCAATAGGAGACCTTCAAGAGAGCCACAGAGGGACTTTGCACATGGGCATGTAGTGAATATAGAGATAGGACAAGGGAGAATGGCCTTAGGTTACATACTAGGAAGATATTTACTGTGAGGGTGGTGAGGCACTGAGCAACCTGGTCTAGTGGAAGGTCCTTTGCTCATGGCAGGGGGCTTAGAACTAGACCATCTTTAAGGTCCCTTCCACCCCAAATGAGTCTATGATTCTATGACCTAGAGATCCTTTAAAATTCAGGAATTCCTTTTCTTCCAGTTGCATATTCTATAAGTGGTGCTAAATCTGACCATTTTCTCCAGGTTTTATTATAAATTATTTGTTTTGGTGACAGGACTATTTCATGTTCCATACAAAGAGTCAGTTGTTGAGTAAAATGGGCTTTGAAATACAGAGATAATGAACAAGAGCTAAAATGTATTAATAGATTTATGTGCTTTCATTCAGTTTAAAATCCCCATACTTCCCAAGATCAGACAAAATATATTAGCTATGGACACATGCCAAAAGAAGTAGTTGATCTTTAAGAAAGAGATAAAAAGATAAAACTAGTGAGTGATTCAGTGGAAGGATGAGACAAAGGGGGAAAATTACTCCAGCTAATTAATGATACACATTTCCTCCTTATGCCCTACAACATTCATAGAGTAATCAGGCTGGAGAGGTCCTCTAAAGTTCATTAAACCATTCCTCTTCCTCAAGGAAGGCTCCACTACACCTGAAAGTACACAGACATCTATATCTGCAGATGTTTAATCCAACATCACAAGTCTTTTCGTGGACATTGTACAATGTCCCCAGGCAAGGAGCTGTACTGCTTCACTGTACTCCTGCATCTGAAATATGGTCCTTTCTTCCTGGAATTAAATTATATTCCCCATTTTCAAACCTGGAAACATAAAGACTACAAATATAAAAGGCTGCTGCAAAACAAGATGGAGTTATCTGAAAACTGCTCCATCCTCTCTCACAACTCCTCCTGAAGCTTGACATCTCAAACCTGCTTTAAGCTCCATACATAAACCCCAGGAGTACAAAAATGTGCATATACATTTTACACACACTTGCTATGTTTGTAGGGTAGTATTTTAAAATCATATTTCTTTCATCCATATATTAAAAACCAGCAGTGTGGGGTACATTAAATTTTTTCACTGTTTTGTTTAAATTGGTAGATGCTCTTAATTTCAGACAATTATACCAGTCACAGGAACACAGAATGATTCTTGGTTTGGTAATAGAATTGTGGAAAGAACATTAGATAATTAGTTTTGGTTCAATGTTTGTTGAATGACTTATAGCCTAACTAATATAAATCATATTACCTGTGCAGTAAAAAAGTACTGAAGTACAGATGACACATCAGACCGAGGTCATTCCTTTATCTCACCAGCATTTCACTCACATTTAGCCACTACCTGTATATTTATTTATAGTGAGTTTTTAAAAATGGTTCTCACCACTAAGTTCTCACATGTGTGAAACAATCAGGGTTTCCATGAGGCTACAGCATCTGATCACACTTACCTTAAGAGTATGAACCTTAAATGTCACAAAGGATCCCAGCAGCTTCTAGGAATTGCAATTCTGGATAAATACTGATTCCTGCAGTATGGAAAATGAAGTGATTGCTGACTGAAAAACATGAATGAAACCCAGGCTGACACTTAAAAAATGCCACCTTTGCACGATGAAGTTAGTTCATTTGCAATGATGTTGCATTAATACACCAGCTCCTACTGAAACTTCCAATCTTCCCCAGACAGCTGTTCAAGAACAACTTTGATTAAGCAGATTAACAGCAAGTTAATCTCAACAATCTAAACATGCTTCATGCCAGGCCCCTATGTGGACATTGATGTGGATTGAGAACTGGTGAATGGCAGATTCCAGAGGGTCATAATCAGTGGCACAGGGTCAAGTTGGAGGCTGTCACTAGTGGTGTCATCCAAGGTTCAATTTTTAACTTTTTTATCTGTGACTTGGATGAAGGGGCAGAAGCCTCCTCAGCAAGTTCCCTGATGACACAAAGCTGTAAGGAGTAGCCAACACCCCACAGGGCTCAGCAGCCCTTCAGAAGGACGTCAACAGGTTGGAGAGAGCGGCAGAGAGGAACAGTTTCAAATTTAACAAAGGCAGATGCAGGGTCTTGCACCTGGGGAGGAATAGCCCCTGCCACCAGCAGAGGCTGGGGCTGGCCTGCTGGGAGGCAGCTCTGTGGAGAAGGACCTGGAGGTCCTGGTGGACAACAAGCTGTCCATGAGCTGGCAAGGCCCTTGTGGCCAAGAAAGTCAGTGGTGTCCTGGGGCACATTAGGAAGAGCATTACCAGCAGGTTGAAGGAGGTGTTTAAAGTGTATCCCAACTTTTTTTGAGGTGAAATAAATGGCATGCTAAGGGCAGTTTGCAGGGTGCCTTCTATCTAACAGTACAAAGCATATTCCTTTAACATATAGGCTTCAACCTAAATACATGATAATACTATCACAATACTTACCTTATGAATCTAAGTGCATGAAAGCCAAAACATGCTTAAACCAGTCAGTCAGAAGAATCTCAAACCACAAGAAATATACTCATTTTAGGCTGAAAGTTAACCATTTCCAACTCAATGCATTACCACCCTGCAGATCAAACACATTTAGTTTCTTACTGCTCTTGACAGCCCACAAAATCATTGCTGATTGATGCCTTCAACCATAAATGCAGCTCTAGATCAAATATAATGGTATTTAGGCCCACCATGAGAAGGAGCAAACTCTGCCAAATTCCTGCTCTTCCAATGCCAGTTCTGTCCACTCAGTCCCCAACTATCCCTGTATCAATCAGGATGGAGGCCAGTTTCCACTGTTAACCTTTCCAGATTCCCATAGCCCCGAGTATGATGCAAGCACACAGGAATTGCACACAGACAGCTTCTAAGAGATAACATAATGCTCCAGGGGGAAGGTTGAACTAGTATAAATTTTGTCACTGCATTTGGATTTCAAAGACTTGAATGTCAAAAGACAAGACTCCAAAAAGAGGGACATACCCCAAAGCAACCACAATTGCATTCACATTTTCACAGTGCCTAAGGAGAAGTAATAATGGTACTTTAAAGCACAAGTGAGACTGACATTGGAATAATGAATAGTTCTGTGCTAACTAAAAAGCATGACAAGCTTATAGACAATGCAGAAATTTGATAACTAGAGGCAAAAAACTAGGTATTGAGAGACTCATCCTTTAGTTGAATGGGCAGAGGTGATGACTAAAACTCAAGTTTTTAAAGATAAAAATATCAGGTGAAAGGGCCTTTTTAAACTGAAAGCAGTAATACAACTAAAACCAGAAGGCATTAAAGCAGGTAAAATTAAGTCAGGGAGAAAAAAAAATTACCCATGTGGCTAGTTTTTCTGTCATCTAACAACAAAACCAAAAAATATCAGGCTATGAGAAAACAAAGCTTTTACTGAAGTAATTGCAAAGATTCTATAAGTTCTGTCCAAGAGACCTGACCTGACCTCTCTGGTTTATAAAGCAAAACACTTAAGAACCTATGAGTCTCTTAAAAAGACTTACAGTGACAAGGAGATTCATTGATTCTTGTTGGATCCAAAGTTCAAGGCAATTTATAAAGGCTTTTAAAAAAGCAATAAAAAGGTTCCTTTAGGATCAAAGGTAAAAATTAATTTATTTGCTAAATAGTGATCTACTTAGGCTAAAGGGTTTTTTAAATTTATTTAACTAAACTCTTTTTTTGAAGCATACGACACTACCGGCATGGCCTGAAAGTGCTTGTTATATGAACATATACCACCTGATCTATGTTGAACCATGGCTGGCTTTCCAAAACAGAAACATCAGGATCAGGTTTTGTATCTACAAAATCTAAGTTAATAGGACTACCCTACTGAGCTTCCCCTTTGTACACTGGTGTGGCAAGAGAGGTTTCCTTACAGAATGACTCAGAGGAACCCAAATCAGGCATTCTCAACTGTCCTCTTAACAACCATTTGTACCATTTGCCAAGAATATAAAGCCAACGTCAGTTTTTGAAAAATAGAATTGTGTGTCATCTGTCGACAACCAGAAAAATTTGTTGTGCCCTTGTAAAGATAGATAAGCTTTTAGACAAAATAACTTACCCTTGATCTTTTATCTAAGCAGTCACAAAGATTTCAGAATCTGAAACTCACAGCTCTTAAGTTAAATAAAAGACAGGCAGCCTCATTGTATACATAAATTCTTATATAGAAAACATCCAGGGTTACACAATAACCAGTTGCCAGTGATTTCTGAACAAATACAGTTCACAATGGACCATATTTATAGTGTCCTTTGGTCAGTACTTTAACGTTAATAAATTTTTCAATAATTAACACAAGGTTTAGGAAGTCCTGGCTTTGTGTCCACCAATGAATCCAAATACAAATCCACTGGTACTGTGTCCCAATTTGAAAAATCCCCTTTTTCAAATGAAAAATGAGGTAAAAAGTTTCTTGAAAAAACTGCATAAATCAATGAAATAGTCGTCCTCTTCCACGTCTGCTCTTGAGATGACTGGCAGAACGCCGAAGAGTCTTCCTCTCTTGACGATGTCGTTTCTCAGCTTCCTGCTGTTTCCTCTGCTGCTCTGACTGGAATATTAAAACAAAAATAGACTCAGGTTCCTGTAAATTTACACATCACCTCGTTGTTCCACTATCAATATATCAAGTCAAAAGTCCACTATGCAAATCTGGAAATGTTACCATTAGTTGCCCCATGCTATTTTGTGTCAGACTGTAACTGTTAATTCTAGATATCCTTAGGCATTATCATTCCAAGTTTTTCAGAGCAAATGTTTAACATAGAGATGTTAAAAAACAGTGAATAATGTATTTCAGATAAAAAACAATGCTTAACAATACACTCCAGAATTTATGTTTAAATACCCTTAAGAACATCGATCCCAATTTGTGGCTACTTAGTATCTACTTTGGTTAACGAATATTTTCAAGTTTCATCACAGAATAGAATAAGCTGAGTTGGAAGGGACCTACAGGTATCAATGAATCCAACTCCTGGCCCTACAGGAGTCTCCCTGGCCAAAATCACACTATGTGCCCAAGAGTATTGTCCAAATGCTTCTTGAAATCTGACAGGCTTAATATTGCACAATTTAATTTCAAAAAGACATAACAATTAGTTAAATTTGCTGAAGCATACATGTTCCCTAAAATGAGTTCTTGAAAGTGTTTGATATGCTGTACACAACTCTAGAAGAACTTTCTACATGAAAATAATTCTAAATCTCTTCTCCTGTGGTACACTCTCTATTAATGTTTCTTCTCTTAATCAAACACATGTTGGAAGATGTTTTGATGTACCATGTAGATGAAATGGCTCTTACAGCCACAAACTACTTTTTTCTTTGGAAAACTAAGGCTCTTTAAACTAAGCATAGACTGTAACTAGCAGACTTGAATTAGCCAAGTTCAGGCAACTGTCCATGTCAAAAAGTACTCCAGCAATTCAGGCAATTTCAAGCAGCCCAGGATAACTGCACAAACAGTGTGACAGGATTAACACTGTGGATGCAGCTGCATTCCCACTGGATCTTATTTTGTAACCAACAGCATTCCTGTCAGCTCGTCTCCCCCAGTATCCCATTCATACACCATTTAAGCTGAGCTAGAGGTTTGCTTGCATGAACAGCATTTTGGCTGAGGTGAGATACAAACCAATTTACCAAATGTAGCAATCAGCCCATGCTGGTATCAGGGCAGAAAAAGCTACTGGTCTTAAGACTTCGATGAAATTGATGAATTCCCATTTTCACTGCAAGTAGAGCAACAAGAAACCCAGTCTTTGAAAATACAGGTAGTTTTTCTCTGTCTCTAGACCTATTGTGAAAGAGTCCTGATGAATCTTACCTAAGTTCATGTTGACAGCTACTCATAGTGTACTGAAACTGAATGACCTTGATCTGCATTAGAAGTTTTAAGGTTTGGGGTTCTTAAATGTCTTCCATACTGTGCTAGTAGTGTAAGTACTTTGGTATTTCAGAAATCCTACTATTTTGTTAGATCTATTTGCTATGATAAAGCATATTGAAATTGAAAAATAAGCTGCTACACTGTAGGAACCATATTCAAATTCCCTGAAAACTAAACTGTGAAATATCAATGACAAACAGATTCAGCACTGGATCTGTCAGTGGTAGGTGGGCATCAGGAGGCTGTCAACATACCACACCTGCAGGAGCCAAATGCAGCCTTAGTTACACTGACCTGGGAGTTGAAGTGACACCAACCCTGTGGAAGGACAATTCTCTTCCCTACTAAATCTTTCCACCTACTCCTAAATACACCTGCCCTTTGAAGAAAGAGCATCACAAAGCAGAAGCTGATGTTTAAGTGCCACTAAAATCCCCTTTTTGGCTTGTCAACTTCAACTCTTCATCGTCTGAAAAGGAGAATGCCAAGACTGCGTAGCATGACTTCCTCCTAGCTCTCTCTGCCTCATTCCTTAGGACTTCAGAAGATACACAGAGAGTCTGCTTATTTGAGGGAAGACTTGTCTTACTTTGTTGTTCTCTTTATAGGAGAAAATATCTCCACTGCAGATGCATTATTTTTCTTTACATTAGATTTTTAAAAATTGTTTTAATGCAGATGACTACAGCGCACGTATTTAAATAAAGCACTATCAGTAAATAGTCAGGAAAAGAAAATCCATAAATGTTAGAAGCACCATAATTAAAGAAAACTCTCAAAGCAGTATCTTATCTGATGGAATCAAGTAAAATTTGCATTCTGAACCACTGCTGTGTCCGTCTTCCTGCACGGTCTGTCTGCCTTGCTCCCAGATATTTGTCAGTAAAAGGTGACAGGTCAGTGTGCACCACCAACTGCAAGAAGCCTTGTGGCTTTGCACTTCTTAAGTTAAAGCTACTGTAAAAAAGACTGTGCTTTGAAGCCCTGAAAAGCCCATTTAATAAGCTACAAGACACCAACACATCAGTTACAAAGTTGGTAAAATTGCCAGAAAGGTTACCCTACATGGCACTGCAGAAGAATTTGCAACTTATTCCACACTAACCACATTTTAAATTCCAGCAATATAGGAATCAAAAACAGATGAAAAAGGACATCTGCAAACAGATAATAATCAGTAAAGTAAGGTAGAAACAGTCAATAAATCTGGGTTATTTTTTTTCCTTCAGGCATATCCAATGTGACAATTAAATAACTACTTAGCCATTTTTGTGACAGTATTTTACCAGTGAGAACAGTATTTGACCAGTGGTGAGGAGAAATGCATTATAGCAAAGATGTTTACCTGAGGAAAATCAATTTTAACGAAAGTAAATGTTGTCAGGTCAAGTGTCAATTCATATGGGTCTTCAGCTTTTAAACTGTATCCTCTCTTTAGTTCTAAAGCAATTCTCTAGTAAAAAAATTTCTAAATGTACTGCAGCAGTAGCAGATGCACATTGGCGTTTATTTAACTATCCACACATAAAGCAATCACCTACAACATGCAATCTACAAAATTCTTTAGAATGGAAAATCAAAACCCTTTGGAAAGGTTAATAAGCAGCAGTAAACTATACAGAATCCATATGGAATTTGACAACCAGCATAGGACCAGAGCTCATTCCTGTGACCTGTGTTACATAAGGTCAATAACAAAGGCGGTTTGGAGCTCTGCTTCTGTCATGCTGAGACCTCTCCAACATGCTAAACCAAGAGAAAGCCTAAACTGCAGCACTCTAAATTGCATTTTGACCTGCAGACTAAGATCCGATCAGTGCTGGCACTGAAGTCACAGGCAAGGCCACAAGCTTCTGGTGGTACCTCTACAAATAAACTATTAAAAGATGCAAGCCATTATTTTCCACTGGAACATAAGGGTTTATGAGTGTTGCCTGAGTTATACGGGATAAACACAGAGTACTACCGGAGGCTTTCATTCTCTTGGCAAGAACCTGGAGAGCTGGCAGCTTATAAAGAAATGAAGAGGGACATTTGCTTGACGGTTTTAAGTTCCTGTTCTTTCATGCAAAAACTAAAGTCACTTGTGCATTATCTTAAAAACTATATATATATAGCTCACCTTCTTTAATTTGAATGTTGCCTGTTTGCTGCCTACTGTGGTATCAGACACATTGAGTGTGCCAAGTTTTTCTTCAAGCTTTAAACGATCTTCAAGAGTTTTCCTGCAGAGAAAAACTAACATTAGTCCCTATTTTTGCCATCTTTTTACTATAACGGAAGTTGATAATGCAGCCAAAACTAATTTCAATTTCTCTGAAACACTGAAATGTCATAGCTAAAAAAAATAAACATTCAGGAAACAAAAAGAAAGACCAATTCAAATCATTCCCTCTATATACTGCTTTCAGTAGAAACACTTTTAAAATTTATGTAAAGTTCATTGTTTTTGCTGCTAAAAAAGTAACATGACTCTAGTTGAGAAAGAAACCACACCCTTCTATTGCTGTAGTTTTCTATGAAATGTCTGAAAAAGTTGGTGATATTAAACTGCAGAAATGTAAGGCTAGATATATTCAGTTTTCTTGAAATCTTGTAATTTCTAAATTGGAAACACTTTTAAGGGAAGGAAGTAAGCTTGAATATACATAGGAATGAATTAATCTCCAAACAAATCACTTCACTACTTAAGCCAAGCACAAATGCCTGTTTGGAAGCTGTGACCACAACAGTCTAAGTAGTTTCCTGAATAAAAGAACAATATAAACAAGAGAATGTGATAAAGACAGACCCTGGGCCCAGACAGGATCTCCACAGAAGCATATGACTTCAAGCACGGTGCTTATCACTGAGTTTCTGTAAGCAAACTAGTGTAGAGTCTCTCCCTCAGGTACCAAACTCCAGCATTTCTGTGGAGAACGGGGTAAGTGGTGTGGTCAAAATTAACACTGTTTTCAGCTCTCCTCCACTGGAAGTTAATGCCCTGCAAAAGCAAGACACATGGACATGCCCCAGTTGCTCCAGGTTGTGAGCTGGTGTTTAATATCATAGTTGCTGACTGCAGTTAAGGTGGGGAGTAAACCGAACAGCTGAGGAGTGGAAAAATATCTTGTTCCCACATAGCCTCCAGTTTAGGGGGAGGCAGGCAGGCAGGGACAGCATTGGCTTCAGCGAGCCTCCCTAAAGGCACCTGTGAGTCCTAACATGGAGCATCCTACTCCTATAAGTCCTACAAGTTAAGCAGCACCCTCTGAGAATATGACATCGCTTGCAAGATCAAACTCACTCTTCATGTGCTTAGAAAACATTCTCCTAACTGTAAACAAAATTAGTTTCTGCAATATGAGACGCTATTAGTGCTTCATTAGCTCTCTCTGAAGAAGGCCAAGAGACATTTTCTGTACAATTTTTATAGTGGAAAATAAATAATCATAAAAATAGAGATGATATATATAAAATAAAATAGCAGCCAGCAAAGTCAATGGCATTTACTGTGTACGAAGAACTCATGGCTGTGGCCTATGCATGAAGTCTCTGAAGTCCACTGAATTTTGGTTAATGAGCCATTTTATGTAACAAAGACTTTTCAGATTAACAATGAAAAATTACTGTCAAGAACTACTTTAATTCTCATGACTAGGTACTTTGTATTTTTTTCTGTAGTATATTTTTCATTGAGTACATGTAAAAACTTGTTCCATCTGTGCGAATTGGAAAGACAAGCTAAGCCTTAGAGCTAACTGTGGCAGGAGATCAGTCACCAACATTGTGGTGGGATTTCTACATTCAAGTGAAGTCCCATTTTTCTCCCCTTTGAAAGTGAACTGGAGAAATATGGCTACTACCCAGCAATTATTTAGCATGACTGCCTAGACACTGCTTCAGTCAGGAGAAAAATTAAAATGAGTTGATACTAGCAACGTGCTGTGGGGTTGTAATCTTACTGAAAAAACATAGGTATGGCTCTATTTATCTGAAAATGTGCAGACCTCAAGTGATAGTGGATTGTACACAGCGATACACAAACAACAGCTGGGTTTTTTGTTTTGGTTGGGTTTTTTTTTTAACCTCTTCCTCAGCAAATTAGTTCGAGAGATACATTGTGAGAAGTGAATTCCCCTGCCCTAATGTAAAAACCAAACAAAAATTTCCCATGTAATTTTTTTTTTCCTCATTATAAGAAGACAGTTTTTCAGGATTTTTCCTGCTGTAAAACAGGAATACCTCTTTAGCAATACTAAGGAACATCAATTGTGCTTTTGTTGGCTTTCTTGGCCACCTCTGAAGACACATACATTAACTGTCATACTTTTTATAAAATATGACTACTATGATTTTTGGCACATTTTAACTTCAGTAACATACTCTTTAAAGGGACATCAAGTAAATCAAGAGAACTCTTAGCATACAGATAAAAATCCTTTCCTTTTATGGTTTCCTTTCAAGTTACTAGGTAGGAAACTTAGTTGTAGGGAAAGAAAGCAAGGATTTGCAGGTTTGCTGTGCAAGCATGAGAGTACAAAAGGGGAAAATTAAACGTAGATGGATTTGAGACAAGGTGTTTTATAGAACCATGAGTAAATTTTGCAGCTTCCATGTACAGGGAAATGTGTAGGCTGTTGGTCTAGGAAGAAATTTATAGTACACACCACAGCTTTAAAAGTTGGGCTTGGAGCTGTGCTGAGTCAGGAACATGTCAAAAGAAACACCCAGTTTTATATAAGTCATAAACTGTTTCCTCAGGTAGAACATTATATGATTAGAGAAAAAAAGAACATCTAGCCATTAAATGCATAGTGAAGGTATTAAGGTACTTAATTATATTGGTCACAAACCATCATTCCGTAATTTGGATATATCAAATCAAAGACTAACATGCCAGTCTCACCAGATTGTACATGCCACTACAGTCTTTCCAATTTTCAGTGTGCTACTTGAATTAATTACTTTTATGCTGACTACTTATCACTGAATAAGGCCAGCACAAAACATACTTATTTTCTTCATAAAATTCTAATAGGTAAAAATGCTTACTAACTAAACAAGTTAGCTCACAACACAGGCTAAATCATTATGACTAGAAAATCATATCAGATATGCATTATATGAGACAGGTATCAGCTGTTGATTTTTAAATTTCTTCTAAGAATTTGAGGAACACCAAACTCCATACTGAGAACAATGCTTGGATGAACACAAAGGGGATCAGTGAGTATAGAGTTAATTGCTTAGACAAAGATTAAAAAACCCCATGTGAGTCAATTCAATGACAGCAACTCAGAAAACAAAGGAAGTGATGCTACCACATTCATTTTTTTGGTCATCCTATTCTGTCCTTAAATTCCTCTCCTTTTTTTTTACATCTATACATCTACCAGAGACAGTAACTATTAGCAGCAAATCTTAAGATTCCACTTTCTTTACAAGCAGTCTGTTAAAAGTCTTTTGATGGTTTATGTCATCACTGATATTCCTTCATCTACAGGACAAGTCTGTGGTATTTGCTTTTGCTTTTCCTGGGGTGAAGTAATTATTTTTCTCCCTTAAATCCAGATGAAAGAATTTACTTTGTCCTGTGTCACATTGCATTATTTTTTTTTCTAAATGTTTCTCTTCCTAACAACTGTCTTGGCTTATTTATTTGAATTACCACACTGTTGTTCACATTTGAGCCTTCCATGTTTTAAACAACATGAAATCTTTATCCTTCAAATTGAGTGTCCTTGAGAATTTGCTTTAGACGTTAGTAACTGAATTTGTGCAAAAGAACAGTATATGAGTAGGCTGCAGTCATACAGCCTTTTAATGAAGTATTTAACTTGCACTGAGAATACAGTGTCATTTGACCAATATTTCACACTCCTCCCAAGTTACAGCTAATATGACTCTCCACCTAATCACAATGTACAATAAAAAAAAAAAAAAAAAGAATTTAACCCATAATACTTTGTCAGAGTATCCAGAGCAGATTTTCCCCTCACAAAGAAAAACTGATAAAATTAAAAAGTTGCTTCATCTTCCGGAACAAAGGAAAAAGGGAAAATAATCAGAGGAAAGTTAATGGAAATATCTAAGGAAATTAAAAGTTCAGAATAAGCGGGTATATTCAATAAAAAGAACAAAGAAAAATTCCTGTGTGAAATTACTTGCTGATAAAAAACAGCTAAGGAAAACATGGCAATCAGTTCTGCTGAACTGCTATAAATCCCTATTGATAAAATACCACTATTTCTACTTAAAAGAGGTCTTACAGGTACAACATGGAAATCATAGACCATCTGACTACCATAGGAACACTGTCTTGTTAATACTTAAAAATCCATTTTACATGATCATTCTAGTTCAAAGATTGAATTTTTATCAAGTGCTTCTTTATGTGTCTCCTGAAAATTTTCATCATAAAACGAATAGATTGTAGTCATTAGTGGCATAAAGAAACAGCTCCATTATATTATTCACTTTCTTTTCTTTGACTGTGTAATTTCATTCTAAATAAAACCAAAATGTTTATTATGACATCCATCTAGCCCAATAACCCATTTTCAATATTATTCAAAATTCTGCTCTGCATCAGCTGTGCTGCAAGAATATTGACACCACTGTCTTGAAAGGTTTAATGAGTGTCTGTGCTCCAAACAATAAAACACTATTAAATCTCATCTTCTGAAGGGGTCAACTCACCTCTGAAAAAAAAAAAATCAATGAGATTTGCAGCCATTGAGCACCTCAAAGCCATGTCCTTTAATTTAATGTGCTCTTCCTTTAGTTTGACATGCTTATCCATGTACTCATTAATTCAGATGATCATCAATTTAAGGAAATTAAAAAACCAAACCAAAAAAACTATACTTAACAAACACCCTCCTAGCCTGGTATTTTGTATTGCAAAAAGAAAAACAGGAATAGTAAGGACTGACATTGTAAGAACAGTGTAGATTTTGAAAATGTCTAGATGCCATAAAAACACCCAGACAAAACAATTTTTCTTTTACCATATTGACCCTACTCCCAAAACAGTTACTACTCACATAGCATTCTAAGTCCTTTTCAATAGTCAGGTGAAAAACATGATCTGTTAACAGTATGTTAACCTCATACTGACACTGGTGGAGAGATATAACCAGTCTCACAAGACATCACTGTTACCTATGAGAACAGCACTTCACTAACACTGAGTAATGGATCCCCCAATCTGATACAGTAATATCTTACTCATTTCATTTGTGTTGTGTCCCTGTCCTACTTCAAACAGTGTTTTGTTTATCTGTAAAACAAAGCTTTCAACGACTATGTCACTTTACCCTTGGATCACCAAATGTAGCTTTACTAGCAAGTGCTTCCAACCAAAACATCATGGGCCTGCACTGTAGGGAAATACTTGAGAATCATCCACCCCCACCTACTAAAATAGGAACATTAGTCTTACTTCATTAATTTTTGTTTTTTGGCAGAGTCTTTGAAGCTTCTGAATTCTTCTCCTTCTTTAATCTCAAAAAACTGAGGTTTTAGTAATGTTTGCTGATCCTCCTTGAGCCTTTCCTGCCGCTTTAGTTTTTCCTCTTGGCGTAAAAGCTTGCGCTGTTTCCTGACCTCTTCAACCCAGCCTTTTTCATCATCTGAACTCTCAGAACTTTCTGCATCACTTGCTTTTCCTTCTGGTTCCTCCTCCTCTTCCTGCAGACAAAAATAGTATAAAATAAGAAATCATCAACTAATTTTCTTTCCAAATCATTCCTGCAATTAGAGTATGTGACAGCTTTTACATAGATACAGCTGAAGAAAACTACAATTTTTGAACAAAAGCAGTAACAGCAGATGAAGCTGAAAATACATTACAAAGCTGTTACTATCTACATATTTTATGTTTTTCAAACCTGTATTTGTGCACAAACAATATTACATCTAAAAACTAGACTAAAATTATAAATTACACTTAATTATTGTAGCTGATAAGACATTCTTGCATTGCCTCCATCTTTCTGGGCTGAAAAGTCTGAAAGCTTGAAACAGAGGAAAAGAAAAGCCTACGGAGTTTTCTTAATCCAAATGGAAAATATTTTACCAGTCCTTGTGCTTCCAGTTCTTCTAAGATCTTTAGCTTCCTCTTTCTTTTCTCACTTATTTTGGAAACAAGTGGGTTAAGTAGCCTAAATTCTTCACTCTGCTCATCCACCTGGAAATCTGGATTCTCAAACATGACCTTAAAACGATCATCTTTGAGAAGGCTGGGCAGATTCTGGAACAGAAGCAAAACATGAGCAAGTTAGACAATTCTGAAACAGACATTAACAAAATAAGTAACACTTTTTCTTAATTAAACAAAATTAATAACCAGCATCTGGAATGCCAGTTTCTTTATCCTTCCAGGTGAAACAAAACACAAGATTTATGCTTATTGTACTTTTACAAAGACTGTTTTAAGCTACCTGTAAGCAAGACTTGTTCTAATGCACAGTACAGACACTTCAGACACTTTAAATACATAATTACTAATATTTTCAAATACATGTTTCTCATTCATTCAGCCAGCTAGTCTGGAGACATGTTGATATCTACTGACTGATCAGCAGCACCTTCAAGGCAAATATACTGCCTGATGGGGATGATTCTACAATATGTAGAACAAATTACAAGGGTACATGTCTTTACGCAATGCTACTATTATTTTACTGTAAATACTTAAGAGGAAATCTTGTTATATGTAACACTTTTTCTTCACTGCTTTCACATACAGAATGGAAAAGGCAGTTTACTTCACGTCAAAGTAAAATGAACTCTGGGTAGATTATGCTACTAGTGAATTCAGAACAGTTCAAGCTACTAATTCATCTTATGAGAAGACCAGTTATTGCCATTTTAAAATCATTGCATACATAGCTTTTTATTAGAAAATGCTTATCTTTTAACATTGTTTAACTTATACCAGCATATTAATCCCACCATTGCATTAGGTTTTCACAGTTACTGAAGAAAAGGAAGGTGGAACTAAGGATACAGAAAACAAGAAGAGTAAATTTCAAACACAAAAATGGTGCAAATATGTAAAATTCAACCACCGCAAAAACTAAATCCCAAGGCCTAAATAAATCACTTGTCATGGGACTCTAATACTGTTTCAGAAAAATAACCTGAATGGACATTTTTATATACACTCTATTTAGTCCACTTAGTAACACAATTTCTATGTACTCCAAGACAGTCCCCATCTACTGAACTCTCATTTTCATTGTACCATTTGCTTAAGTTTGCATTTAAGTTTCACCATCACCTTTTTAGTAGTTCATCCTTCCTACTAACACATGCGATTTCATTATTTATCACACGCAGCTAGTGTCTGCCTTTCATGAATGCTGTATTCCTGTGAAAATGAACACCTATGAAGTGCTACCTATAAAATGCCTCCACTCCCATTAGATATTAAACATTTACCCATTTCTTCAGTTAAAACTTCTCTTGGCAGAGAAATGGATTACTTCTAACATCCAGAACAACTCCTGTTGCATAAAAGCAAACCATTTCTGCTATTTTATAAAATATATTTAACTGTATATACAACAAAAGGCAATTGAACCTTGAATTTTATAGATAACATCTATCCTGTCATGTCACCACCTAAAAACCAAAACCAAATGCAAACAGGTCTTCTTTAAACAGCTGTGGTATTGAGGCTGCATTACCCAGCTTTTGGAGTCCTATGAAACCCATATTACCTTCACAGTGAGTATTTAATAATTTTTAGCTTCAGGTTACTATATGGTCTTTTTTGTGTTGCAGCTACAGTCAAATCCATCTTAAAGCCACCTACCAGAAGTTATTTATAAGACACAATGGTATTTTGAATCTGTTTGGCCAAACAGCAACAAAAACAAAAAAGAATCCTGTAAGCATTGCTAGCTCTGTGCTTCCAGCTAGAGAATTCACCAAAACAAGAGCTCACCTTTTGTTTTCTTTTTTTACTAAACTGTTGCTCTTCTCCTTCTTCTTCTATCAGTTTGAGTGCAAGTTCTTTATTAACTTTCGGGAGTTTCTAAAAGAAGGAAAGCAATTAATCAATAAATTAGCCTTTTACACATGCAACCTACATGCTTTACATTCTTACAGCTATTGCAGAAAAGCTCCTTGACTGGTTCCAAATATCTCTAGGTACTAGTAAAGCAACTGCACTTAGAGAAGATTTAAGAACTTGTATGTTATTTTTAACTTCTAATGCATCAGCTTTAGAATTTTTAAAGCAACTCTTTCCCCTTTTATGTTTAACAGATCCAATCTAGAAAGTTGCTAGTTACAAAAACAATACTATTTTCACGTATGTCTTTCCAGACTACCACGCTTCAATGGCTTAAGTAATTTAATGACAGAAGTAAAAAATGCAAAGTTTTGCCAGGGGATTATCTGCTCAAGGGCCAAATGAGATGAGAGCTGCTCTTTTAGTTTGGCATCAGCCTTTCAAAATCACCTATCTGGGAATTTTATTTTTCCATTCAAGAAGTTCTAAAAATTACTGTGTGTGTCCAACGATAAACAGAATCAAGTTTTAAGTCACTACATCTCTAAGATACACTTAGGAACATATTACTCTTTTGGAACAGTTTTCCCCAAAGTATATTACTTGTTTCTAGGATTTACCTTCAATTGAACTCTCTGAGCACGTGTTTCTTCTATCTTCTGCCTTATTTTCTCTCTTCTATATTCTTCATAGGCAAAGGGGTTAGCCATCATTTTTGCCTTTGAACATGCAGGAGGAAGCAAAAAGAAAATACCATTAATATAGGACACAGTTAATTATCTGGATGGAAAAAAATCCCAGGCAAAAAAACCAAAAAAACTCCAACCCCCCCATCTTCAAAAAAGAAAACCCAAAGAAACAAACAAACCCACAAAAAGACAAAGAAAACCCCCAGCACACATATTTTATTTTTAAGAATAAAAATTGACAAGATTCAGCCTGGTCTACCTTATGATAAAGTCTTATGTCCATGAAGAAGCCATGCATATATGCTCTGAGCAATGATGACCCAATGAGATGAGCAAGGCCTAGGAAAAAAGTTGCAGAAATTTCAAGGAGCTTTCATCTATAAAGAACTTCTATTCCAAGCCAGCCAGTTCACTTACTTAAGACAAACAAGTACTGCCAATGCAAAACATCAATCTAACGGTCACAATCATGACATCAAGACTAAGCAAAACCGGGAATAAAAATCATTTTGGACAGCAAAAAAATTTAAGCTTCTTCAGAGCAACCAAATCCACTTTTTTTGTCATAATACACATTACTGAGCACTTCTAAAAAATCCCCACAAGCACTATGCTGTACAGAAGTTTACAAAGAATTCCAGAGGATTTTTGAAAGTCCATAGGTGTTTGATAATCCCTTTTTGAGTGTGATAGAGAGATCTTTTTAATTAAAGAGTTTTGCTTTGGGTCAAACCCAACACTCACAGTCGGAAGTAAATTAAGTAAACTGGAGCAAAACATTGCAATCAAACCATGTAATGGACAGAAAAAGGACTACCTGCCTCAGGAGAAGGTTGTTTACCTTCTCTGCCATATAATTTTCAGTATTTCAATTTCTTCAAACTATTAGCCCTAGAATGATTTGTATTTTCTGAAAATTACTACATTCAAATGAGGCAACCTTTGGCTGCGAGTTCCAAATTCTATTTGAGTACCTCAAAAATATTTTGAAAACTAAACCTCTGAACTTTTCCTCCTATGCCATCCATGCAGCATATGAAAGCACACTCAACAGATTCCCAGACATATTATATCAGCAAATATCAATCACCTTCTTGGGATAAAAATCTGAGAAATACAAGTGTCTACTGTTGAATTGGTTGGGAATCAAAGAACTTAGAGACATCAGTCTGGAATATTAATAACCAAGAAAACAAGAGGACACTACAGTCAGTGAATTTCTAATATCCTCATACATCATACTGAAATTACAAAAATCAGATGCGAAAATGTTCAGAAACTGAACAAGGAAGTCAGCCAAAGAGCATATACAACTGCTTTACCTAAATTTTCAAGGTCTTTTCTGGTAACGAATTTGTAATCATCATAAACAGTGCTTTCTGGATTCTCTTCCAGTTCTTCAGTCAAGTTGTCCAAGAAGGAACACCATTTTGGGGCAGGTCCTAAAACCTGTGGATATTACGGAAAGTTATAACATTGTATATTCCTACAGAAAAAGCCTACAGTTAGGCTCTTGGCTACTGTGCTGTGTAATGGAACAACAAATTAATCCCACAGCACTTAGAGAACACAATTAAACCTATTGCTTGCATTACCAACAAGGAGTACAACAGATTATGTAAGTGTAGTTTTAATTTAGGTCATTTAAGACCAGCCAGTCTGGAGGTTTCAAGTTTAACTGTTTCAAGTGGTCCCAGTCTGATTAATTTATTACAAGCTTAGAGCCAAACATTATAGAAGAAATTACAAACTAATGGCACTAGATAGCAACTAATTTGTAAAGTGCTGCTGGATCTTGAACTCATTAAGTTCACTATGCAATCATGTTAAATCCCACTCTGCCCTATTTATCTTAATTATAACACCACAGATATATTTCATGTATTTTATTCAGGGATAAACCCAGACTTTATTAAGATAATATGAAATATTAAAAATACTTGCATATTTCCATGATAAGGCAAAGGATTTGTTTGCACAATATTAGGTAGTACTATCAATGTATTTTTCCATATAAGCTTCATCCAACTTGACAAGTTAAAAATTAGCTCCTGTTACTTTTCCCTCCCGCTGTTCTGACTGAAATTCCTTTCCATCTTGACTCAGGCAGCCACTTTCAGCTGTTCCAGCAGTCTTATTTTAGTAGGTGAGTTAGCTGCATGGAAAAATCTAACACTGCATATCTCTCTCTACTGTAAATCAGCTGACATTTTAGAATGTTAAGTGACCAGTTAAATCCTATAGTGGGAGTTTTAACGAGGTTTCTGATTTGTTTGCTAAAAATTCATGTTAAAAACTCTGCAGTCAACCATACAAATGCTTGTGATACAACAACAACATTTTAAGGTGCTATTCAATTACGGAAACAACTAGAAGTGATTTTATTTAACATATACATAGTTTGTTTTAACATAATTGTGTGATAACAGTATGAGATAATGCTGCTGTTCATTTAAAAAGTGTGCTTCTTTCAATTCGAAAGTCTTCTTTTGAAGACAACTACACATAAAAAAACCCCATATAACTCTATTCTAGACCATAACATTCTATCTAACATATTCTTGCCTGTAACACTCCAGAGAATAATACTTTATTCTAGCCCACTGTTGTCTCTGTATTAAATATGATTTATCTTCCTAAGATTTCAGGACTAGCTGAGAACCATTACATGCCAAATGAAAATGTGCACTTATTTACCATGCTGCATATTTCATTCCAATTACCAAGAGCTTCCAAGGAAATACCCAAGATGTCACTATCAAGAAACATTTTACCTACTTAATTAACCAAAATCCCCATGTCTGCTCCAGGAATACACGGCACATACAACATTCAGATTGACTTCTTGCCAACATTCCAGAAGCTTTTGTCTTCATCTTGTCTCCATCCAGATTTTAATTTTTTATTTTATTTCCCCCAAACTCACTTATTTAAATGCCAAGCTTTTATATTAAAAAGAAAGCAGTCTAGATCTATTAAATGTCTTCACACCACCTAAGAAATCAGTTTCCTGTGCCTCATTACTAGACCATCAAAGCATGACTGGTGTGGAAGAATCTTAAGTTTACTTATAATTTTGTTTTAGATGAAAGAGTTTGTCCTTTTCATTAAAAAAACTCCCAAGCTGCTTACTAACTAAACAAAACTTCTCTTGTAATAAAATTTAAGGACAACACTCTCTCCTATACTCAAAATCTGATACTGAGAGTAAAACTTTTCAGGGGGCGTAATCTGTGCCATGAGACACATAAAGCAAAAAAGCCTGATTATTCAGAATAATCTGTGGAGTGAGTTGGATGATTAGATCACAGAAAACAAAATGGGGGAAATGAGATAATTAATGGAAAAAAATGGTGGCAGAATATCAGGAAAAAATAGAAAGCCCAACCATTATTCAAATTTCACATGTTAATTGACAGAAAGGAAAACCCTACAGAGATGTCCATGTATGTTTTACTACCTTATTTCCCCTTCTCCCACCCCACTGAAACCACTTGCCTATCTATTCTAGGAAACCTCAGAAGCTCTGCTTTGAGCATTAAAATGAAACATTTTTTAAAGTTTAGGAAGAAATTCAAGAATAGAAAAGGCAAACAGTATCAGCCACAGAACATAAACAAGAAATGCCCTTTTGCAATGGTAATCCTTCACAGAACTTAACTGCTACTGCATTAACTGCAGAATTTAATGCTCACTGTCTGGCAACAGCCATCCCAGGGTGATGCTAAAAGCACTCCAAAATGCCAGGCTCCAAGGCTCCACCATTCCTGTGCCCAGGTACAAAAGCAACAATTGACAGGGCTGGTCTGCACTGGGCCCCCAGGGACAAGGTGGGAGAAGTGAAAACGGCCTGTCTTCCCCAGTTCATGACTTTCCACACAGCAGCCACACTGCAACTCAAGTGGGACCCCTCAGAGCTGCTGTCATCCAGCACTGGCACCACCTCAGCCTGGCCTGCAGTCCCTGTCAAAGCCACCACAACAAAACAAAGCTGTGGAGTTTGTGCAGGTCAGTTAACATACTTGCCCATTTGGAGTGGAAAGGTACAAATCTACCACATCTCACAAGAGAAAAACGCACTGAAATTCGCAGCATGAGAAAGAAAATGTTATGAGGTATTTGCATGCAATTTAAGTGACAGATATCATTTTTACAATATTCATGATATACCAAATAGGTTCCTCTGCAAGTTTTAGAAAAGTTGCACTCAGCCAATAGGAAAATCATTATTAAATGAGTGCACATCTATGCTCGGCTTTTATCCAAATTCTTTTTGGATAAAAAGCAAAACCAGACATAAACACCAACAGTGATCAAATCAATATATTTGGCTGTTTTCATTATTATTCTGCTTTCTGTAGGATAACCACTTCTTGAGACAATTTCTGCCAATCTCTATTGAAAGTCACTAAGATTGCTTTGAAAATGTTTTTGCCAACCAACACAGGAGCCTCACCCACCAGAGGGGCCCAGCTGGCAGTGAGTGAGGGGGTGCTCTTCTGTGCTCTGCTCCCCTGCCAGCACCTTCCTCCTTCACCACATGGAAACAGCCCCCATGAGGTGACTGAAGTGCAGCTGTCCCTCACTGTCCCACCACCACACTGCAAGGCAGAGTGACAGATGGGTCACATCAGTTCCCTCCTCCCCACAGCAAAATTTACCACTACAATGGTAATGCAGCCACTTCACCACCACACTTCATCTTATTCCAAGCCATAGGAAGTAAAAGTGTGGACTTAATAATTATTAGTACCGTGCTACCTAACATCAAATTTTTCTTATACACATTAGAATATTTCTTAACTTTACACATAGAAAACACAAAATATGAGGAGTGGTCTAGCATGCAACAGAGCAGAGAAAACCAGTCCAAGACCAAACTGTCCAAGAAATAGAAGAGAAAAATGCTCATAGAAAAATATTTTTTAAATACTGTAAAATAACTTCAAAAATCACAGTTTGTTGTATTCTATTCTACCAGATGTTTGACTATGTAGTCTTGTGACACCACAAGTCTTATATGGTGCAGTGACGTTCTTATGGCCATGCCCAATTCCTGAGCACTTCTGTAGAAAAAATATCATCCTGTCATTGGTCTGTAATTCTCCTAAAATTAATGCACCCTAGGACAGCATAGGTATTATTCCCAGCCCACAACAGATGTTCCTTATCTTCATCACACAGCACTTGTACACTTTTAAACATCACTCAACAGTTCGACAGCCAGCTCTGTAGAGCCCTTACAGCCAAAAAAACCCGCCCTAATCCTAAGTAGTATTAAACATGTTCAACAACTTAAAAGAAGCCCAGGATGTGTAGAAGCTTCCACAATCAGATGTCAAGAGATTTAAATTAAACTACTACGAATGCACATCCAGATGAATATTGTTAAGTATTTGTTTGAAGGTTTCTGAGAACAATTCTACAGGAGTGACTGAACAGTTGCTCTTTTCTTCTCAAGGAGTAAAAACAGATTCCAAAATCTGTTTTTGTGGATGTTAAACAGTAAGTTCCTGGAAGACTTCAAACAAGGCAGCAATAAACTACTCAGCAATAAACAAGATGTCAAAATATAGTATGACTCAACCCTCCCAATCTTCACTGGTTTATTTTAGCAATCAAAAATATGCAAAATGTTCACAGACAGCATTAATTGGATTTGAAAATTATTCAGTAGAATTTGAAAAGTTTAGATTGTCTGAATTCCCTCTAGAAGACTAACTTAATGTATGTGGCCATCGTTCAACCACACAGCTCCAGAGGCTTTGGAAAGCAGAAGCATTATTTGCTGTGGCTGCATGACACAGCAGCAGGCAGATTCACAAAAATTTCAGTTTCACAAAAATTAACCCTGTAAAGCCACATCATGCCACACCACAGTGATATAATTAGTAACACGAAGGCAGGAAAATACATTTTATCACTATTCCTTTGTATTTTAGAAGTAAAACTTTCTGTCAAAATTCTGTGTAGTGGTACTTTCTATGCATTTTGGCTAAGACCATTACTAAGTAGCAAAAATGTACTGACTAAATAATTCACTGCCATATTATTTGGATAATGGTGATTACAACAAAAATAGCACATATTGAAGGTCTTCAACAGATCTCTAGCTACAGTGTATTGTGTAAAATTATTAATGAGTTGGTAGAGGCATTTTGTACAACTCCACTATATGTGAATGCAAACTGTAGCAAGGACTGTGAAAGGCAGCAAGGATTTCTGAAACAGCAATGCATGCACAAGAATAAATACATCACAGAGACACTGTAAAGTCAAGCTGAGCTAAGCATCAGAGGAGTGTCACTCAACAGTTTTTTAAGTGGAGATAATGGGGAACAACTAACAACTAATTTTCAGATGAAATCTGAAATATTCAAGGAAAACGTTATACAATCTGAGTGCTTGTGATAAGATGGGACTTGACTTCACAATCCAAGGTGGCTCCTTCATTCCTCCATTCCCATTAAAAAACAAAACCAAAAAATAAAACTTCAAGTACTTCAACAAAGAGAGATTATTTTCTAGACTATCTTTTCTTGAAACTAAATGTATTTTATATATCTGACTCAATGATTTCACATACATATTTACCTATAGGAAACAGAAATAATTCTTTGGAGAAGACATACAATAATAAAAATCTTAATTTTGTTTGTTTTTTAATGAAATGGCACAATATAAAGCATTTAAAATCTTTAACAAGATATAATTGCTGGAGAAAGCAAATGCACATCTATGCATGCATATTCTCAATCACACCATTTAACAGGAGAAAGAGATTACAGAAGATCTAATGAGGAAGTAAAAAAAAAAGATGATCCCCAGGGTGTGGGCAGTGATTGAAATATGCAATTGCATTTTAAACATAATTAGCTCCCTAATTGTATAGCCAAGTTTAATTAATGTAATTACATGAAATATTAATTACTATTCATTTTAAGAATATTGTTTTCAATGTTTTGTTCTCTAATTTTAAGAATTAGAGAGATCTCAATATGTAATAATTTTGAAAAGTTTCCATCTAGGTGCATTGAGAAGAGAGAACACCTCTACGCACCTCATTAACAGTTAACATTAAATCAATTGCAATTGGTAACTCTAAAAACCCAGACGGATTATTTCTAGGTTGTAGATGTGAAAAGCTGCAGCACTCTGTTCTCGTTACTATGCTTTTGGCCCCCAACCACAGCCAGCCCAAGAGATCAGCTCGTGTTAGGAAGGAGCCTTGGGATCACATAATCTTGTTATGTTTCTGTCTACTACGTTTCCATACACAGCGTTTCCCCATAGCAACCAATGTGCTCCAAACAATTTGTCAACTGGAATTCTGCTATTCTTTTGTAATCTTCATTTTTCCTATGAATGCTCTACAATCAACTCAATTATGCCCTGTTAATCTCATAATTCTATTTAATGGACTGAATAAAATTCTGTGATTCTCTAAATTAAATTGGTTTGGGGAATAAACTCCAAACAAATCTCCCATATATTTTTCATAATTTCATGCTTTCATTCACCCTGCATCACATGGTATAGATTTGGTGCTTTTAAAGACATCAAGTAGCTTAGTGGAGCACAGACATGACCAAGAGACTAAATAGCACATTTGCCCTTTTTGGCATACTACTGACAACAGCACTGTAGTTGGTTTTAAGCCCACACACTCATAAATTTCACTGAACTACACAATGAATTGGCTCTTCCTCTCATCCTAACTCCAGCACATCCAGACATTTTTGGCACATTCATTAACCAGAGAGGCTGAATAGTTGGTTTTCCTACCTTTCACTATACTATGGAAGCTGCCAAATCAACTATTTGGAGGTTTTACTCCTTAGAGAGCACTCCTTTAATGTTAAAGGAAACATTACTTTTAAGATCTTCCCAGTGTTAAACAAAAACTGCTGCAGGAACTTGCATGCATCTTCTAGGAATGAGATACTACATCTTTCCACCCTAGTAGTTATCAGATAGTAAGGACTTTTTGTAATTCTAACCAGTTTGGCTTTATAGTGGTGGTTAGGGTTTTTATTTTTTTAAATCTCATATTCTCTAGTCTCACAAGTACTAAAGTCAGTTAACCAGTCACAGGTCTGCTCTCACTGTGAGTGTTCTTGGCGAAGCCACCATCTTTTGAAGCAGACAATGGCCCAGTTGCTCATAATGTTGGGAAAAAACACCCTCGAGCAAATAAAGTTACTCCTTAAAATTGTAAATAAGATTACCAGAACAGCTCTTTCCCTCACAAGACAGAATTAAAAAGGAACACTTCTCAAGTTATCAGTGACTTACCAGCCATGGCATTAAGAATAGATAGAGTCTGATGCTTCCACCAATGTTCCTATCATGTTCTGACATGCATTAGACAAACACTTCATCAGTATTGCTATGGATCTGTTATTGATCACACTCCCTACAGGTTTTAAATATTGAGACAATGTGAAGTCAGAAATATACATTGAAACTTGAAGTACAAAACCAGCCTACTTTCACATGAAGTCAACTAACCAAATGAAGCTCAAAAGGTAAGAGGAGAGTGGTTTCTCAAAGACTGTGTTACAACCATGACCTACTTCAAGCACCTTCCCAAAAATATCCGCTGGAAATAATTCAAAAGTTACGAAAAGTCTGTCCTTATTCTAACACATCAGCTTCTATAGCACACCTGCTGTAAAAAGAGAGGCAACTAGGTAAATTGTCTTAATACTTGCAGTAAGATCAGCTGGGATTCACTTCATAGGTTTGATTTACTTATGGAGATGTCTTTCTTTATCCATGAAAGACAAAAAAAGGTGCAGATCAGGTATGATCAGCTGATCTAATGCCTTGCTGACAGTAAGTCAGGAACCACATTTTACTTTGGCTGTCCACACCTTCCATTCCCTATCACATTTGGCTAAGTGCTCTAACTAATTCCTTTGCATAGGTTCTGGTACTCACTAGAACCGTCATGAAGTCAATTCACTGTTCAGTGACTCAGTGTCTCTGAACCAGCACAATCTCCTTCACAAATGACACCACCTTCATGGTTTACACAGTCTAACAAAGACTCCACCCCATCTTGACACATTATAAAGAAAAAATTCCTCACAAGGCTCTTCTCTTGCATTTACAATTGTGACTGCAAGAGAGATGGACAAGGCAATGATAAGCGGGAAAATCTGTTAACTGTCTTGGCCTTCCTTTTAAACAAGGAAAGA
The DNA here is from genome assembly GCA_013399915.1 of Illadopsis cleaveri. NCBI lineage: Eukaryota > Metazoa > Chordata > Aves > Passeriformes > Timaliidae > Illadopsis > Illadopsis cleaveri. Next base: position 340,535 of record VXBB01007110.1, on the reverse strand, counting down.
ACTTCTACACAGCTTCTAACTGTTCCATCATTTCCAACTGCTCCAACTGTTCACAAATTTATTTCTCAAAACATAATGGCACTTCTTGCACTACTAAGGGCATAGGCTATCAATGGGCAAAACTTCCACTAGCACAGATGAGAGTAACACATGCCCTGATTTTAGTATGTATGCAATAGCTCCTAGTGGCAATCTAAATTAACAAGTAAGAGCCACCAAAAAGAGGCTAGAAATGCCAAGTCTCTGCACGTCCCCTTCTCAATGTCTCTTGATGGGATAGGAAAATTCCTCAACTGTCACACTGTGTAGGATCTTGCCTCCTGTGCTTTTAAGAGGCCGGGGACAACAGAGTTCTTACAGTACACACCAGATGCCAAGGAATTTTACAGCATAAATATCTTTACAGTCATTAAAACAAAACATACTGGAGGATGACCTGTATGTTAGGGAAATTTGAGGAATGCTACAGATGTAAAGGTAACGGCAAATCCAGCTCTTTGTCTACCTTACACGACTGACAAACTACCGGAAATCTAGGAACGTGTGAGTTTCTAATAATACTCTACCATTGCAGCTTAACTGCTTTTTGCAAAACTGGGAGGAAGGCTTCTCCGTGAGTTTATGCAAGTACTGCCAGACAACACAAAGGGAAGGAAAAGCAACTACCTGTTGGGAATGTGCAGCTCCTCCAGACAGATAATGAAGATAAGCTCAGCATAAACAACCTCTGTTGCAGAGCATAATGCTACAGAAATTTTGTATAACTGAGGAAATAATTTTAAGTAGAAAGCAGCTTTTAAATAAATATTCAAAAGCTTTCACATATGTGATAGTTTTATTTACTTCTAAGGTTTTCCAGGATAGAAATCTTAGATCTTCATAACTTCTACTATTTCTACATAAAATAGTCATCACTCACAACACGTTTCAATTCTGAGTGCAACACAGAAGATGACAATACAGTTACCCTGTACTTTCAAATGTAATGAAATAAAGACTTAGTTGAAATTATTACACGGAGAAAATTCTCTCATGCTTTGGCTTTTCTGATCCAAAAGCTAAAACACTCTAGTTCTTATTACATGCTGATAGACATGTAGCACAGTACAAAACTTCCTTTCAGCAATTACACATTTTCATTATCTGGGACTGCCTCTCTCTTCACTAACTGAAGCTAGGCAACTGCATCTCTAGAGTTTCAGAAATCAAGAATAGATGGCCCAAAGGAAAGAACAAGTGCAAGTTAAGAAACAAAAAATGTCTTTCAGATACTCAAGGTTTAAAAAAAGGGGAGCACACTCCCCCTGCAAAACATGTTTCTTAAAATAAGAATTGAGGAACAGGAGACCCATTACCACCAACTGCTTGAGAAACAGTCACAACACTAAAAAGCATGTGATTCTTCTATCAGTGGTCAGAACAATCACCTGGTATAATTGCATACAACTTTTAAGAGTTTTCTCCTGTGCTCTATGAAGGGTTTGATGTACACTACAGGTATGACTTTACAGTCAGCGTGCTGCTGTCTGTTCAAAAAATACTGAAGAAGCACTGCCTAGTACACGAACAGCCACAACAGCACTAAGCAGGGTTCATACACCTCCATAATCTACGCGATGTTGAACTAGTACATCATCAGCACCAGAAAACATCTAAAACAAGTTTTACAGGAAGATCAGAAATTGTTTCCTGATTATCACACATTGGTGTTTTCCTTCTATATATATGTGATAAGTGGTACTGTGTCTCTCAGCCAGCACATGGGAAATGGAGGATATCCTTTGTTGGGAATAAGCCCAGTGTGTTATTTTTCAGTTTGAAAGTGTTTAGGTTACAAGTAGGAAGCTCACATTTCTGCTTGTGAAGATAAACAACTTTTTTCCTATGCTTGTAAATACCGTGAGATAGGTAATGCATCATTCACCAGACAATTTCTTGTGTAGAGCACTAGACTCTTATGGAGGGAAAACACAATTCTGCAAGATAGATATATCAAAACTCAGAATTAAAGGCCAAAGATGCACTCAAGTATCTTTTTATTAATGGAAAGTTTCTTCTTTTGACACTTGACAGCCTCAAAACTCAAACGTAATACATTAATTCATAACAACCCTTCTTTCTAGTCATTTTGCAGTTTTCAAAATGAACAAACTAAGATTAAGACCAAAATTTTCCATTCTGCGTCACAACTCCCATTTTATTTTACAATATTTTTTCACAGACTATGAAATGTTTTTCTACATGATCTATTGTTTCAGGATAGACAAAATCTCTTAGCATAAGCCAGTTTCATGGTTGCTTTCCACTTTACCAAAAACATGTTAGAGAAGGGCTGTATTGAACAAGATGAACAACTATCTTCTAAAAAACACAGCCTCATCATTTGATCTTCAAGACAACATTTAAGGCAGCACGTACGCAGAATGACCTAATACTGCCAATCAGAAGACATGAACACATTCTAAAAGAAATCAAAATCTTGCACTCTACTGCTAATCTGTTCTATTAGTGTCAAAATGCCAAACACAAATATAATAAGAATTGCATCATTTGATTCATAGCTTTTACCGCACAAGCCAAAAAATCTGTATAGAAGGTCTCACTGCAACTCTAACAGCACTCACAAACTATTTGAATGACAGCTGACTACACAGAACACTGGCCCTAAAGGCATGAAGTACAAGGTGTGGACAGGTAGGTTTGTATTCCTATCATATAAAGACTCGAAAGAGAAAAAAAGACAATCAGGAGATCCCCAATGGATAAGAACGTAAGTCTCAGAGTGATAAAGCCGCTCTGAAAGGCTGTGATCATAGAGCTAAGTGTGGAGAGTGCAACACAGGAGAAACCTCCCACACCTTCTGAAGTGAAAAATGACAGACTGTAAAAACAGGTATCTGAAGTCATAACATCCTGTATAGAACTAGTGAGAGCACCTGTCACAGACTGACAGAAAATACCTACCTATTTCAGAGAAATGCTTTTGCTGTCTGTGAGTGAATTGAACACAACTTTGGTCAATTCAGCCATTTAGAAGCAGCTTATCTGGATACCTATGATCAAAACACGTTCATCCCTAATTTACATTCCAGCACTACTCTAAACAAATATCCAAAAATAAATAAAGAGGATGAACTAAGGTATTAAAAAACTGCTTTTGCTTGTATTTCCTTCAGTACAAGTTTCCTCTACAGATTTATTTCACCAAATATTCAGAGCATTAAATGAAAACATGTAACCTAATAGGATTTATTGCCTTAATCAGTGATTATGTTATTTCAGGGTTAACCACTAAGGAAAAACTAATTTTCCTCAGGTTTTCTAAAACTATTTTAAGAGGACAAAAATCATTATATTTCTAGAAATAAGGACAGCCACATGTCCAAAGTAGGTATTGTATTAGAAACCAGAACCCTTACACTCTTGGAGAAACTGAATCATTGAGTAGGCAAGAAATATTTGCTCTTCAAACACTTCCAGTTTATAACTCCAATAGCCCTGAACTAGGAGAGTGCTAGGATTATTTTCCAAAACCACCTGAAAAGAAGCCAGAGATGCTCCAGGATTTATTTTTTCTTAAAGAGCTTAATATCTTCACTACACCAAGAGAACATTGCTTCTAGCCTCAACTGGGAGTGTTCTGCCAAGACTGCAGGAAAGTAAAAAAAATCCAGAACACAGAATATTACACTGAATTAATTACACGCTTAATTGCTCTCTTCTTTTAACAGTCTAATGAATACAACAAGTTTCAGTTTCAGTATGTTCGTGTGGCCCAAAGTTTCAAGTCCAATAAATGAGACATGACTGATCAGCAGCATCTGTGCTAAGATCAGACATGTTTGTGTAACCAGAAGTAAACACTCACAGTAACACCTATGGCCCTTGCTCTCCACCCAGAGCACCCAGGAGCTGACATGTAGGGGATTTTCTGTACAACCTGCAAAGAGAACGTTGCATGTCATGGAACATGACAGCCTCAATTAAACTTAAAGAGAATCTGACTCATCTCAGATCTCAGGCCAGTGGACCACCGTGTGTCAGTGGAACTCCTGCCTCTTTTTGCTTCTTTGGCCAGGACCTGGTTGCACTATTGAATCAACTTATGTTTCTGAGTCAGTAGTCTAAAAACTATCCCAAGGCACACACAACTTTCATTTCAACCTTCCCAAGGCACACATCAAAGTGATGTACCAGGAAGCCAGCTGGCAAGAAGCAGGTTCCAAATGTTTGCATAAACTTCAAGTTAGCTATTAAACTAATGGCAAACAGCCCAATTCCAGTCAGAAATTCAGAGGCACTTGCCCTCATTAAAGCCCAACAAAATAAAACAAAAACAAAGTCTCTAAACTAAGCCACTCAAGATGTTACCTATGCAACACAAACATTTCATTTCAACAATCAGATTCAATTTGCTTTTTGCTCACTCTGCACTGTGTACCTATATGAGGTATCTGGGCTCTAAAAGCAAACCTGCCTGTCCTTTCTAGAAAACAAACAAAAAATCATCTTGTATTTCCTCTACTTACAGCTTTGCACACAAAAGAAAAAACTGAAGTGATTTTCCACTTTTTTATAAGAAACGCACAGTGTTCTCAGACATTCCTAGTCTCAACTGTCATACCTATCCTGATGAAACTTCTGCAGGAAAAGCTGATGCATGCTATTTCTTTTAAAGGCAATATTATGATACTCATTGTCAAATCTTTTATAATCCTGAAGTTAAGAGACGGTAATTTTTTGGGTTTGAAATGGAAATTTAGTTTTGGCGTTAACAATGGAGAGAACGGGCACACGTACACAGATAATTCAGTCAGACATGAGCTCAGTCAAAGCACATTCCAAGCTGGCCGGACATGAGCCAGCTCCAGTTCACCAGTCATGAGCTGTGTTAGCACAGCCCTGTGCCCACACTAATAAAACCTGCTGAGAGGCTGGGTATGCTGGGCTGGGCACAGTCCTGCACTGTCTGGCCAACTCTGATCATGGACAGCGGATGCTGGGTCTGTCTGCACCACCTATGCACATACTGCTCTGCAAGACCCCCACTGCTTTGCAAGACTCCCACTGCTGTGATTTTTTTTCTCCTAACGTAGAGCACAGCACTATACATTTGGGATTTCAACTATCCTCCTTGATCATAGCCATGGCAATTCCTTATAGCTGTTCCAACAAGCATTTAAAACAAGAGAACAATTATTAGCACTACAGGCCAATAATGGGCACAGGCAATTGAATGGATTTCATTTACATAACTGTCCTTTACAGTTAGTAGCATTTCTCCCAGGCATTTATTCTGTTACGAAATTCAACAAGACTTATAACTCAGTTCCTGTTAACACGTCAAAGACCAAGGACACATTTTTAGTAGTATTCAAGTCTACCTAAAAGTAAGCAAATGAAGAGAAAATTAAGTTACTTATTATAAAAACTGTGAATTCTAGTTCTCAGAAAAAGACAGAAAATGACACCATGAAAAATGATGAAGTAATAAAGTTCTTTAAAGTTTTGCTCCAAAGATCCATGTAACTAAACTTAACTTTGCCTGTGCACGGAAATTAGTAAATTTTCCAAGGATGGAAAAAAAACATGTATTAATCATCTACTGACAGAGAAACCAAAGGACAGGTGTGCAACTCTGAGCTCAAATAACTAGCCTGGAAGATCAAGGATTAAAACTGTAATATGAACGTGTTAATAGCATTAAATTTTCCTTAATAAAAAATGCCCTGGAGCAGTTGAAGGCTGACACAAGTACTCCATTTTATATTTTCTTCATTTAAAAGGCAGATTAAAAAATAAACAAAACAGCCAACAAAAACAGATTTAGTGAGTTACATACATGATTTTTAGGAAATGCAGTAAAACAGCCTTCAATTATACAACACGGGCTGTGCCGGCCCGTTCAGTCTTGCCTGTAAAAGGCACAGGGCAAAAAAGCGAGACCAGAGTGTGACATTTCTGTGTCTATTTCAAAGTAACTTCTTCTCACTACTATTTAACTTTTATATTGTCTAAAGTAAATATTACATGTTTTGAAATGAACTACAGATTGTCAACTAAAAAAGTAACAACATTATTTAAGTTATGTTCAACAGCCTTCAAACTCAAAGCTATTGATACAAACTAGAGAAGTTTACCTTATTTGAAAAGCAAATTTAATCTGGGCAGTAGTCTTTGAAATAAATTCTAATTTTCTTCGTATACAACAATATTTCAGAAATAGAACTTGTATTTGGATTTATGCTTTAACATTCATCATTTGGGTATATTTGTATACTCATGTCACTGTGAACGTAAAACTCATAAAAAGGCACCATCCAAACAAGTTTAGGCACTCTGGTGAGAAAAATCAGGGGATGATAACACAGGAGGATGGTTTAGGGCAAGATTCATGTTAATGTTCATTGGAATAGCCTGCATGCTGCAAAAATACTAGATAATATAATTCAGTATTTAAGTCTGCAATATTGTCTCTAGGTATGATCTGACATCTAATACAGAGTGCTTGTATTTCTTAACTAAAAATTACTTGTCTGACTTCAGAAACAAATTCAGTACTCATAGAGGATTGTATGAGAGTGAGATTTTTGAGAGCAAAAAGTAAGCATTTTTCATTTTGATTTACAATATGTGCAAGAATACTCAAAGTAATACTAACTTGAACAAGTTCTAACAAACATTCATCAATGGTGACAATCAAGACAATGAAATAACTTTCTGGCTAAGCTGGATGTGAACCTCTAATGTACTATAGCTGTCAGATTCATGTATCATGCACACCTGCATAAAAAATAATCTCAGTGCACAATTTTCAGAAGAGAAGCTGAATCTTACCTTTAGTGACAGAAGGAATGCTTTTTTCATCTGGATTATTTAAATTGACTAACTGGTCCATTCCAATTTTAGAAACTCATCAGACTTTGAAAATATGTGAGTTTGTGTTCCCTAATCCATTAATTAAAGAAGATGATAGAGAAAAAAAATGCTTGGAGAGCTACTTCCTCAATCTTCAAAGGACAAGATAAATGGAAAGCGTTCAGCTGCTAACTACAGCTACTATTCTGTCATAAATACAAAAATATTTGTCGTCCCCCTTTGTTCTCCAAAGCATGGAACAGCGCAGTTACCAAAATGCGAGTTGGTTAGAGCTGAATTACAGAAACAGGCAATTCACATCCGAAGAACAACTTGACATAACTCACGTATAAAATGCCACATCTCTTTAAATGCAAAAATCTAGCAATGTAAGTAAATATATCAGACTGCAGAATTGTTTAGAGGGGTATACTATTGTGTTTAGAAGCACAAATACAACATGCATATATATGCTATTCCACAAAGAGAAATGTAAACTCATAAATCTCCATCCTGAACATAATCAAGGTCATACACAGTGGATATGGCAGCAGGGGATGACCAGAAATGAACTGAAAAAAAAATATTTAAATTAATTTAAAATCGATTAGCTAAATGAAGATTTTTTTGGCTCATTTAAAAAATAGCTAAATATATATTTCAATATTAATAAATTTTATAGTTTGTTCAAAATGTGAATGAAACTAATTAAGAAGTGTACGTACTTTTAGAGCCTGGTCAGCTATTCTGCATGCAATATTTACATAAGTATCCTACTACTTATCTTCTGTCAGGACAAAAAAACCTCTAGAGAACACACTGTAGAAACTAAACAGTAGCTTCAGAACAGTAACTAAACAATAGAGTGAAGTGCAGGTGTAATTTTCCGTACCATTCCCTGACACCAGAAGGCTTCCTGCTAAGTCTCCCTAAAACCAATCTGCAGAGATAAAACATATAGTTAAACCTGCAGTTAAACCTTTCAAGTGGAAAGTTTATCCTGTGAAAAGCTGCATTTGAAGAAGGGCATTAAGCAGAAGTTACAGTCAATTGCCACACTTGAAGTCACACAATATCATTTCTCTGTCAGAACAGAGAAGAATATTTACTGCTATGATAATGTCACTGTACACCACATATTAAAGACATTAATGGAATATTTCACAATTAAACAAAGTTATTATCTTGAAAAACATAGTACCTATTTAGGAATTCTTTTTCATCAGCTATCAAAAAAAGCTCCACCTGAATTTTCTGAGGCCACTAACCAGTTTTGAAACTAGTAACAAAAGGCAAATTACAGGTTGTTTTTTAAATAATTCAATGTGTTACATTAATAAATGATGGTTAACCTAAATTTACGTTATTGTGACAACTCAGACAATGTAGATATGAATTTCAACTGAAATACCTGAATGGCACCAAACAACTGTGTCTTTAGGAGCAATATCAGCAACAACTTGTATTACTTACTGGTATATAATAGATATTCATTTTAGGGGCTTCATTGGCAGTCATTAGCATTCCTAAAAAGAGATTTTCACATTTAAAAATGTTGATCAGAAGAGGATACTACTACTTTTAAAAAAATCTCACAAAGTACATATTCTTGGCTTGCAATGGACATTAATCAAGACCTGTAAAAAATTGTTGCATCAAATACCATGGAAATAAAGGTGTGATATCAGCATAATTAACAAAGCTTCATTTTCTATACACCCATTTCCTTCTGTCCTCTATCTAAATTGTTCAGCACCACTTTAAGCAACATTAAGATCTGACAAGTGCAGGCTGCCAACTTTCACAACAAATGTAAACAGTTCATCCCTTAATGTTGTTTAGAACAAGTCCAGTTAGTATTGCAGTTAAAAAGTATATTGGACATAAAAGCACATTATTAATACATTGGTATTAGTACATGTGGTTATTTGTTTTAAACACACAGTTAAACAGAGCAATAAATCATAACATGGTTTACACCTTAATTCATATTTCATCTTGGGAAATAAACACAACAGCAGCTTCTCAACCCAAAATGACATATAGGATACCGTGGCTTCAAAAGGAGCAATACTAGTGCTGTAACCAAGCAGGGCAAATGTAGAATTTGAAGTATCTATGAATGTACCCAAGAAAGACCATAAGGGGTTTACGTACTCTGAATATAAAAAAAATACTCTAGGAATACTAAAATCTGTGGAAAGTCTCCTACTGCCACAAGACTTCATGTAAGGTCAAAATGAAGAATACACTCAATTTCCTTCTACATAGAAGAGTAATAAGAACATATATACCCTTTTGTTTATCTCAATTTTGTCTTTCCAATGTAGCTGATCAACAGGCAATACAAGAGATTGATTATGAAGAACAAAATGCCATCAAATTAGATAATATTCTGATATGAAAGAACTGTAACATATGCCACTGAGACTATGAACAATTGGGTCAATTACTACACACCCAGAGGGTAGAAATATAATTTACACCCAACTAGAGGAACGCAATTAACATGGGTGGAGTAATCCTTCCTACCTAATCCTTTTATTATAAATACACAACGCAGCTGGACTTACAATGTCAGAAAAAAGGGAGCTTGCTTTCCCAGCAAAGCAAGATATTTGTGAAAGCTTAGTCAGCCAACAGGCTAAAAACTGTGCCTGGAAAGGAAATTTAAGGAAAAAGCAAGAATTTATAGTATATACTTGAATACACACACACACAAGTCTCCAGTACAGTACACAAGTTACACGCTCCCCTAACAGCATGCTCATTACTATTTCATAAGACAAAGCATCTTTCCATTGACTGAATTGGAATCATTAGAAATAAAGACAGAAATTAATTCTGCAGGTGCTTCAAAGATGACAGTAAAGTAAAATCTCCTCTTTGAGAGTCTTCCACCAATAATTAAAGGAGGACAAAAACAGACTTCAGAACAGTATATGAATGTATACTACAAGGGAAATAGAAGAATGAAAGTTAAAAACTCTGAAAGGAGAAATCTATTCCATGCATTTTTATTGCTTCAGCTTGTTAAGTTTTAACAAATTTTTATGGGGAGACCACACCCTAACAAACTACGTAACAGTCTAGTTTGATTACTGTAGAAGGGAAATAAAGCAGAGCCTATTTTCAGAAGTTTTAATAAGACCCTCTTTGGAAAATGGTCTGCAATACAGCATCATGAATGTAAAAAAATGAAAATGTGAGTATGAAGTGATAGTATGTGGGAGCAGCAGTTTTAGAAAATGCAGATTTTTACCTTTTAATTTTTCTTACACTAATTGAAACATTTAAATGAGACACAGATTTTTACGCACTAAAGATACTGTCAAGTTTCATTTATATTCTACAACTTAAGTTGACTAAAAGCTATTTGGCAAGTGGTAAACCTTTTTTTCCCCTAGCCCCATTCTGTTCATGTGTGATCAGAGGAAGATATTCGACTATTAAGAGATCCACTAATGTCTGTCATCATGTAGTTTGGTCAAAGATACACAAGGGTTTGCTTCCCAAGAAGGATACTAAATACTGAAGCTGGTTGGTAAAATAGTTTAAATAAAAATGCCTAACTATGACAAAACTACCACAACAAAAACCCTGTTCACAGTATACTGATCTTGAGTTTACCATAACTGATAGAATTATAGAACCCTAGAACAGTTTGGTTTGGATGACATTCCCATGGGATCAATTCTCAAGCTTGTCCAAGTACCCCTGGGTGGCATCACACCCTTCAGCTTGGTGTCATCTGCCTGTTTCATGATGTACACTCAATCCCAGCATTTATGTCATTAATGAAGATACTAAACAAAGCTTGTCCCAATACAGAGCCCTAAGGGACACTACCTGTCACTGATTTCCATTTGGGCATTGAACTGTTGACCACTACACCTTCTGGTTGAGACTATCCAACCAATTCCTCATCCCCTGAACAGTCCATACATCAAATCCTTATCTCTACAATAAGGGTGAAAATGGGGTTTTGCCTTTCTGAGCAGCTGTGACACAAGAAGTGTTAAAACACAAGCTAGGCAAAGATCTCCTGGGTTTCCTGGGCCAGTGTGGGGCTCTGAGAATGCTGGGCCACCAGTAGGAGCACTGAGCCAAACTCACACTGACACTGAAATCATGTTATATTTCCAACTTTTCACAACAGCAAGCCCATCTTTCCTTATTTTCAGATCTTCAGTCACGATTATTGCTTAAATTCTGAAGCATAAGGTGGTTCTAGGCATCTTAAATGCTGGTCCAACAGCATTTATGATAAACACGTGATGCACCACCTCTTGCTCTAGATCTCTCAATTTCCATTGCAACATGCTCTACTTTTTGCCCCACTGTCTCCATGTGACTATAAAATACAACCCAGTTTTCTTCCCACAACAGTTCTTACCAAAACCATCACCTATCCCCCTGCAGACAATAAGAAAAACAGCACTGATTTAAGCAGTGGAGATGTGGGACACAGAACTGGACTGCACAATCTAGACCTGAATCACAGACATACAAAAAGCAATATTCAATAGCAACATTAGGGAGATGTGTGCATTCAATTCTTTGTACTACAAGATTCATCCTGCAGAGTCTCATGAAAATCATTTCTGCAAAAGCACACGAGGCATGTCCACATACCACAAAGGCTATAGTGCATCCACAGCTGAGTAATGCCCATTCTTGACATATTCAAACTTGACTTGACCTGAGCAACCTGATCAGACTTCAAAGCTGGATCTAACTGCAAGTTGGCCCTGCTTTGAGGAGGAAATATACAGCTCCCAGGGGTACCTTCCATGCTAAATTACACTATGATTCTACATTGACAAATAACTTTTTTCTGTTCCACTCCCCATGGTGAGCTCTTCATTAATGCTGTGTGGATGTTAATTTGCTGCCGGGTTCTCTTTTAGATGAAACCAATAAGCTCACAGGTGAAACCTGGGTGAAATGCTGAAAATAATTCACTCCAATGATCTCTCTCTGTAGCCACCATGGATGAGGGTTTATCCATCTCCAGGGTGCACAGTCCACCCTGTCACCATGTAGTAATTCTCAAATACACCCACATGAACTCCTACATTCCAACAGAGTACATGGCATGTACCCTGCTCCTAAGGTCAAAAATGCCCACCATCTTATGACGGAAGAGTATTTAATTGCTCACCTTACAAAAAAAAAAGAAAAGTAAAGAAAAAAAAACCCCTCCAACACAGTCTTAACTGAAGTTGGCAGAAAAGACAAAGATAAGTTTTAACTTGCTAGAAATCTCACTTATCTACAATCTTAAATTTGAGCTGCTAGTATGAATCAAAGTCCAAGTTGCTCTGTCTTTACTGCTACCTCTCTCTAAAGTTAGGATAATAGCAGTTTGCAACTCAGGCATTGTTCCAAGACTTTTGCTCTGTGCCATCCTAGTGGCCCTCATTTATTTCATCTTTTTCAGTACTGCTTTCTAAAAAGGAAGTAGGTGTCACACCACACTTAAGAACTAAAGCAACTCATATTAAGCAAGAAAATTAATCAAGTTGCAATCTGAAGTACAACCAAAGCACTTATGCACATACAACCATGAGTATGAGTAAAATATTTTTACTCATAAATTAAGTCCTGGAAACCTTGGTTAAAAATGATCCTCAGTTTTGATCTCTAGACATAACATTATGAGATGCAACAAATCTTAAAACAATTACAAAAACCATGCAAATTTGTGCACTTAGGAATCTACACTGAAAATCAAAGTATTAAACCTAAGGGATAGCACAATTTAAGTGCTGTATTTACATCAAGGAAAAATCAAATCCTTGAAATACTTGAAAAAAACCCTGTAAATTTGCTGTAAAGAAATTTTTCCTACTTCTACAAAGCAAGCTCTAAGTCATCTGGGACTTAGTCAAGACAATAGGCCAAAATTCCTACTCTTAAGAAACAAGTCACTTCAGATATTTGAAGGAGTAAAAGAGGTCAATCACTCAATTAACAGCACAGCAGCTTCTAACTGCAAAGAGGCTCCAATGTAATACAGATACTCCGTAATACAGAGGAACCAAGGACACTAACTGACAAATAACCCTTTATTCCAAGCTCTGCCATAAGGAGCAAAGGAGACCTAAATTGTATCACCTAAACAAAGACCACACCTTGGGTTAACAAGCTTTTCCTTTTGAATTTAGCAAGACATTAATATACTTCACATACCTGAATTTGGATAAAGGCAGACATCATTTATATCATGTTCTGGCTCCATTGAAGTAAATATCTTTCCCTAAAATTGTAGGAAGAAAATAAATCATAAAGAACTCCAAACAATATAATTAAATTCAGTAAATCTAAACAGTAATAATAGCTACTACAGAAGCTAAGAAACATGATGGAATAAAGATGGAATAGATTTTTCAGAACAATAAAATGTTATTAATACCTGAACATAACAGAAGAAACCCAGTATTGTATTTTATCTCTGATTCAATCTCTTACGAGGAAGTGCAGCCTACTGGTAATTGAAGACACAGCAATGTACAGCAGCACCTCTAATTTCTCAGCTCACACTTCTGTGTTGAAAATATATGTCAGATTTACTTTATTTTATGCAAAAGTGGGGCTGAGGTCCACAAGTTCTGGCACATTGTCAGTGTAACCCTCACTTTACTCAATTCTGAATGTAGTAGTTTTAAGTAAAGTTACTCTGCTAAGTATAATTAGCTGAAAAAATGGATTAGGAGTGGAATTTGAATCTAGAGCTTGGTTCTGCCACTGTACTAATGTCTACATGAAATGAAATATAGCTCAACACTTTATTTATGATTTATAAACTCAGTATTAAAGAGGTCTTGATATAAAATAAAAGCAGCAAGAGCATGCAGTGGGGTATCTAGCTTAGAACAGAATTGAAGTTATAAAGGTTACTTAAGAAAGAGGCAAAAAGCATGAAACAATGTTCTCTAAATAATAAGAATTGGAACACAGTCTGAAAAACCCAGACAAAATACAGGTGCTCTTATAAGCCAACACACAAAACAGCCAGTAAAGGAAGAGTCTCTAACAACTGGACCACATAATCTGAAGCATGAGACTACATGCCTACACAGCTCTAAATGAGGGACAGGAACAAGGCAAATTTTGATCCTGTTCCTGTTTTTTTTCTTTCCCTGCAGCAATCCCACCTACCTTTCTGGGCCCTTCCTTTCCCTCCCAGTTACACGCTGTTACCCCACCCACCTCTGGTCTCTCCCTGATGATTAAGAAGAGTCCTCCTCCACCCCGGCCTCAGCAGACAAAAGCCTGGTGCTCCCCACCCCAAGGCACGTCTCAGCATGGGGCTATTCTGGTATCAAAGCCATATGCTCTCCACCCGCAGTCTGCCTCTGCACTTGGTTCCTGGCCAGGGATAGTCAGGAACCAGCATCTGGGAGAAATGGAGCCAGCTGGAACATACTCTAGGAAAGAGTCCAAAGCTATCTTTGCCTTCCAGCAGTGAGCAACCCTCCCTTTTCTCACCAGAGGCCACCTGACAAACCTTACAGTGTTTCATTCTCAAGGAGGGAAATATACATACCTCGGAAAAATGGAGAGAGGCCACTGCAGATGTTTTAAACAATAACCAATAATTTATTTGCTCTTCCAAACAATAAAAATTAACTGCAGAGGAACTTACAAAAATCTACTTGCCATCACAGAAAAAATAAAAGAGGCTGTTGAAATTTCATGAAGCAGCACAATAATACTGAAGTGACTGCCTGAAATAATTAGTAAAAAGCCTCTACTACAACTCTCTTTATGTTTCACTGTAAAGTTAGAAAAACATAGATGGAGCATGTTTTTTAGAAGGAACACATTGACTACAGACATCCCCTCAAACCAAAACAAGTTACAACAGTGTTACTATGAATCTATGGGGTAACAAAATATGTTGCCCCACAGATTCATAGTAAGGTTCATTGATAGATAAGAAAGAGGACAGCGTGATATAATGCAAAAAGTGCTATGAAAACTAGAGATTTCAATTTCACTTAGAGGTGCAAAGGGATAAAGACATTGCCCATTGCAACATAACCCCCTAATACAGTGTAAGACACACTGTTATCTGACTCCATGCATAGTATCTACTTCAGTATCCAAACATAATCCTGTAAAAATAAGCAGCACCTGATTTTAATAGGTCCTTAACTAACTGATCTACCTTTGAAATTAACCCTACTTTGAGCAGGGAATTGGAATGAACATGTTCTTTTCTCTGGTGAAAAAATGTAACAGGATGTATTCAAGAACACTGTGAGAAATATACAAACCCAGGCAATGGCTAAGGGACTACTTTTTGTGTTTAAATCTTTCTCCTGAAAGAAGCCTCTTGGCCAGACACGTACAAACAGCTAAAAACCCCCTAAGACTACAGTTTTATACCTGACAGGCTATTGAATAACTTCCCAGATGTTGATTTAGTCAGACAGGACAAAATGCTATGTAAATTAAGAGACACTAAAATTTCAACTTCTTATACTGAGTTTCAGCTTAATTAATCAAGCTGCACAAAAACTACTCCAAAACAACAAACAAACACACAAAAAAATCAAACCAAAAAACTCTCAACCCAAATAAAGTAAAAATTAAAAAATCTGAATGCAGCAACATGAAACTACTTACTGTATCTTTGTTCCACATTTTTATGATTCGAGAATCCGCAGAGATAATTAAATCCAGCTGATGCTGAAACTGAATTGATTTAATAGGCAGCCCATAGTGGTGATCTTTGACTATTAATGGATTACTAGACCGGAGATCATATAATAGGACCTTGAAGAATAAGAGACAAATAAAATTCATACATTGTAAGATCATGAGGAAGTCATGCCTATCAGATCTTCACTTAACATTTAATTAAACTTGAGATTTTACTTAAATACATAGGCAGGATTTACATAAAATAATTTTAAAATCTGAAAACAACTTATTAAGTGAGCCCAGTTTATTCTAACCAGGTAATATCACATTAGTACGTTTCCATCCAGAAAAATTACGAATTTAAGACCTAACCATCTTTCTAAAGACTTTTTAATTTCTTTTGAAAAAAACGAATCTTTTGTTTCAATACTCTTAGAATTTCGTAATTAGTAATATTTCACTTTCAGATTCTTGTGTTGTTGTTACATGATTTAAATTTTCAGACTTCCTTCCAGATTCAGTGAATATAACTTTCCCTCAGTGAAACATCACAGAATGTAATTTTATGTTAAGGAAAGTAGAGAGTACAGGCCCTGTCTTCCAGAAACCTACATTTAATCTCCAAAATTTCCTATGGAACTTGAGAAAGTTAAATCTTTCATGTGTAAAGGGTGAATAATTATTTTTGGGAAAAATAATATCCTCAGTTTACTTAATCAGAAACACAGTCTACAATAAGATTTGTTTGACTTGGACATTAACATAGCAAATACAATTCTCACACACATATTTGTTCTTGAAGAAGCTACAGTTCCCTAAGGCCATAAAAATACTGATGAAGGCAGGAAACAATTCCCACACTTCCCTTTACAAATATGATGGTAACAATAAATGAATTAAAATGATTCTTCATATCAAGACAAGATACTAAAAATAACAGTTGAAAGACAATAATGTCTGGTTTTTTAGCCACCATCAAGACAAGGGAGAGCACATATGTTGCATTGAGATGGTACTCATAGTCCCAAAAAGCAGCAACTTCCCCACACACTTGACTCAAGACAACTGCAAATTTGAAGTTATATAGTTATATATATAGTTATATATAGTTATATAACTATAGTTATATAGTATGTAGGTTATGATTTAAAGTGGTACGTACAAAATTCTGAAGAGCACAAGCATTTGATAAAATTAAATTGCAGTTTGACTATCACTACTTTATATACGAAATTTATGGTCTCATAAATACTTGCAGTAACAGATATATACTGCACTCAATGAATGATAGACTTGGATTGGGAATTGCAAGAGGAGGATCTCCTAAGAACTGTGGTAGATGAAGTCAAATCTACCTGCCCAGTAGATGTTCCAACAGCCATATTCAAAGCCCCATCAAATTTCAGTGCTGAAATGGATGGCAAACCCTCTATCCTGCAAAGCACAATGCTTATAGTTAGGCACTCTTTCAATAAAGTCTGCAAATAATTTTTTTAATGTTAAAAAACAGCTGTTAATTCTCAGCTAACAGTAAAATAATTCACAGGTATCATTCAGAAATACTACTTCAAAAAGCTGCACTGTATACATTCACAACATGTATTTGTATACAAAAACAGCTACTACTACTTAGATCAGTGTCTAAGAGAACTCCTTTATGACTAAGAAAATCCTTTATTCACACTAGCAATGACAAGAGAATAGGCAGGTCAGTTGAAACCAAAGTGGGATTTATTTCTAAAACCAAAACTTCTGAAAAATCCAGAACAACACAATTTGAAAAGGTAGCCTTTACTCACTCTGTGTCTGCTGTCACAGTGCTCAAAGCACAGTCCAACAGCCCAACTCGATTTCTAGTTCTAGGATCCCAGCACTCCACTTTACCCTAAAGAGTTTAAAAAATATGGTTCAAGCTTATGCAGCTGCTGCCTGGTAGTCTGAAAATGTTTAAATAAAATTATGAATTATCTAATCTAATGAATAATTAACAAAATTTCCTAGGTGGACATGAGTTGTTCTAATAATGACATACAGGCTGCACACATTTAATTTCTAGTTTTTTCAATGCAATCTAAATCAAAATCACTAACACTAATTTTCTTAAGATTAATAGGGTACACATGCCAGCTAATTTCTACAGATGGCTACACTGCATAATGAGAGAACATTATTTTTGCTCCTGTCTGCAAAACCTCAAGTGCTCAGCAACCAAGTAACTCTGATATTTTATCTGCACTATGCTCTGAAAAGTCATCTTTAACATATCTATATTTAATATAGCAAATGAGACCAATTTAATGAATTAGGTTCATGACTACTTCTCATCCTCCTGCAAATTAATATAAAAATGAAACAAGAACTACTGCCCTTTTCATAAAAGGAATGCAAATATTTACCTCAGCCGTCCCCATAGCAAACAAGAAGTGTACAGGATTTATGTCACAGACGTTACTTTCTCTACAACAGAAAAAGGAGCAAGTTCAGTGACCTCAGAACAATTTAACACATGAACAACTAACAGGATTTCTGTAATTGTGCACACTATTGCTCAACCTGGAAAAGCAAAAGTTGGAGGAGAGACAGATGGCCACACAACAACAGTTTGCCATACTTAAGGGGAGATAACTAACAATCTGGAGTCAGAGACAGTGCTGATTACTTCAAACAGGTAAGGCTCCAACTGGATATAAGGATAATATTTTAATGCGTAAAAGGATAATAAAGCAATGAAATTTGTTAATCATAGAGGCTGGGAAATTTCCATCTTTGGAGTTTTCAAGACCCCCCTGAGAAAATTCATCCGAATTCATATGACCATGCCTTGAGCAGGAGCCTGGGCTCTGAGGTTCTCTGTGTTCTTCTACCCATACCCACAACCTACCACCAAGCCCTGCCACATCACTCTGCTCCACTATATTCTTAAACAACTCAATAGGACATGGAGAAATGGCCCCAAGGTGTGCCAGGGAAGGTCCAGACTGGGTACTAGAAAAAATTTCTTCACTGAAGGGGTTGCCAAGCACTGGAACAGGCTGCCCAGGGAAGTGGTTCAATCACCATCCCTGGAGATATTTAAAAGATGTGTAGATGAGGCATTTGGGGACATGGTTTAGTGGTGGACTTGGCAATGTTGGGTTAATGGTTGGGCTTGATGATCTTAGAGGTCTCTTCCAACCTAAATGAATCTCTGATTCTCATTATGTCAAAAGATCTTTATGATTGCTTATGTTCTAAAGCTTACATCTCCAGCATGTTCTGTATGACCAATGTTTCCTTTCTCTCACCCAAGTATCCTGTTTCTCAGCAGGGCACCCAAGAGCCCTGTATTTTGAAATACTTCTTCCAAAGTACAAATATTTCTCTCTACACCACTTATCCAGCACTTTCCAACTCCATCCATTCAAAGCTCTTTACCTGTAATTCTGTAACTCATCCAACTCCCTCACCTCAAAACCTTCTCACAACTTAAGTCTCATCTCTCTAATCCAGATTTCACTCTACACCCTTACCTCTCTCATTCCAGGATTTCCCCTTTCTTTTCCCCCTGTTGCTCAGTTTTTTACTGCGCCTTCCCAAATACTTCTTCATCCATTAAGCTATTCTGTCCACTGAACACCAGCTGCTGCCCACCAACAAGCCACTCTATCTAGTGAATTCTGTTCTTCTCATCTGCCTCTCCCCACATGAAAAAAGCTCAGTTCCTACTCTGGTAGGGTTTTCAAAAGAATCAGACACATGCTGGAGATATAAAAATTCTCTCTGGGCTACTTCAAGAGCAGAAGGACAAAGACATGTCTGGGAAAGTACATACCCTGTGGGTAGATCTCTATATGATGGCTAAATTGAGTAATAATGGCAAAGTTTTAATGAAATGCTCTTAAGATCAAGTTATATAATACCTATTTAGTCCATATTAAGCAATTTTAAAACATCCACAAAAGAAAATTCAATTAAACATAAAAACTGGAACAAAAAAATTACAGAACATAAAATCAAATGAGACTCAGACTCAGCATATGCTCGTTTTCAACTCTGCAAAGCATTTGGGCAGCGTTCAGAGACAGCTCTGGTGGTGAGCATGCTAGAAGTCTGCTTCCATCTGGTGGAAAGAACACTGAGGTCATGCATTGCACAGAACTTACGAAGCTTCAGTTTGCAGGGAGTTCAGAAATCTTCCTTGCTCCAGATTTAGCCTGTACACTTCAGAACTACAAGAGAAAAACCCAAAATTACTCTTGTGTCTTACAAATACTGAAAAAAACCACCGCTGTAAATTTGGAGGCATTGTAAAGATTCTTATTCACAGCCCAATTTTGCCAAATAGACAATTTTCAGAATTCAAAATTTACAACAAGACAAACATATACTTTGATGTTCAAAATACAGAGAAGAATGTGCATGTTCACCATTTATTTATTATACTTCAATATCCTGCCAATTACTATTTTTCCAGGCAAAAGATACATTAGTTCATTCCTCAAGATCTTTTCATTTCCTGTGATTTAAGTTACATCTTGAATTTCTACTTAGTTTGTTTGAAACCCTAATGATCTAATTTTATTTTTACTATGTCTTTTCAGAAACTCAATTATGTGATTTAACTTACACTTCACAGCAATAAAACACCAATCAGGATAGAAAAATTAATTTAATTTTCCTTACTTATATGCTAAACACTTTTTAAAACAATACACTTACCTGCAGTTTTTAATACAAATTTGCAAATACATGATATACATGGATTAAGAATCAAAGAAAAAAACAGCTTAAAAATAGCATGGGAAACTGAATTAATTTTATTCTTCCCACATTTTCCACTCTTCACTGTCTCCCTTATCAATTTGGAAGGAATTGCCACTTCTTCCACTTTTTAACTTTTCTAATATTTTAATGTTCATTTTATTATTGGAAAACACTGCTAACAAAATTGAAACAAAATATTCCACTTAATACCTTGCTCCCACGAAATACAGGTCACATGATGGGTAGTGGTAAGAGAAATCTCTACCAAATTTTGGTATTCTTGTCTTGTAGTAATGGCCATGTTGTGAATGAAACTCCACAAATCTGCCACACTGCAAGAAGACAATCTGAAAATAAAACAGAAAGCACTGAAACATACAGGAAGAGAAAAGAATCTCCCCAACTTGTCTTACAGCACAAACTTCAGTGATTTTTTTTTCAAACTCATACAGACTTACCACAACTTATTCAAACAATTTCTATTAAAATGATAGAATCAACTAACACTTCATCATTCTCACTAGCCACAGCAAAGAGTTTTGTTAATATACATTATATGAATATTCACTAGAGTAAATGAGTCACCCTGAAAGTGACTCTGCAGTCAGAAACAGCACAGTTATCTCATATTCTGCTGCACCAAAATTAACATTCTACTTCCTTCAAAACACTACAGTTAGTGATTTCTTCCAGGTACAAAGCTGTGCAGACACCAGTACGTCCACGTGTACTAAGCACATGAGCTACACATCCAGATGCACAGCAGTGCTCCAATAAATGACACTAATGATCTTTCTGCATTTTTGTTCTTTGCCAACTGAATAAGAACAGTGATTGTTTCTTTCGGAAACTTAGACAAACATCTCAGTCCTGGAAAAACCTACAGGGAGGCATGACTAGAGGCCTCAATCTACCTCAGTAATTAAAACAGGCCAGGTCCTGCTGTCACACTCCTTATAGCAGGTTAACACACACATACCCACAGGAAGGGATTCTTCCCACTCCAGAGACAGGATCACCCACATCACCTGTTGCACTCATGCTGTGCCTCAAACCATGGACAAGCACTGTGCACTGTGCAATGGAGGAACAGCTGGCCTGCCCCAAACTCATGCCATGCATGATAATCACAGCCAAATGTTTGTCTCTGAGCCTCATCTCTATTTAGCTTGGATTAGAAAAGTGATACTTCCGTTTAGCCTGTACATGCATCTTCTAAAAACAGTAGATAGTGAATATCTAAAATTTTCTACTGCTGAATTACACTGTTAGCAATGCAAATAAGGATGAGAAACTCAGGGAAGGTGAGGTGTATAAGTTATTTTACATCTGTCATCTTTATTTATAAATCTGTATAATCTTCCCTTAAGAGTCATGGACAAAATACTGACCTGGGCTGGCACTTCATTCGTATTTATCATTAAGTTCCTCCTTACTTGTGTGCTTTTTCTGATATCAGAAACCCTAGTGTTTCAACTTTTATTCATGGACTTACTCATCTTGGTCCAAGACTAAGCCAAGTATCTATCATATTTCAGAATTCTAACTAAAATTTCATATGAAGTTACAGATACAGTTGCACAGCTAATGTTACACTACGATTTTGTTCATACACATGGCACTTTATTCTTTGTGTGCCTAATGCCTTTATGCTTTTTCCTGGAGGCTTCAAACAAAGTTCTTTACTTATCTGTTTAAAACAATACTCAGTCCAAATCTTTTCTCTACTATCACTGCAGGAAAAGGAATGTCTGCATTTTCATGCAGTACAGAAGCTACATAAACTATAAGAACACAAAATTAAACCATATTTAATTTAAAAAAATCAGTATCACATGTTCTTAGTTCATTACCAGTAAGTCATCAAAAACCTGATTCAAGGAAGGGAGAATATGCCATTCACTTTCAATACAAAAAGTGAATTTTCTTCTCACCCACTCCGCCTCCAAAAAGATTTTAGGAAGTTTTTTACAGCTGTCAAAAGCATCCAAATATTCTCCTAATAATTGTCTTACTGCTAATAATTTTCTATTTAAACACAAATTTCTACAATATTGGACTTGAATATATTTCTGTTCTCTTCCATTAATAGCAGACACAGCTCACTGTAAATTGTGTTAGTCTTTTCATCTTACTAAATTAATTTTG
This sequence comes from Illadopsis cleaveri, assembly GCA_013399915.1. Taxonomy (NCBI): domain Eukaryota; kingdom Metazoa; phylum Chordata; class Aves; order Passeriformes; family Timaliidae; genus Illadopsis; species Illadopsis cleaveri. The sequence continues at coordinate 318,131 of VXBB01007110.1, read as the reverse complement.
GTCACCAGCAGAAAACTACAACCTGAGGGCAGCAAAAGTATTGGCACTGATGTGTGGCAAAAATACTGTGTATACTATACTATACTACAGGTCTCCTGGCAAAAGACTGGGGAAAAAATATACCACTCTCTCAAGTCTAAAACTTAGTCCATGTCTAAGACTTTTAAGCCTAAAACTTATAAAAGCAGAGAAATGTAACCGATCTTATGGGCACTAATCTGTATGAAAGAAAACTGGTGCTCTCACTGAGAAAATGCAAATAAGCCTCAAAGAAACCTTACAGCGATGGCAGGAACAGATCTGGAGAGACACTGTTTTTCCTGGCTATGAAAGGATGCTGAGAGTACCAAGAGGGACCAAGACTGACAAGGGACAGAATACAGCCATTACAAAAAAAATCCCTCTCTGCAATAGCAACAGTAGAAACTTAAGATTTTTCTGGGGAGATTTGACAAGAACTAAAAATTCTTTATGACAAGGTAGAGTAGAATTGCAACAATTTACTCAGTAAATCTGTGGAACCACCATGCCTGCAGATTTTGACAGAACTGTTCAAGCATTGAAATGATATTTTAAAGTCCCATTCCAATTGCTACTCTATGATTCTAAAAGTTTCAAGTGTAATTTCTCAAATAATGTTCCCTCCTTCTAACATGTCCACAACATTATGACAGCTACCTGAAGTTAATTTTTCTTTCTGACAATTTCTTAAGTTTTAGTAAAATGAAATTGAAAACATAAAGATTGTATGAAATTGAAAAAGTAGGGCTTCAGCCTGAAATATAGCACCCATTTCAGCTGAAAACACACACACCTTTCTGTTCATAAGCAGTCAGAAACACTTGGGAACACAGCATGTTCCTGAGTCTCCCAGATGACTATTTGGTATGTACAGCCAGAAACACCTCCCACCAGACAGACAAGTGGGAAGCTACTGTAAAGTATCAGCCATTAGCTTCTGCTACTTGAATTCATGCACTTCCTTGTAAATCTCACAGGAAAAATGCAAAAAAGCTACAAGGCTAGATGATCATGTCTCTGATCAAATAGCAGTATTTATTAAAACAAACCTATACCTGAAATGGTAAGGTCTTTTCACAGAAAAAAAAGTGTAAAATAAATACTTGAGTGATTCCTTCAGGTACAGCACTTCATTTAAAAATAAATAAAATTAAAAATAAGACAAAAAAAATATACATTACTTCTCTCCACGATTTCTGCCTCATTCATATGCTCATAATCATCATGTCTATAACAATACTGACAAATCAGGTTGTTAACTTACCCATAGCTATCCCAACCTTTCAAAAACAGTTTATGTGTGCATCACTTGTCACAATGGATTGTGACTAAATGTTAGCCCAGAAAGAATAGTTAATTCCACTTTTCACATTATTTTGCTTGTAGGATAGATATCTATTTGAAGTTTTTCTCTCCAACAGACAAAAGACTTTAAAAGTGGTAAAGCAAATTACAGTACAAAGACACAAAGAAAACAAACAAAATTTTAAAGGTACAAAAAAATGTTTATCCTGTTTGCTGTTTGTAAAAAAACATTTTTGTTCCAAAAGCTGTGTTGATTGACTGCCTTTACTATATATGAAAATGGATTTTAATATACATACTAAACAATTTTTTCATTTATACACTGAAAATGATTAAACCTACCTTTGAGTAATCATCCGATAAAATCTCAAACGTAACCACTAGAGGAGAGAGCAAGAGAATTTTGAGTCAACTAAGCAAGCAAACTTATTTGCAAACATTGGCATAATCCTGAAAACATTTACACTCATGTTAATCTTTAGTCATGTAGGTATTCCCCACAGGTGTCAATGCATAATGCAGGCATTAATCTTTAAGCAAGATCTCTAATTATGTAACTTGAATTGCAAAACCGTAAGTAGTTTTCTAAAACTTTAGAAACATATGAAGCATCCTGTAATCTTTTTATTGTTCTTGTATACTTGACACATTCCTCAACACAATGCTCAACCATGTATTTTATTGCTGTGGGAATGTCTAATCAAATGGTTTTCAGTGAGTGTGTGGTCCATAGAGCTTTGGTAATCCATCAAAGATGATAAAAAAACTACATGAGTTTGGACATATATGCATAAACTTGCATATGCAGTCCTTCCAAGGGGTCAGCACTTCCACAAAAGAAGTTCTAAGGCTCAAAAAAATCACAAATGTGAAAGCTACTAGTCACGCTGAACACTAATATATTGAACTTTGCCTAGTTTTAATTGAGCTGAGTTGGGAAAGTTAGGGAGTAGCTGCTTCAGCTAAATTGGTTCTATTTAAATGAGATAACTCATTTAAAGTTACCTGAAGTGACCCTATGCTAGACTTCAAATGAACACACTTCTGCAGTCTACTAAGATGCCAGTTCAAAAAATTTACTTTAAACTCTAATTAGTAGCAAGCATTTATGATTACAATGATTTCTACTCTTTTGAAGAGGGTTTCACTCTTGCTGAATCTTCCTCTCCCCAGCCTCTCTGAAACCCTGCCTAACAGTGCTCCTTCACCCTACATGACTCCTTGTAGTCCTGAGGCAGAGAAACACCCCCATACTCTTACAACAATTTTTATTTTTCACATCACTTTCACACACACCAAAGTTAGACCAGTTCAATTCTTCCGTAACGAATGTGCTCCTCTTCTCATTGTTTTGGTCACCCCTATATCCCAGCCTTCAGCCATCAGTCTTCTACCATCCCAGTCTTCAAACAAAAAACCTGAAATAACAACCCTCCCACATGCCCCCCCAAAAAACCAAAACAAACAAACAAAACCCCATAATTCCTCAAATTCAAGCACCCTAAAAGCTCAGAGCTGTGGCAGCTCCTGCGCTGCTCTACCACCTGATTCTCCCTTTCCCATTGTCCAGATGGCTTCTATTTTCCTCACCACAGTTGTTCTCCCAACAAATTAGTAGCGAACAAGGTGTAATTAGGGCCTTGGCCATGCCACTACCTACCTCTTAACTACCTTGTTCCAAGAAAACAAACAGAAAACCAAACCAGCAAACAAACAAACACCCCCCAGAAAATTTTCTTTACCCTGTAACTCACCTACTAAGCTTGGGCTCCAAGAGAAAACAGAGCAACTCACAGTGCATTCTCCTACTTTACTGCTTCACAGAATAGGTAAGAAGGGAGACCTTGCCACCAGCCAACCATAGTACCTTGGTCACATTCACCAAACAGAACACAGATTTCAGCCACATTCACCCTCTGAGCCCCACACTTTCTGACTCAAGGTAAATCTTACACCCTTTTCCAAGCAAGGAAAGAACTTTGAAATCAGAATAAAAGAGGAAAATTCAGAGATGAAGACTAGGTGATTTTACTCTAGATTCTTGTGTTCCCGTGAAGTACATTCTGTCCCCTTAGCACACGGAGCAGAATTTCTGCCTGAGTCCAACCTGGATTACATATGACAGACAACTTGCACTAACAGCCATGGCTTATACTAACCTTCAGAATCTAGGCATCTTTCAAATTTTTGGGATAACTGATAGGTATCAAAACAGCGGACCCTGGGCTTGTACGTTCCTGAAAGAATAATTGGATGTTTAATAAATAAAAAAGTTAAACAAAAAGATAATACAAAAGCACATTATTTTAAAGTATAATGTCTTACATATACAGGCTTTACTGTGTTTCTGCTGTAGGTCTTCTTACCTTCCCAAAGCCTCTGTGACTGGAAAAACATGCCTCTTAGTAACACAAGTTTGCAGCCTGGTTTCTGTAAGTATCCTACATGTATCCAGTTCTCCTAACTACCAGACACATCATACAGAATCTAGTAACACCTTCCAGTAAATCTGAAAGACCAAGGCTCCTCATGTTATTAACACCTACTAAAGTATTCATGTTTGGATCCCATTTTGACAGTTACAAAATGCAGCATTATCCTCCTCCTATAAAACAATACTCAAACAATGATGTTCAGAAGTTATTTAACAGACATGCAATGAAAGTAATTCAGAACTTAATATTTAACTGTACTATAGACAGATTTGTTTTATCAGTTATTTGTATTATAAACCCTGGCAGCAGAGAGGTTGGATTAGATGATCTTCAAAAGTGCCTTCCAGCCCAAACCATTCTATGATTCTAAGAATGTATGTATTCTAAACAGAAGTGTTCCACAGCACCACTCCCAAAACAGCTGTTCTATCACACGTTAAGAGTAAGCTTCCAGCAGAATGTTCAGTTCCACACTTTAAAATGAACTTTTACCAATTCTACCTGAAACACTAAGTCATTCAGTACCCAAGATTACCTAGGACTTTTAGCCTCTGTTAGAGACAGTTTGTTAACTCACCAACTGCCATAATATACTGTCCATCTCTTGATACCTTAATCTTTGTGCTAACCGTGGGCATTTCAAAGTCTTGAATAAGTTCAATTCTTCTACGGATATCTGTAAAGAAAAAAAATTGTAGCATTAGCATAGTTCTATCAGTCAAAAAAAACTGTAACAGTTTCCTAAGGAATCATGTTGAGTTAATTGCTAACTATAAGGAATATCCTTTAGAGATATTCTCACTAACATTATAAGCAGATTAACAAAGTCTGCTAACCCTGACAAGCAGACTACCTGTGTGCAAAATAAATTAGTACTCCAAGGTAACTGTGTAACAAAGTATTATATAATGTAGTAGCAAATACTCATTGCACACTCACAAAATGAAGGCCGTGCATAAGGTATTCCGTGCCCCATTATCTCTATGCATGTTTTTCTTGGTTAAGTCTCTTGTATAACATTTCCTATGATTCCAAACAGCCCTTTTTATTTTGTGTAACAAGCTTAGGTTAAAATGATGTGGTCCTGCTCTCTCAGATTAGCATAGCATCACAGAGGAGTTTATGGTCTGATTTTAACATAAGAGACAACATGTAATTCATCCATCATGTTTCTGTTACGATCCACAACCCCAATAATTAATGTCTAAAATTCTAAACACCACTGGTTATACAGTGTTCATGTGAAGCTATACAAGAATTTGAAATAACTATCTGTAGTTTAATTCTGTAGTTTTTATATTATGACTTAGGGGTAACTCCTGTGCATCAGTCAGTGAGGAGTCTCCTCTGGACTGCATGTGATGTGCGTAGAGTAGCAGAGTATTGCTGAGCACCCTGCGAGGGGAAAACTCACCCACATCTTTCTTCTGTAAAGCTCTTTTCTTCCTGTCAGAGAGCCACTGCAAGCAAAGGTATACATCAGTTTTGAGCTCATTATTCATACAGGAACCCGAGAATCACTTAAAGTTTATCCAACCATTTGAAATATAAGGCATTTAGGCCGCTAATTCTTTCTTTTTCTTGATTATCTTCCCACTTTCATTCCACTGAAGTTTAACCATTCCACACCAAAAAAACTTACAAGGTAGTGTTGCTTACGGGTCTGTGGACGAGCACCGCTACACTCAGAGGTTCACGCATTCAAACCGCATTTGTAGTTTAAGAAACACTCGGAGCTGTTTCTCGGTAACGATCCCAACATAAGCGCACATGGACCGGGGCAGCCCAGCCA